>CM075852.1:5736063-6031133 GCA_037975125.1 Latrodectus hesperus | reverse complement strand
TTATTCCTATATTTATATTGTATTGCTATTTCTTTTTAAGGAAGCGCCAAAAATGCACAAAAATGCACCCGGGCGCCAATTATGCTCACTACGCCACTGCTGTGGTCACACTTAAAGTAACGCTTTATCCACTTCAAAGCAGTCTCTAGATGATGATCCCGTGTTTACTTCAAATTGGACATTAAGGTTAAATTCTCTTCCTCGACATTTCCATTCAGTTAAACATCATTTGCAATTCGGATTACGAGTGAGACCCTAGATTTTATTCTCCAATGTCTTCAGTACTAACTTTTGAACATCCATTACAAATTTCAAAAACAAAATTTTTAAATTCCTCAAATGACATGTTATTCTCATTTTCTCTTACCTTTCCTTTTTTTGAGCTTTTTTTTCATATTCATTCTTTTCGTTAGTTTAATATATTTTTCTGAAATCCTAAAAGTTATCGGATAACTGGAGTTCTACGGTATTTCATTAAATCAAAGAATCGTACCCAAGCTGCTGAAGCTAAAATCATTTAGCAATGATAAGTGAACTTTAAATTATTTTCCTGTGCTTAGTTTATCCGAATGAATATTTTCTCAATTTATAAACACGTGTTTGTTTTGATATCAATGAGACTTATATTTAAAGTATGCTTTTCCCTGCTTTGAAACCATAGACAAATATAGTGTAAAAAATTTTATTTTCCGTTCTCTTCAATCTTCGATTAACTCATTCTTTTTGCTGTGGTTTTAGATTTTATAGCTGTATCACATTCATTTCTCGAGCTTCCTTATTTGATTTTATCTGGTTCGATGTATTTTCCATGGTTGATCACTTCTTGATATTTCGTTTTGTTAATCATTTTCTTTTATTCTGAAAAAATTCTATTGTTTTAAAATTTCTTTCATTCTACAAGGTAAATGAGAAAGCTCTTGGCGTTTATAATGATCCAAAAGAAAATGTGGCCTACTGTTTGCCCTCGAAGTAATCACCGTCGGCATTCAGACCCAGCGACATGCAATCCCCTTGAGGTTGAAACTCGGGGATTTTGGACATGAATCAGCTCGTGAATACGTGGCGCAAATCTGCTTCATTGGTGAAGGATATTCCACGAAGATGATAGTCAGTGATGAAAAAGCAGATGATACAAGGTCAATTGAGTAAGGAGGAGGGCACAAGATCTCCCAACCAAGACACTATATGGTATTCCTGGCCACCCACCCCACATCCTGCATCACGTTATCGGCCAAGAACATTGCGATGTGTAGGCTTCATATGTTTTAATACCTGTTGCACATGTTACAATTGCTGCGAGAACTGGTACGCAGTTATCGTTTTGCCCTTGGTAGTAGCTCATACGACTTGATGATCTGTTAACAATCTGGTGTCTGGTGGTTTAGTCATCAAGTCATTGACCCATATGACTAGATGACTAAACCACCAGACACCAGCTTGATCAAAGAGGGACAAATCTGCCGACCTGAATTTGTGAGACCAATATCTTGTAGTACGTTCGTCCACATCACTATTCCCAAACGCTTGACATATTCGGTGGCTTGATGCAGCAGCTGATAAGCCCACTTTGAAGTCATAAAGCAAACAACGCCGAATGAACTTCTTCGACACATTCTTTTCTCTTCACTACTGTACGAGTTGCGATTGATGGATATGCGCAGTGGACTTGGTTTAAAACTACTGATATTTTTACTCTCAAATGACAGGAACACAACCACACCCTACATTAGTTTGCATACTTATTTTGACTTCATTCAGTGGCAACGCGAAAACGGCTAGAGCTTTCTTGTTTATTTGGTACTTAAATATCACAAATGTATGTGCATATATATTTGAGTTGTAAAATTTATCTTGTTCAACAGTTAAAAAACAATGATTGTCCCTTCCAATTTTTAACATTTCAGATATATTTTTGGAAATGTACAACCCTATAAGTTGAAGAATGGTCACATCAGGATGGATAACCATCTCAAAAATCAATGTTTTAACTATCAAAATAAGTTTTTTAGTTTTACTCCTTGAGTGTTTTCATCGGAACAAGTATAAAATCTCAAGCACTCATTCGAAATGCCCATTTAAAAAAGAATGTGGTCATTTTTGCCAATCCTCGGTTATTAACATTTAAATTAGATTAAGTCATTTAACTTTTAAGATGAAGTATTTTGTGTGTCACATAATCAGATTTAAGGATTAGATTTTCTGCAGTTTAAATCATGAAATGTCCAAGGGCTTAGATGAATTGTGGTCACACAAGAAAAATAAATGTCTAGCTGTGGAATTTAAGCATGTTCCGAGTGAAGTTCAGAGTATGAAGGCCCTCATGAAGTGGATCTTACGTTTCAACTATTCGTCTGCGGTGGCCCGGTTGGTTTGGGTATCTCTTTCCTTATCGGAATTTAGTGAGCTCGAATCCCGGCTTAACCGAAGATCCGTCATCTTCGTTAAAGGCGAATGGAACACATTAAATAGGTCGTGGTTGCAATGTCCTCCAAGTAAAATGATAGATCTAGGAGTGGCAAACCAAGTATTGAGTGTCACTTCTTTAAAATCACGAAGACTTCAACGGGCTGCTTTTATCTAACTGGTAGAACCCAACTCAGAGAGAGGAACATATGAAGCATGCTGGTGCTACAGCAACTTTTCAACTATCTCAGCCACTGAAAGTGATTGCAATGTCCTCTAATGTTTACTGAAAGTGGCTATGACATCAATCATTCTGCGGTGGCCTGGTTGGTTAGGGTGTCGCTCTCCTTATTGGAAGGTATTGAGTTCTAGTCACGGTTTAACCTAAGATCCATAGTGTTCGCTAACAGTGCGTTGAACACGTTAAAACTGGACGTGTCGCAATGTCCTCCAAGTGAAATGATACCTCTGGGAATGGCAGGCCAAGTATTGACGGTTTTCTGCTTGGTCCGTACTTCAAAATCACGAAGACTCCACCCGGCTGATTCTGTCTTAGGTAGAACTCAACTCAGGGATAGGTACAGGGAAGCAACAACAACATTCAGTCTCACAGTTCTTATTTCATGAGCCAAAATACAGCCAAATCATCTCATAAAATTGTTATTTTCCAGTTTGCGGATGTAACCAATTTTGAAAACACTTAAATGTTGATTAGTGAAAATTTTGTGATTTGAATGTTGATTAATGTTGATTCCGCACAAATGATACATTTTTAATCATTTTTAATTTATTAAAGTAATGTAAAAATGAGAAGAATAACTTTAGATTGCAAATACAATGCCTTTTGTTTATTTTATAAAAAAGTATCTCATGTTTTGTGATTAGCATCCAGAAGTAATGGATGTGCACATACTGGGTGTGCGCACAGGAATACTTTCCCGTACCTAGATCTGAGTCTGTCTCTACCAGTTGGATGGAAGCTGTTGCGTGGGAGTTTTCATAATTTAGAAACAGGGAGTGAGCAGAAGAATCTCAATACCTGACTTGCCACCCTCATAAGTATCATTTTACTTCGAAGAAATTTCGACCATTATCCAATTAATACTTCCCAGTGTTTAAAATTTTCTTTGACTGAAATCCATAAATGTCGTTTTTTCAACGATTCATTCATTTAATTGTAGTAACATTATTATTGCTTTGCTTGATGCAGTAAATAAATATTAGATAAAAACCCAACATTTTTATTTTTAAAAAAGTTTTTACTTTTTCCTATATGTAGTGTGACAATCTTTTAATATTAATTACAAGAAAAAATGTGACTAATGATACGAAACTTCCTATGCTACTCTGCATTCCAAATAAGTTATCGTTAAGAATCGTAAGCTTTTGATTCAAATCTGAAAATTATGACGTTTCAAAGAAATCTTTAAATCCAGATTGAAAAAATTATTTAAGGGGAATAATAATTATTTGATGTATATATAATCTATCTTTACCATTTCATCTTGTTATGTAATAATCCCCATCACAAATTTATAATCTTTTTACACTGCTCATGCCTACGTATTTACAGTAAAAGCTGCATTCCTAGTAAAGGAATTTTTAGTTTAAAAGCGAAAATAAAATAAAGGGATGATGATCAATAATTAATTTTTTGGTCTTATCTCGCCTTAGTACACAGGTATTTGGAGACTAAGACACCGCTACTGCTAAGCCCACATCCAGTCAAGTTCGATCCTGGCGTTTAATTGCGCATGACAGCCAGTGCAGCTCCTTCTCAAGTTCGAAGAATTCATTTCTCCCTCTTATAGTAGACACCAGATGGCAGCACTAAAAGCTAGAAGTGGATTTTCTGTTTTCTCTAGAGGTATTGATTTGGATGGGAACTTGGAGTAACTTTGCGACCCCGACATATAATAACGTGTCCCAGTCGCCATTACTGAACACGGTCATCTTTAAGTGGCTCAACTACTTCTTTAATACCAGACTAGGTGATTTTTGGTGGAACGGCATCAACAAATGGGTCGAGAGGTGGGAAGAGGTTGTAAGCAGCAACGGCGAATATACAGTTAATTAACTTATTGATATAATTATTGTTTTTTGCTTATATAAAAGTCCTTGGTAAAAACGCTACAAACTTATACACCAAACTAATGTATATAATTGAGACAGCGGTTACATTATTTAAGAAGTAGGGTATTAGTAATGCATTGGACCGTACAACGGACTATTTATTCTGTATATATTTCGTATATTTACTGCAAATTTGTTATAATGATCAGTAATAAAGTTTGATCATTATAATAAATTTGCAGCATAAATACAAAAATTAATTATTTAAATATTTTAAATGGAGTGCGTCTCATACGTTGGCAAGTACGATAAATATATATATATTTGAAAACGTGTGAAAAAAAGAGCTACTCTTCTCTGAAAATAAAATTTATTCTATGTTGTATTCTCAGTTATGTTAATGATTTTTTTTTTAATTTTGTAGATATTTGTGACTAGAGAACATGTGTTCACGTCCAGTGTGAAAAATATGGCATAAACTATGTGTGCAGTTACAGTAATTTAAATTAATTATTATCCTAAAACTAAACTTCAAAATTTTAACTGTGCTTATTAAAAAGCATTTATTAAGATCCTTTAAAAATTTAAAATTAATAATTTTCATTGATAGGTGCAATAATGTTTACACTGGTATTAAATGTGACACCAAAGAATTTTTCTTAACCAGTATGTATTTATTTTATTACATTAAAAGTCATTTTTAATAATAAGTGTATTAATAATACTTTTGAGTTACTCGGTGTAATATAGTCAATTAATTACAAATGTTTTTTGTGATTTATTCTTTCATTATTGAGTTTCCAGATTAAGGGATCAAAAGCTATTCCTGATTTTCCTAAAAGTGCACGTGTAGCACTTTTTCCCCTTTCTACAAGCCCCGATTGTTTGCAGGCGTATTTATATTGGTTCAAACTTTAGAGTTCTCCCTTGTGTCCTTTGTGTAAACAAGATCAAATTTTTGACGCTAACCATTTTAATTCATGCCCTGCACTTCTATTTTTAATATTTCAGAAGTATTGGAAGGTCAGAGAACTAATGGCGTCATAGCCAATATTTTGGGCATTTGTGGTAAATAAATAAATATTATTTTTTTATGTTATTAAAAGAATTAAGCCCTAGCTGATTTTCATTCATTAACATTTTTTCAGCCTTGTTTGTAACATATTATATTATATTCATTATTCTCGATCAATGGATCAATTGATTAAGAAGATTCCTTGTTAAAAACAAGGCTAAATCAAAATTTCTAAATTAAAACATGTAAGAAAGTAACATTTCAACAACTGTAATTGTAATTATCCAATAAATTTCCTGAATAAAATTACCATTTTCTAATTTTTAAAAATATCTAAAATAAAAATGAAATATATAACTCGAAATTATTTTTTATTCTCAACCTGCAGATAAATCAAAATAATTCCATCCTTGTGTGTGACGTAAAGCAATTCCAGAAATTCCTCAAGTAATCAAAACAGACTTTTATTTCCTTGGGAACATTAATTATGCTGACATAATCATTCCTTTACCGATAAGGAGTCTAAAAGTTATCATTCAATAGAATCATCCAAATTTAAATTTTATTTTCATTAGTATGGCCAGAAATATATTTTTTTAACAAGATTTTTAAAAATAACATTGTAGTTATTTTCAAACAGTTTTTTTCTTTAGTTTTGCAAATAATGTTTATTGTTTTATAACATAAAAATTAATTTTTTTATTTCCAATTTTCTTAGCTTCTTAGGAGAATTTTATAAAAATGTAAATGGTTTAATATTTTTCAAAAACAGTCATCACGTACTTACAGTTACTGTATTTTGAAAATACATATATTTTTTCCAGACTTTAAAAACACAATTCTCTAATTTTTCTGTTTAATAATCTGCTTAATTAATATATCTGTTTTGTAAGAAGTCTGAAATACTGATTCTTTAAATCGCAATTATGTGGAATACTTAAGGATGTAAAGCATAGTAATTTTATCATGTAATTATGAAATAAATAATTAAATCATATCAAACAATCAGTATTTTCTAATCTGTGCTCTTCGCATTTTTCTTATGACTTATTTTCTTGTTAGGAAAGGAAATTATATTATATGTCATGATTTCATTTTTATTTTTGCTTATCATTTTGCTTATAATTGTTTATCACCTTTATTTTAGCTATCTCCATGACAATCGCTGTAAAGTAAGAGTCCAAGGCTTCGTACTTATAATAATGAGCGTCGCTTTACATAAATTGCCCCTGATACAATAAAATTCAACTTCATAAGCACATAATCCCAAAGTAGTAAAAATTATCGGAGAATCGGTATTAAAAAACAAAGATTAATTGTGAACCTGATACAATATATTACAATGAATGAAAAAGCCCGTTAATTATAGGGTAAACAAGAAAGTTCTTCCCGATTTCATGTTGCCATTACATGAAGTGAGAATAAGTATGCAAATTAGTGTATGATATATTTGAGATATAAGTCAGCACAGTGGCGTAGTGAAGGGGGGGCAAGGGGTCTAACATGCCCCGGGCGCCGCTTTGAGAGGAGCACCAAATAGTAGTTACGAAAATTCAGAAAAATTTTATTTATTTTTAATTGAAATATCAATTTTATTCGAATAAATATATTTTAAATTTAATAATTATTTTCTCTTGTTGAAGAGCTTGCCATAAATGTGAAACTGTTCCTATTTTTATATTTCCATATTAATAAGTTAGTATAGTTTAGTTCGTAATAAAAAGTGTGTTCTTTTAATCACGCGTTTTCCATTATCATTTCTCACAATTTTTTATACTTTGCTCAAGATTTGTGATCCGATATCCTTATTTTGTATGGTAAATCTTGTACACATGTAATGATGGAAATATGTTAAATTTTTTTCTGATAAAAATTCTGAAATATAAATTATATTGGTTAGCTTCCTTTTTATGCATTTGATGTGTTTTTTCTAATCTTTTCTGCTAAAAATACAAGAAAACAAGATATCTAATGAATATTGCATCGACTGACAAATACATCATTAGAAACTCGCATGATGTTATTTATCATTTAGGAATTCAAATAACTTTGTAGAAATTTTGATGTACTAAAACATTATTTGACTTGATATTAATTTTTTATAGTTTTAATAAAACATTTTATTTAATAAACAATATTTTCTCATATAAATAAAAAATGTTAATCTCATTTTGGCTAAAATAAAAATCACTCTCTAAAAACGAAATTTTATAAAACTGAAATATTATTAATAAAAACTTGTCAACCTGTATTTAAAACACAAGTGAAAATTTTTCTTTAAGGGTTGTTAAAATTTCCATTTTTTAATAATCAATGAGAAAGGTATAAAACCTACAAAAAAATTTCATTTCAAATAAAATAATGGCTGTGTGTAAAGTATTTCATTTCTCAATTCTTAATAATTTACTTTCATAATACAATTATTATTATAAATATATAAGTTACGCCATATTCTAATCATTTCATAAAATTTTGAATAGACAACAATTATATGATAATGGAATTATAGTACCAAACATTTTGTCAAGTAAATAAACTATATTTCAGAGTTTATTCTTTTGCGAAGCTCCTAAATTATAAGTTCCTTATACTAGCATGGCTGTGTTCAATAAAATCCGAGAATATTATAATAGGTATTTAAATATATTATTATATATATATATTCGCGACATAGCTTAGGACTTCAGTCAAGCTAAATCTGGATGATATAGTGAATCTGTAGAAAACTTCATTTTAAAGAATAATACTCATTATATAAATAATTACTGTTGCATAAAAAATTCTAATGATTTTGATTATAAATTTTTTTACTTGCTGATTAAATTAACTTCACATAAGCTCCGTCCTTATCAAATAAAAAAGGGACCCAACAAGGATGAAAAAACTAAAAATGTTAAAAGAATCAAATTACTTGAAGATATTAATTTTTATATCCATTTTATTTACTAAAAATAGTCCACTGTCGCGTTATACTCGTGAAAAAATTCGCGTTGAAATGTATTTCTCATTAGCGGTCCTCTTTGTCCAAAAATATTTGTGTTCAACGACAGACTGGCCCTTACAGAAGATAATTTTTTTTTTTAAGATAAGAGAATTGTGCTCCTGGAATCAAAATACGATACAACGCTGGAAATAGAAAAGTAATTACCTCCAAATGCTAGAAAAATTCATTATTTCCTTTTATATTAACAGTTTACCCGGTTAGAATATCATCATTTCACATTCACAAATTTTCATCTTTAGTGTTATTTCGTTAAAACCTTCGTTGGAAATGTTGACTTCTGAGTAAATTTTATATATTTTCTGTCTACAATTTATTTTTTACACTTTGCTTATTTAGCAGATTTTTTAGCCATTACGAATATTTATCAACAAACATGTAACAACAAACATTATCAACAAACACGAAGTTTAAAATCAATTTGATTATTTAAAATTATTTATTAATAATCAATTTGGTTTTAAAATCAAATAATCAATTTGAAATCAAAATATTTAAAATTTAAAGATTTTCGAAAATAATTTTTATCTGACTTGTAATTCTGTTGCCATTATATTAATACATTATGCTGGAAAATTCTTTTTTGGAAAGTTAAAAGATCTAATGTATCAAATATTTTTTATATGTACACTTAAAATGTTTCTTCATAATTAATCTTTAACTAACTTTATATTTCGGTTTATATAATGAATGCATGGTTAGCTTAGAAATCATTTTAAAGGAATATAATGAAAGGTAAAATTATTATGCTTTGTAAAATGCAACAGATTAGAAATATTTTTGAATGTTATAAAATGATTCAGAATAAAATAAGTTCTTTTTTTAATATGAATTAGCTTTTATTTTAATTAAAAAATATTTTTTAAAGTCATAAGAAAGTCTTAATAAACATATTAAAAATAAATTGAAATTTTCAGAGAGAAATGTTTTCAGAGTAAAATTATAAGATAATGTGATGGTATAAGTGACCAATTCGGCAATTATGTATAATAACCAATGATTACACATAATCTCCACTGAACTCGGTAAATGTGATAAATTATTGAAATATATGGACAATCCTGTAAATATATGTATAATCCCCAATGCGTGATGGGAAATGTCATAAATTTCGATTACTTTGTAGAAAAATGATATTTTGATTTCTTAGAATAAGTTTTTTAAGCTATATTAAATAATTCGTCCTGAAGAGTTTGAAAAACATTATGATGGCTTTTTGATAATTGATTGAGAGATTGTAAAACATCATGAATAAAACCTACAAAATCTCTTAGTTTAAGACCTTAAATAATTGTGATTTATATTTGTACGTTCATTTCAGTAGATATTATAAGACCAATATATTAGATAATTGTATAAGTTATATTATGTCTGACGTAAAAGGTATTCAGAAACACAAAATGATCACACTTTGATTTACTTAAAGTAAATTAAAGTAAGATTTTTATTTTAGTAATTAATTAATTTTTATTTAAACAATACAGAACTTTAAATTGAATATTAACTAGATCTTATAGATAACTTTTATTTTTTTTAATTAAAAGATCTGGAAAAAGAAAACAATTTAGATTATTAGAATTTTAAAAACACTTCCATGTCAAAAAAAATTAAAACTATGAAAAATAATATATTTATATTTGATTTAAATTTACTTATTTACATACATTAGACTGCTATAAAATTTAGAATTACATTTTGCCAGATTTTTTACATTTGGATTTATCAAATTTTCACTCTGTCTCGAAACACATGGTTAACATCATTGAATCTCAGAAAAATGATTTTCTTAACAATCCTTGACTAATTCTTAAATTTCCGTAAGTTTGATTTCTACTGATGCACTTCCAAATCCTATTCTTGTTAAGACTTTTTTACTAGATTTTTATCTCAAATTTAAAAGTACAACCTGTGAGCCTTTAAAATTATCTATATGTTTAAGATTATTTTAAAGTAGATACTTTGCGCTGTTGTTATTTGGATTATACTCTTATTAGATGTTCATTTTATATGTTTGCCGCCCAATTTGTCTAGTAGTCAGCGTGCCTGACTGCGGATAAGGAGGTCCTGTGTTCGAATCCCGGTTCGGGTATGGATGTACTTTCTCTCGCTATCTATCCTGTCTTTGTCCTTTCCTTGTATGAATGAAGTGTGAATGGTTGCCTACACTATAAACGGGTCCCTATGGCATGTGTGTAGAGCAAAGTCTTACTTTCACCTTCATGGTGCTCTGATTAAAACGAAAGATGCTCCCAATTGACTTAAAATTCTCATAGCCAAGGCATAGCGAGCTTGACTTGTCCAAGTGTCATTAGTAACAACAACAACATATTACTTTTTTTTGAGATGGGGTGCCAAAATGGTATGGCACCCGAGCGCCAATTGTGCTCACTACGCCATTGTCTGTCAGTCGAGAGTAGGAATATCAGCCGTTGTAAAAGTTGGTCCACCAGCACTTATTATTCAATCGTAGTAGCGAAGACGTGTCAAGGGAGCTCGTTCGGTGTTGTCTGCTTAACGACTTCAAATTGTGATTATCAACTGAGTCATCAAGTAGAAGAATACGTCAAGCGTTTGGGAATAGTGCTGTGAATGAACATTATCGGTAATGGTTTCGGATTCAGGTAGGGAGATTTGTTCGTCTGTGATGAAGCTGTTGTCCAGAGGACAGGTCGTCAAGTGGTTCACTATGAGCTGCTACCAACAAGCCGTCGCTGCGGACCTGTACTTTCAGCGATTGGAACGTATGCATCGCAGCAGAAGGAGCCAGCACTGACTATTCGGATGAGTGTATCGTCTTTGTCCGATAATGCAAAGCCACATGTTGTCACGTGGGTAGCCAGGAATACCATATAGCGACTTGGTTGGGAGACTTTGTGCCATCCTCTTACTCACCTATCCTTATACAATCAGGTTACCATCTAATATAAATATAACTGAAATCAATATAATTGATATCACTTGTATTTATATTAGAGAGAGGTATCAGTAATATAAATTGGTATCAGTTATATTTATAATAGAGAACTAAATCATTTTTGATTCACACAAACAAATATTGTATTAATAATGTTTAATAATACGCAACATACCTTTTCCATTAAAAGTAGAAAATTTATAATAAAAGATTTAAAAATGTTAAACATATACATACGTAACAAGACAATCTAATTTTTATCCTTAAAAAAACACTAAACATGATCAAAATAATAAGAATAGCATCATTTTTTTTACATTTATAACTCTTTATACAGTGGGTGATTGGTTAACGAACATAATCCGTTGTTATGTTCGTTAACCAATCATGGATTTACTAGAGATTTTTTTTGTGAAATCGATTAATTCGTTCTGAAAACACTAAAAATTAAATTTAAAAAATGATGTATAATTTCTTAGTAAATTTACTAAAAAAAAAAAATGCAGGCATATTAATCAGTCCTTTTCATTTTTTTTGGGGGGGCCTTAAAGAAGGTGTCCAATGTCGACTACTTTTCTCTCTTTTCTCAAACTTTCCGGAAATGATTAATAGCATTGTTGTTGTAAAGATTCCTAACCTTACTGATATCAGTTTGGTTTGGGTGACAGTCTAAGACCACTGCTCTGACATCCTCCCACTTCTTCAACGAATGAACGAGGGGTGTGTGCTCAAAATGAAATCAATTTCTGTTTTGAATGAAATTAAAACGAAACTGATGGACTACTTTGGCTATAAATATTTTATTGGAAAAAAAATTTTTTTTTTGGGGGGGGGGGTAGAACTTTTGAAGTTTAATAGGCAAGCAACATAATTCAAGAGACATGAAAAATGATTTTTAATCAGTTTGGTTTGGCAACCCTGCACATCATGCTCCGAACGCCAAGAAGTGCTCGTTAGAATTGTTTCAGTTCGTTATCCGAATGTGTGTTCGTTTTCTGAACACAAAAATATTTCGTGAAAGAGTTTTCGTTGTTTGATTTGTTCACTGTCCGAACTGCTCCTTAATCGATCACTTACTGTACAGAACAACTCTTATTTGAGGCACAATTACTCATGACACAAGTTTACAAGATGAAATCAATTTCTGTTTCTGTGCAACTTAGAAGTATGTTAAAGTTTTCACAAAACAAATATTAACAAACTTTCATATTATTTGATGAATAATATGAAAGTTTGTTAATATTTGTTTCAGTATCCAATAAAACATCTTGGACATCTGATGTTTTTTGAGTCAATAGTCTGTTATATAAGTTCATTGTCTTTTAATTTGAAAGATTTTCCCTCGATAAAATATTAAAGATCTTACCATTCTGGATCCCTCATTCTTTTTTAGTCCTTGTGAGTAGATCCGTAAATAGCACTTAAGGTTGTTCCGAGCATAATTATCGTCATCACTGTTGGCACTACCGATATCATTGTCTTCATCCGAATCCGGTTCTTTAATTCAAGGTTTCAGTTGATTAATATGAGCTGTTGTTACATAGAAGTGGCCTTTTCTTTTTTCTTTTCCAGCTGAGTCACACGGTGGATGCCGTTCGGCAATACCTCGCTAACAATATAAGGAAGCTTCGATATTTGTGTTGCGTCTTCGTAGGCTGGCCTGCAGATTGTGGAGGTATTTTTATCCCGACAATCTTTCCTCGTTCAAACGCAACAGGCTCACCATCTCTTCTGATCACAAAACTGCTGCATTTTTTGTTGACTTTCTTCCATTTGTTTTTCAGGTTCTTCTTGCAATATAGATGAATCTTTCTAGACAGATGAGCTTCTTCATCATCAAACTTTCTCAAAATTCCGTCATTGAATCGTGGAGTATAAATATGGAGCATTTCAAATAGTGTCTTGTTCGTTGACTTGTTCACAAAATTGTTCGAGTTTCTTCCAAATGCATGTGTTTTAGCATCCCAATCTTTATGATTTAGATCTTCCATACCAGTTGTTATGTTGGACAATCTGTTAACACTTTCAACCATTTTATTTGCGTTTGGTCATTTGGTACAACTGAGTGTATTATGAATTCCATTTTCAATTCAATATTTTTGAAATTGAGGCAGGGTGAAACAAATTCCTTGATCTTTTATTATTTCCTCAGTTTGACCATAAGTATTTACAAACTTTTACAGATTTAAAATTACAGAGTCATTGACATACTTTTCACCAAAGTCAATGAGACAAATCCTATGAAATTATCGATTATGATCAATAGTCCCTGGTTATCTTTAGAACTCTAAATAAAAGGTTCTAAGTGATCCACGTGTACAATTGCTAAGGGTTTATGACCTGCTTTAATTGGATTTTATAAATCATTCTGTTTTCCTGCCGGCGTTTTGTTTATTAAACATTCAAAATACTTTGAAAAAATGCCTCCGCACATAACGTTTCATATAAAGAAACCAATACAACTCCTTTATCTTATTTACAGTTCTGTCAACAGAAAAATGTTCCCTATGATCATGGAATTTAATTACTATATTTTTTCTCAAATTTTTTGGAATAAAATTGGAGAAAATTTTCTTTTCAGTTTTTATTGAGGCATCTTTAAGAATTTGATTTCTTATAAGCTGTTTTTCTTCCTTTATTCTACCTAATTTTTTTTTTAAATATTCAATTTTTGTTTTTCTGGATCAGCTTGTTGCATCATCAATATTTGCACATCTTCACTCCAAATCATACAAACTTTTAATTTACCCTCGATGAGGGATGTTAATGTATTTTTTGATTCCCAAGTGGAACTCTGCTCATTCCATCTATAGGAATTATTTTCTTTCCAAATCTATGTTCTACATCAAAATCGAATTTTTGAATTAAAGCGCACCATCCTGCAGTCTGAAGACTGTTTTCTTTGAATTTGTGTACATGAGTGCATGACAATCTATTATTATTTTGAAATTTAGGCTTAATAAATACTGTCCTAACTTTTCGAGAATCCACACAAGGGATCAATTCGAGCTTGCTAGAATGACATTTCTTTCCAATTTCAGTTGTCTTTTTGCTGACACAATAGACCAAACGCCATTCATTCCTAGTGTTGTCGAATCACACCTGCTAAACCACTAGAAGTTCCATCGCAATATTCTTCTGTTTTACCTTAAGGGTCATAATGAGCAAATGCAGGTTGGTGTGTAGGGCTATTTTTCAGTAATCGAAAGGATTGTTCTTGCTTTTCTTCCCACTTGAATGATTCATTCTTTTGCAAAAGTCCTGTAAATTTCCGCAAATAGTCAGTTAAACTTAAAAACCCACGAATGTCATAAATATTGTAAGCAGTTGGAAATTCTTTTATTCATATAATTTTTCTCGCGTCCCTAGTTTTTTTCTTTCTCGATTAACAATAAATTTTAAAAGGTCTACTTTTTTACCGAATTCCCATTTTGGCAATGCCGGCTGATGGTTGTATCTTTAGCGTTCATGA
This sequence comes from Latrodectus hesperus, assembly GCA_037975125.1. Classification (NCBI taxonomy): domain Eukaryota; kingdom Metazoa; phylum Arthropoda; class Arachnida; order Araneae; family Theridiidae; genus Latrodectus; species Latrodectus hesperus. The sequence goes on along the minus strand of CM075852.1, from coordinate 6,016,255 downwards.
ATCTTAGACTATTGGTCCTGGGTTCGAATATGGATGTCTCTGAGTTTCTTTGTCCTTTCTTTTGAGATGATGAATGAACGTGGCCTTCCCTACTGGAGGATTTGTGGTGGAGTGGCGTGGGTAATGTTCCGTGACTTGGTTCACAGGTGTTCGCCTGACGATAAATGAATAGCATTTTCCGGCCTACTTGAGGTGAAAGGCTAATCATTCAGTGCCCACCGTTATTTAAAAAAATTTTGGAACAATTTTAATGTCAAGTTAGCAGACCTCACAAAGACCTCTTTTATTAGTTGAACCATATCAGTGCAATTCTTAGCTGGTATCAAAATCTCATCTAAATAATACAAAACTTTCTTATTTAACAATAGTCCCAATATTTGATGCATAAATCTCTGAAGTTCTGAAGGTGCCACACCAAAAATCATAATTTCAAACTGATATGTTTTATCTTGGGTATTAAGAAGAGTTTTTAATTTAGCTTCTCTACTCTATTAATAATATTAGAAGATAACCAAGAGCTCCAGTGGCTCAGTAGCTTCATGCCGTTTCCCGTAAGCTCAGCAAAGTGAAGCATCATTTGCCGCGGGCAGTGATTGGGAGGGTGAACACGGTGTACTCTCCTTCACTGGGTTGCTGGAGTTCCGTGGGTTGGGGACGTGTCCACGTTAATCCGTGACGTCCAAAGTCCTTCCGCTGGTGTGGCGTGGATGTGGAGAGGAGGGTGCCAGCTCAGGTGTGGCCTCGTCACCTGACTGTGGTTCAAAATTACGCGAGGCACCTTAAAAAGAGCAAAGTCGTACTTTCACCTTCGTGGTGCTCTAATCCAAACGAAAGACGCTCCCTATTGACTTAATTCGTACTGCCAAAGGCAAAAGTGAGCTTGGCTTGTCCAAGTGTCATAGGAAAACAACAACAACAACAGAAGATAACCATGAGCTGAATCTAATGTCGTCAAAATATTACTTTACCAATAATTCTAATAAAAATTATCAATTCTAGGCAAAGGAAATTTATCTATAATTGCCTGATTATATTTAATTTATGTAATCTACAAGAAGTCTATCGTTTACGAACCAACTCTACAGGGCAGGCATAAGTATGTTTGCCAGATGTCCCGGTTTTCAGATAAAATCCTGGTGTCCCGACTGGTTTAATTTATGTTTTGTAAAAATAAAATTTGTATTTATAAATGGCGAAAATAATTAACTGTGATGTATTGTTTACAATAATGTTATTTATTTCTGTACTGTGTAAAAAGAAAACCATAAAAAAAGTGATAGTCTGCTAATAAGTAACTTTGTCATCGTATTGTCTTGTCTCGTGGGCATGCGCGAAGTTGTGTTTGCAGTCAAATTGGGAACTGCAAAAGTAAGAAGAGACTAACAAAATTATGATTATTTCAAATGAAGAAAAATGGCTCGCGTTGTTTGATTAGTTCAAGGATAATCACATTGTATTTAATCAAAATTGTTGAGTATGACTTCTGCTTTCTTGGACCATCAGCTCCAGCAGAGAGAATTTTCTTCGATGAACAAGCAAAAATTTGTATTCTTCATTCACAGTGAATGAGGAAGTGAACTGTGAATGAAGAAGAAACTGTGAATGAGGAAGTGTTTCTTCTTGCTTAATTCATTCACAAATAGCGCGCGCGCGTCTATAGGTAATAAATACTTAAATTCATAAAATTGTCATTTACTGTATTACCCCTTGTTTAGGTTTTTAATCAGTAATTATTTATTCATAGCAGATAAACTACTCTATAAAACACTACAAACTCACCAAGGATGTGTGCCGTTGACGTAACGCTGGGTGGGAGGGGGTCAGTAGTCTGGTGTCTCTGTTGAACATTTCAGAAATCTGCCTATCCTAGGCTTAAGGTGCTTTTCTTTCAGAAACTATTTAGTTTTCTTTCCATGCTTTTATAATAATCTTAGTTCATCTCAGCTGCATTTGTTGTATAGGGGAGTAAACAAACTGGCTTACTTCCTGGGACTTAATTTCCATCTTAGTTAATGTTCTACCTAATTCACTTATATTCAATACAAAACAATCCCTATCATCATTGATTAAAAATGTTATAATTTCCAACTCTCCTCATAATAAGAAATAATTTCATCAAATATCATCTATTTTAATCGCACATTTATCTGTATTTACAGGTGTAAACTTACTGTAACTTCAGTTGCCTTGCAAAAATTATTAAATGGAAGAATATATTCAGACTTTAAATCTCAATCCTGTGATAAAATTCGATTACTCAAACATAGATTTTATTTTAGCTTTAATGTCATAAAAACTTTCCCATGACACAGGTCCGAGGTTCGATCCTCGGGGTGGGCAAGGTTGACTCAGCCTTTCATCCCTTCAGTAGGTCGATTCACTGAGTACCAAGCATGCTTGGGAACTAAACACTGGGGGTTTCACGTTAGGCTGACCACCTAACTGGGACATATGCTTCGCACCTCAGGGCCCTCGGTTATGAAAACAGTTATAAGCACTGTAGGCCTTGGCCCACGTGGGCTGTCGTGCCATGGAGTTTAGTTTTAATGTCATAAAAACCGTTATTCATAATAGGAATTACCTTTGTATCGTTTTTAATTTCAAAAACGAAATCGCAATTTTTTCCCGCTATTAATGCAAGATCGTTATTCCCATTTCTGTTTTCGTCTGAATACAATTTACATTTTTTTCTATTATAAGTTGTCCTTCTGCTTTGAGCTTTATTTGTTGATGCTTCGATTCGACTTCCACTTCAGAAAACGATATGCTATTCAAATACCATCTGTTCAATTAGGGCTCGATTTCTGTTTCGTCTAGAGATATCTCTCATCAGTTAGGTCAATCGCCATAGTATTGTCATTTGAAAACGATAAATACCTCAAGTGCTGTGCTAACGCAGTTGATTTTTAATTCCAGATTACTCTTTAAGAGTGAAAACAGATGTTGCAGTAGAGCCAAATCCAAACAATTCTCTCATTAACGAAATTATATTTTTTAATTGGTTCAGAATCCACTTAAATCGTTTGCCCCGGTCTTATTAGTCCTCGTCGGAAAAAGATGACCGTTAAAAGACAAACAAACAAACAAACTTAGAATTATATGTTTTTGTGTGTTTATTTCATAAAAACTTTTAAAGGGTAAATGTTTTTAACTTTGTTTTTCGAACAATACCGTTGGGTATGCCTATTCTCACCACATTCTCTACACAATAAGCTTTATCTTTCTTATGGACACAGTCTTTAGAAATATGACCATATTCATTGCAATTAAAATACTTCAAGAAATTATCACTGCGAGAGTTAAGATTCGAGTTTCATTTTTCTTTCGATTAAAAACACTTATTCGGTGAAAATCTTTTAAATTTGCGGTTTTCTCTTACTTTATTTTTTTATAACAGCGATCATTAACTTTGCATACATAAGTATCTAATAAGTTATTTTCTCAATAAATATAGCGTTCTTGTTTTCAATTTAATAATACCTTTCTTTATTGTTGTTGTTACTGTTATCTTGTGCCAGCTAGGCTGGTAATATGGAGAGCGCAGCTCCAATTTTCCAACACACTGAACTGTAATTTCCCATAATTTCTCAGTACATATATGCTATAGGCTCCCGTTTATAGGATAGGCAACCATTCACAACCCATTCATACAAAGAAAAGGCAAAGATCGGAGAGAGAGAAAGTACATCCATACCCGAATTGGGATTCGAACCCATGACCTCCCTATTAACAGTCGGGCATACTGACCACTAGATAACGTGTATGGGTTGTGACTTTATATTATATGTACTTATATACAACTTTTAAGATACATAAAATATTTATACAATTCACAAAAATTTGCTTGAAATTAATTACAGATTTTAGTAGAGAGATTATAATCTCTACTAAAATCTGCTAAAATAATTTAGAAGAGATAATAAATATCATGGTTTAATCGAAATTTTATATAGTCAATAATAAACTACATAAATAAATAGTAAGGCAAAAAGTTAACTGTGGGTGTCCGTTATGTACAATGTTTCTAATATAATTAAATTTACATTCTTCATTTATTAATAATAATCGCCAACCAACTTGTCTAGTGGTCAGCGAGCCTGACTACGGATAAGGAGGTGCTGGGTTCGAATCACGGTTCGGGCATGGATGTACTTTCTCTCTCTATCTATCCTGTCTTTGTCCTTTCCTTGTATGAATGAGGTGAGAATGGTTGCCTACCCTATAAACGGGTCCCCATGGTTTGTGTGTACTGAAGAAGTCGGACTCCACAACAAAATAGGGTTCAGTTGGAAAAGTGGAGCAGCGCACCCCATATTGTCAGCCTAGCTGGCACACGACAATGAATGAATGATTTAATAATAATCACACTTTAATATATACAAGGAAAATAAGGTGCTTAACTTATTTTTTGATACATTGCACAATATCTGGAAAATAAACAATTTGAGTTTTCAAGTTAGGTCCAAATTAATTAGATACTTAAGATGCAAGCAATTCATTAAGGCAACTATGACCATATTATGTATTTATTTAATATTATATATTTATTTTTATTTATAAGCTCTACAACATTTTAGCTATCAGCTAAAAAATTTTAATCATAAGTTATATTAAATTAAATTGTTCAGATACTGGTAATTGTTTTGGAATCCAAAGACTGTCAGCGGTCTATGGACATTTTTTGGTTCGTAGGGGTTGTATGGTTCAAATACCATTACTTCAATGTTATTTATTTTGCATACTTTATTAAGGAAATTGAAGGTCAAAAATTTTATGTAGAGGGTGATAATAGTAGTCATCCCCGAGTTCGTTCTAATATGCTCATTTCTAAAAAAATATTGTGGGTTAGAAACAGTCTTACAGAACCTTGTTTTGTTGAGCTTCCAATATTTCTGATTTTGTAGTCCGCGTGACTCAACATGCCTTGCGGGGGAGAGAAGAATCCCCTCCCTGTCGCAGCTGGGATCTGACAAAGAGGCAGATCTGACAGTTTTAAAAAACAAATGTGAATTATTGTCCACCTGCAAGATGCCACCCTCTGCTGCTGTGGGGATAAACAGAACTTCCTGCATTTGATTGCTTTTTTACATTCCCTTTAATCCTTTTCTCAAGTCGGGTTCCTTTCACAAGTTTTGTGTGTATGTTTGTGGGGGGGGAGAGTGACAACGCTATATTCCGCTTTATCTTTGAGCATTTCTAAAAGAAGCGAGGTCTTGATCTTGAACTCAACACCCTCATAAACTGCTAGAAAGATAAGCCCCCGCGTCAGCCTCAGGCCATGTGGTCGTTAACTGAGGAGTGTCAGAGGGACGAGTGACACATGTGCAAAAGATATTTTATAAGGAAAGGGTGGTTTCTATTGATTTTTCAGTTACTGGTTAAATGTCAACCATAAAGAGAACGAAATAATACTTGATATAGAATTCATATGTTCCATAATTTTCATAGAGTGTTTCAATTTTGGGAAAAAAATTATTTTTAATAATATATAATGTTTGGCTGAAAATTTCTGATTTTATTAAATATACATAATTTTACTTGAATTCATGTGTGTTTTGAAAGACAGTTTAGTTTTTGATTTAAGAAATTTTCAAAATATTTTTGTTATCTGTATTAGCGTTCCGTTGCTTATCTGAAATTTGCATTGATATTACTATGATATAATTTAGTTACCTAAACTGAAATCAGATGAAGATTTAATTTTTTGCAATAAATAGCTAAATTTGTAAAATTAGTAAAATAACAGAATTTTTGAAAATTTGTTGAGACAAGATATAGCATATATTCTGCATCTAATGATCGATAATTTGTAGTCTTTCATGTTGTTGTTGTTGTCGTGTGCCAGCTAGGCTGTCAATATGGGGTGCGCTGCTCCACTTTTTCAACTGAACCATATTTTGGTGTGGAGTCCGACTTCTTCAGTACACACATGCCATAGGGACCCGGTTATAGGATAGGCAACCATTCACACCTCATTCATACAAGGAAAGGACAAAGACAGAATAGATAGAGAGAAAGTACATTTATGCCCGAACCGGGATTCGAACCCAGGACCTCCCTATCCTTAGTCAGGGACTCTGACCACTAGACAGGACGGGCGGCTGTAGTCTTTCATAAATCATATAATCCGCAATTAGAAGGCAATAAAAATTTTAATTTCTTCTGTTGGTTAACTAGCTAGAAAAAATACATTTAAAAAAATTTTAAGACATTGTTATGGAAATGTTAAATTGTTAAAATCATATTTCTTAAAAGTTAACTATTAATAAATAAATATCCCACATTCAAAATTGTAATATCAGGGTCAAGGCCTACAGTGCCTATATCTGTTTCCCTAACCGAGGATCCTGGGTTGCGAAACAAATGTCCCAGTAAGGTGGGGATCCCAAAGCGAAATCAACTTTGTTTAGATATGAAGCATGATTGGCTCTCAATTTATCGACCCATTGAAATGTTGAGTCGATCTTGCCCGCGTATCGAACCTCGGACCTGTGCCTTGGAAGCGCTAAGTCACCATGCTTAACACAAATCTGATTTCTATGGAACAGAACTTTATAGAGAAATTTGTGACTGAAAGATGTTATACTCTGCAGTAGAAAAGAAATTATACCTAAGACTCCATTAGAACTTTTAACCTGCATAATCTCATGCGGTTTAGATAGAGGGAAGGTTTGGTTTGTTTGTCGCTCAACGGACCTTTTTTGCACATTAGGGCTAATTAGATAGGGACATACGGTTCAAAGTGTGGATTCCTAACCACTACAAACAGCCATGCCCAAGTTGGGATTCGAACCTACGAACTGTTGAACCGAAGGCAAGAGCGCTAACCATTCGGCTGCCATCTCGGCAAGATAGAGCGAAGAGAGAAGAGGTTACCATTTTTTTAAAATATTTTTAACTATTTCTACATCAATTGCAAGCTGTGAACGTTCATTCAGCAAATTGAAATTAATTTTGACGTATTAACGATCCAGTATGAGTCAAAACCGTCTAAATGACTTAACATTTTTATAAGCATAGAAAAAGGAACATTTGAGAGAGAGAAATCATCAATTTTAATGAAGTAAGTGAAGTTCTCCCTCCTTCTAAATCGGAAATGGTAATCCGTTGTGTAAGAATTTCTATTTCGTAGGTCTGGGAGGAAAGAATGCGATAACACTATGTCAGATGCTAATTTTTAATTTATTTTCTAAGCATCACATAACAAAATACATTAGGAATCAAATATGGCTGGTGAAGCCGATAAATATATTCATAAGAGACTGGCGTCTCAAATATTCAGAAGAATTACATATAAAGCTGGCTTAAGAAGCCCAGACAAATAATTATTCATTAGTTTCGAGACTGATCTTTCTAATAACATAGCACTTATTAATAAAATGGCTTGAGAAGCCTAACTAATCGGTTATTTAGACAAAAGGAGACCGGCCTCTCTACGAGCATAATAAAGCTATATCTAAGTAGGCTTAGGTAGCCTAAAGAACAGCCATTTTGGTTACAAGGCGAGGTCTTCTCTATCCTGCACCCCCGCAGGAATTCCACTCCAAACTTAAACTAAAAAAAAAACTCCTTCGCTTCTGTGTTACCCTTCTCCTCCCTGGTCGTAAAGGGTGGTGGGGTAGAGGAAGTAATGCCCGGATGTCATCTCAAGAAGCTTCCGACTTTCACAAAGTAATTGATCAATTCGCTTCTACAAAAGCAAGAAAATGTAAATAGTGTATTATATTAGATTGCAAATATATAATTACACATCTCTTTCTATCTCTATCTTTCTATCTATCTATCTATCTATCTATCTATCTATCTATATATATATATATATATATATATATATATATATATATATATATATATATATATATATATATATATATATATATATAACGAATTGTTTCATGTTTAAAAAATTGTATGTATTTTATGCATTTTAAGTTTTTTAAAATAATTGTATCAGTATATAAAATTATATCATTGTAATTAATTCTAAATCACATATAAGTCCGATTATTCTTTTGACACTTTCCCGAATCCAACATAAGTGTTTCTTTTAATTAAATTGAATTTTGTATAAATTTAAAGCTTAGTCTGAGACTTTACATGAATATATTTTCGATCATTTTATACAGGTACAATATTCTGTTATTATTTGCATTGTATTTTTATTACAAGTATACACTCTATTTATTATATTATGTATTATATATAGTTATATTATAGTAAACTCTTATTACTGAATACATTTTATTCCTATATTTATATTGTATTGCTATTTCTTTTCAAGGGAGCGCCAAAAAATGCATTGTACCCATGCGCCAATTATGCTCACCACACCACTCTGTTCATTTTATTCCTTTTTCATTATGTGCAACCCCAGAAATTACTGACGGTTCAACTTTTGATTTCACGAATCTCATTATTTATGTCTTTTGACAATTTTAAAACAAATTCTGGTTGTTTCCCTACGCACGTGCTACAAAATAGTGCCGATTTGTTATCTTTAATTTTATGCTTCATTATCAAGTCATAAAAAAAACATCTGAAGAAAGCTTTTAGTTTATTTTTTCTTTGTTGCCCAAAGAGTCGTTCTCCGTAGAGTAGATTTTTCTACAAAACAAGTTTGAGTAACTACTGTAAAACCATAAATAAGTTATTCAGTCTTCTTCTTTGAAGTCTTTTAGAATTTTGCCATTGATTTTACTTTATTTTTATTTTACTTTTTGTTATGTCTAAGAATAAAACTGCGTTTGCACTTCTGGTTAATGTGTTATTTCGATTGAAAGTTGGGTTTATCAAGTAAAAGTAGGGTGTATCCTCAATTGTTTGTGCCACTGTAGCCTTGAGTTTTTCAAGTGGCTTGTGTGAAAGTGGAAGTATTAGTCAGCTTTTTCACAATCTTTTACATTTTTTCTGTCATGTACCAAAGTTAAATATTGTGTCTGTTATGTTCCAAAGTTGAATCGCTTGCTAATTTTTTTATTACCAAACGGCTTGGAGTTGGCGTTGGATTGATTAATGTTGGTTTATTCTTAATTATATTTTGTCATAACTAAATTTATTTAGAGATCATATAGCGTTCTTTACCGTATAAATTAATTACAAACGCTATAGCCAAAACTTTGTGTGCGGGAAATGAAAGCTTTTTTTTCTCAATTTATCATAGATGGACATTGTAATATATTTTGATTCCATTCCGAGCAGCACATTCCGCAATTTATTTAAATTCAAGCAAAATTTCAGGAGACAAACAAAAAACATTGGATAATATGTGACATTGTCGTATAAATTTTCCAGTTTCGAATTTTCCGCATAATAAATTTATTTCGTAATCAACAAAAACTATATTCGGAAACGACACTTAATATCTAGACAGGATACATTGTGTTCAGAGTAGATTGACATGGGATTTCATTTTCATTCATTTCCAAAATTTTCAAAACCAATTCCACGATTGGCTTTGAGACTTTAAAAAACCATAGGCACAATGGCAAACTTAGAATTTTTAGTATTTTGAAAAATATTTATCATATTTTGTATTGAAAATCTTATTTTGTGTTTGGAATTTTTTTAACCTCTTTTTAGCTACCAAATTTTAGAATATTATGATACCAAATTTTACAGTATATTTTAGAATCAATAATAAATGTCAGCTTACGAGCTCAAAAGGAAAAATAAAAGTGTTTGAGATTCAGTTTTTATAATGTCAGCTGTTTTCCTCGCTGTCAAGTCCTGCCAGACGAACTTACGATTATGGCCTTTGGCTTCAACCGCTCCTGGGTTCAAATACCACATTGGGTTTGAATGTGTATAAAGATTCCACTTCAAACTGTATGACCCAGTGTAATTAGCTTTCGAGTAAATAAAATGATCATTGAGCGACAAAGAAACAAAGTGGCAGATGAATATTTAGCGTTCTAGCCTTCTGTTCAATGGTTCGTATCCCATATAAATTGCGGCTGCTTGAAGTGGCTCGGAATTATCTTTAAGTCATACTTCATGGTCTAATTAGCTGTCGTTTTGATCGACACACAAACAAATCAAAACCTCATCATTTCTATTTTGCGCAATTGATGTGTAGTCTGCCACAACAGAAAAGATAAATTTTAGACTCAAATTTACCCGAGATTTGGTTATATATTTAACTTAAACATCACTTTTAATTTCTGTTTTCTTTTTATTTGCCTTTTGATGACATATCAAAACAATGTGTATTAAATAAGGCGTGAGGATGTGGTGTGATGTGATGTAATGTAGGAATGGATGTGATGTTTACACAATGCGTGATAATAGAGCATGGTGCGATTACAGTGATACGTTAACTACACACAGCCGTTGAAACAGTAATTAGGAGCTCAATTTCATTCAAGAGCAGCCTTAGCGCTTGAGTGAAATTTTATTATTAGCAGCATATCGCTTGAGAAAGGCAGCACAGAATTAATCAACAGTAGATAACGTTTCTGTTATTATTGCATGAAAATATGAGAATGAAGTTATAATTAACTTAATTGCGGCCCATTTTTAACAGTACTTAAGATCTGCATTTATTTATCAACTAGCCAATCTCAGGATTTAGTTAAGATTGTTACTAAGCTGTCAATGTGCAGCATTAGTGAAGCATAAGTTAATCAAATTCAAATAATTTCAATAAATAGTGTTCGGCTGACCGTTGTCCAGCAGTCAAACAGTTCTCTCCTGAGCGAAAAGTCCCATGATCGATCACAACCATTGCTGGGAAACGATAGACATCGCCTTTCTGTGTGCACGTCTTCGGGGTGAGTGCTTGGGAGTTTTCTACCCTTGAGACAAGTGAGTACGGCCCTCTGTCTATGAAAAGCCCCCTATGAATCAGTTTACGTGATCGTCATTAAAATGCTTTACACTGTCCTCTACGTGCTTTCAAATTGATATGGAAAATATGTGCAATGTGATCTGCTCTTTGGAATGGAAGGTTGCGAGTTCGATTTCAGGTATTGTTGAACAACCGGAAATGGATGCGGTATCTCCTTGCACATTTATCGGAACGAATGTATGGGAGTCTTTCCTTGGAATGCCTGAATACTGCCCACTGTCAATGAAAAAGCCATCCCGAAAGACAAAGGCTATAACAGCATTTGCTATGTTGTGACAAAAAATGGGAAAGCAAATAATTGCAACATAGTATTAAAATGTAAACATTTAATTATAAATGTTTTAAATAATTAAAATAAAAAATTTTGGCATGAAATTTTTTTATTTCTATTTTAATTTCTTGCTATCACAATGAAAGAGTTGTATATATATAACTTCTAAAAATAACTTTCCATTGCAATTTCTGTTAGACAACATCAAAATAGGAGACTGGAATTTTAATATCGTGGATTTGACGACTTGAAAAAGATCTAAATTATTAGCTTCTTAAACAACCATTTATTAAACACCATTATATCAAAAAACCATTATAGAAGGTATAAATACAAATTATTTTTGTTTGCAAAAAAGTAGAAAAAGTATAATATAGCAGCCATGTATAATTCAAATGAATTTTATATAAACATATTCAAATTGGGAGAATACAATATAATATGACCTTCAATAATAAGAGTCATATATTTTTCTATTATCAAGCACCTGATAAAATTATTTGGAATTATTTTTACATTTTTAGGACAAAAATACTGAAAGTATTTGAAAAATAATTTCATACTAAGTGTGGTAAAAAATTGCAATAAATATTAGTAATACTTTCTGTGTTGAAAGAATATATACAAAGTAAATTACAAATATGTGTTTTAAATTTAAATTAATATTTTAAATTTAAAAATAAACTTTATGTACATATTTCATAAAAGTCTTACTTTCGTAATTTCCCTAAAACGTTAATAAATAAACAAATGCCCAAGCAAAATACGAAGAACTTAAAAGCGTAAAAAAATAAAGCTAGTGCGAGTAGAATATCCTTATTGGAGGGATTATGTAACCAAACCAAGAAAACGTAAAAATTTATATATATAGATTCTAGTAAATAAAGATCTGGAATAAGATACAATATTGAGTGTAAACTGGGATTTTCAAGAAGGATAAAAAGTAAGAATAAATATATTTTACATTGAAATAGTTTCAAGGAAAATTTTTATTAAATAAATTAAATTTGTTAATAATTTATTAATAATTTAATAATTGTCAATATTATTTACGCAAAACTCAGTTTAAAAAAACTGAAAAATTACTTCTAGTAATGCTACTTTTGAAAAAACGTCAAAAAACATATTTTAAATAAGTATTTATACTTTTTAACTAGCGGATATATATATATATATATATATATATATATATATATATATATATATATATATATATATATATAATAGATAGAGAGATATAGGAGATAATATAGGAGAAAGGCAACCAGTTAGGTAGATAGATTCAATGGAAAAGGACTTCCATCTGATAACTAAGGAAAACTAGAAGGGCTTTACAGTGGATAAAACCAGATGACAACGACGATAGGGACGGCCTTGGCCTGCAACAGTCTGCAATGCCTAACAGTAAAAGAATATGATATGTAATATAACTTCATTAATATCCATATAAGGATTAACAGTATTTTTGACATATTTTTTTAATAAATAAATAAAAATAGATACAGATCTTCTAAAAATTATAATTATTTTTCGCTAATTTAAAAGTTTCTACTACATCTACCCATGATTTTTGTGTTTGGTATTGATTTCTTTCAGTGCTTTTTTTGATACCTGTCTTAACCAAAATAACCAAAAACAGCTTGCAGTTTAATAAAAAAGACAGATTATTTTTTGAAATATACAAATGTTTTTCCTGACACATTAATATAATGACGTAAATAGCAATTGCTAATTTAAAAATTACAAAATAATTTAAAGTTAGATAAAATTACTAATGATAATAATTAAAATAGTAAGTATAATAAATTTCAATCACCCTATAAATATTTGTTAAATTTTATGAAACAACAATATTAATTTGTAAAATCATTCATTTTCCTTAAGGCATGCAGATGATTCGTCATACAAAAAATTTATATTTTACTACAAATCATAAACAAAATATAAAAAAAGGTAAAAGAACATATAATTTAAAAGGGAAAGAAAAAGCGCATGCATAGTTTTTAATAGGAACTCAACAATGAGGAAACTTTTTAATATGGAAATGTAAAAATTGGAGATGGGTTTCACAGTCTATTTCTCAACATAGCACAGTGATTAAATATTGAAAATTATGTGTTTCCTGAGTAAAATTGATGGTTGAATCAAAATAAAATTTAAATTTTCTGAAAAACTTTGTCTTTGTATATCGCCCCCCTCACCGAGGGTTTTCCCTCCAGTCTCCCATCAAATGATTCCTGATCTGAAACGGAGTCTCAAAGGGTTGCCGCTCTCTGGTGTTGAGTTGCAAAGGTCCTTCAACAGCGGAGTAAGCTATATTGTCTCTGCTCTACTGTCAAGATTGGTGGAGGTGGTGCGGTATGGCAAATTAAACGGAGGGGGTCTGAGGAGGGAGGACTGTTGCACGTGGGCAATAATTTACTTCTTTATTTGAAAACGGAAGTTCCTCTAGTAAAATACTGGGATCGGTGTCGAGTTCGATGGCGCTTCCCTTTGTAGGAGTTGGGATTGCAGGTTGGAGGAGCATCTTTCCTCCACGAGGGTTGTTAGTTGCGGGTTATATGAGATGCCTGATATCAGAGTTCGGTTGCGGAAAATGCAACTGAATGCTGAAGAGCGTTCAAACAAAGAATTTACGCCTTTTTCTCAAGGCAAGAGAGGGTGGAGCACTGCAGGTGGTCAATAAACTCACATCTGTTCTTGAGAAAACACCAGATACCCCGAAATGGGTGAAAGGGATTGGTGACCATTTTCAAAGCCGTAAAAATGATGGAGGACCCAAAGTCTCCCTAGTGTTATCGGAGGAGCAACATATCAGGGATACTCAGAAATCCCAGAATGCTGTGAAGCAATGAAGCGCAGGAAGTGTGTCGCTTCTTTCTTTTGGTTAAGATGCTTGCGTGTTAACCTAGAGTGGGGTGCATCTGTTAGATAAATGACATACTCCGATCTCAAATGGTCGCAGGTGGTTGGAAAAGAGATATTTGTACTATCTTTGACATGCTTGGAATTTTTGAAAGAAAGGGAAAGGTATTAACAGAAGAGTGTGTTAATGTTGAATTTTGTTTTATAACGGAACTTTAAAGTTTATATAAATAATAATAGTAATAATTTAAAAGAATTTCAAACGTTTTTGTTTTTGTAGCTACATTAAGAAAAGAAGCTTTAAAAAATAAAAGAATTATAAAAAATTGAACCATTAAAAAAAAGATTACAAAAAAAGTTATATATATATATATATATATATATATATATATATATATATATATATATACATATATATATATACACACACACACATTATTTTATGTTATGATAGGTGACAACTCTGAAAGACAAACATGGTTCAATCTTGAAGTGAAGTGATTCCGAAAAGGTATGTTACATTACTTAAATTAATTATATTTTGTCATAAGCAAATTTACTGAGAGATCATAGAGCGTTCATTAACCGTATAAATTAGTTAGCCAAAATTGTGTGTGTGAGAAGTGAAACAGTTATTCTCAATTTACCATAGATGGACAATGTAATGTAATTTGATTCCGTGCAACGCATTCCGCAATTTAAACTCAAGCAAAATTTCAGGGGACAAACAAAAAACATTTTATAACATGTGACAGTATCATATAAATTTTCCAGTTTTGAATTTTCCGTACAGTAAATATATTTCGTATCAGCAAAAACTGTATTCGGAAACGGCACTTGGTGTGCAGAGAGGATACATTGTGTTAAGAGAGTAAATTGAGAAGGGATTTATATTTTCGTTCATTTCATTAATTTTAAGTCTCAAAATCAATCCCTCGATTGCTTTTGAGACTAAAAAACTATCGGTATCATGACAAGTAAATGAAAGTTTTCAGTATTTTGAAGAACATTCATCATTTTTGTAATGAAGATCATATTTTGTGTTTCTTTTAATCTGGTTTTAACTACCGAATTTTATAGTATTCTCATATTAAATTTTATAGCATTTTGTGTGTGTGTAACAAATTTTAGTGTAAGAGTTTAGCCGACCAATGGCGGCGTGGGAAACGTCCCTTGCTTCGAAACAGTAGGTCCCAGGCTCGAATCTTGGTTCGGGCATGAATGCTCCTTTCTCTCCCAGAATGTGTTTCTCTGTCTTCGGAGGCAAAGATGGCGCCTCACTGCACAAGTGGCCATCATCTCCACCCCTCGTAAGAGATGAAATATTAAAACAATGTTTATTGAAGAAAATGTGAGGATGTGATGTAATTAAAAGATCAGCATGTCATTGGAAAAAGAAGTATACGAGATTAAAAGTAGAAGTGTTTGAAATTTAGTTTTTATTTATATAATGGGAATTTTGTTCCTCCCTCAAGTCCTACCAGACGAACTGGCAGCCGAATGGTTATCGCTCTGGCCTTTGGCTTCAACAGCTAGTGGGTTCGAATCCCACATTGGATTTGAATGTGACATGAGATTACGATTGTTTTAATGTATAACTTAGTCTAATTAACTTTCGAGTGAATAAAATGATCATTAAGTGACAAACACAAACTAAAAAACTAAACTCCATGGCACGACAGCCCATGTGGGCCAAGGCCTACAGTGTTCATAACTGTTTTCATGACTGAGAGCCCTGGGGTGCGAAGCATATGTCCCTGTTAGGTGGTCAGCCTAACGTAAGACCTCCAGTGTTTAGTTCCCAAGCATGCTTTATACTCAGTGAATCGACCCACTGAAGGGATGAAAGGCTGAGTAACCTCGCCCAGCCCGAGGATCGAACCTCGGACCTGTGTCATGGGAGCGTGAGACAAACAAACCAAAAGTCTTAATAAGGGGGCAGCGTTCTGATCTTTTGCTCAATAGTTCGAAGATTCGTTTCCCATATAAATTGCGAATGCTTATAGCTCGGAATCTGTTTTAAGTAAAAATTCGTGGTCTAGTTAGTTGTTGTTTTGAGCGACAAACAAATCAAACCCTCATCATTTCTGTTTTGCTCAATGACACCACAACAGAAAAAAAGATCAGAAATTTAAGATATTTGGTAATATATTTAACTACGACAGTTTCTTTTAATTTTAGTTTCTTTTCCAATATAATATTCCAGAAATTTTATATGAAAAAAAATAAAGATATTTTTGTTATTTACACATATACAAGATTTGTTGTACAAAACAATAGTAACCCAGACTTTGAGCAAAGTATGAAACTTAAAAAGGAAAGAATTAAAAGAATGAAAACCAATAATCTTATTGATTAAGAAATGAAAATGGAAAGCATGGTTAAATAAACACAATTTTTAAAGGGAATTAGGCTATGAAAAAGTATTGAAATCTAAGATTAAGAGTTTCGTTTATGGCAAGCTCCTGCTGGTCTTCCACATTTTTCATTATCAACTTCTTATTTCCAAATCTAATTCTTCCCTGGAGCTTTTTTTATTTTTCCCTGGACATGACACAATAATAATAAAATGGAAAGTTTATTTCACCGAATAAAATTAATATTATAATAAAAACTAAGATTGAAATTTTCTGAGAAATTTTGCTTATCTTTGAAATGATTTGGTGTCCCTCTGCAAGCTGCCCCGGGGCACGATAGTCCCCCCCTTGCCCCCCTGTCTACGCCTCTATATTAAAGGAAACGAAAAACAAAAAATTACACCTGCAAAGAGTATTTTCAGAAACTACTCTGCTAAAGCTAAAACGCATTGTCTAGTGGTCAGCGTGCCTGACTACGGATAAGGGGGTCCTGGGTTCGAATCCCGGTTCGGGCATGGATGTACTTTCTCTATCCTATATTTGCTCTTTTCTTGTATGATGCCAGCCAAGCTGGCACACGACAATGAATAAATGACTGGAAACACTAAAGCGGCTGCATTCTGTTCATTGATAGATAATTTTATATTATGAACAGTTCATTTCCCATACCCTCTCCCCAGTAACAAGCCTTCAAAAGTTGCTTTAAGTGTGCAAAAATATTGTGATGCTTAAAAAAAAATTTTTTAAAAGAATTAAGGAGGACGCTTTCAATTTATGTGTATTTAGATAAAAATTCGTTTTATACTTTTTAAGAAAGGAGAATTGTTGTTTTGATCCATTCTCTTTATGGATTACATTGAAGACTTAAAATCTATAAATGCAACTTATATTTTAACAATAGACTGGACACAAGATATACAAGATGCATCTTTTCTCATCTGAAGTAATTATTTGTTTAGAAAACACATAGCTCGCAAATAAATTACCTAATTTGTCACTGAATGTAAACTCTTTGAAAAAAAGGACGCGACGTTTATTTAACGAGTGAAATGTTCGATTCTACATTCAATGTAAAAGAATGTCAAGAAATTACCCATTTTTTTATTCTCACGATGATGAATTAAATCTTGAATTCTTAACTAATCCTTTGCCATTATATTAGAAAAATGCACTTGCCTCTTCCAATCCTAATTGTGATATATCTCCATTTGAAGAAGAAGCTATGGTTTATGTGGCAGGTTATATTGCTTATAAAATTAATAATAATTTACTTGGAAGTCGAGATGTTTAATTATTCCAAGTGGATTGTTTTCGTTTCTGCTGAAGGACTTACTATCAACAAAAAGTGAAACAAATGGACAGAATTTTTCGCAAATTTCATGGCGACAATTTTTTTAAAGGGAAAATGTCATTGCAATATTAATAAATGAAGTAAAAACTTCTTTTCTTACTGTAAATCTAAAGGCAATTAAGCATTTTTGTCGCTTGAGAACATATATAACGAATGCGGATTGGAATAGAAGTGCAGCTATATTATTCTATAATAAAGCTTCAGAAAAAGGTTAATAGTAAAAAAATCAAGACAAACTGAAGCTAATAGATAAATATATTTTTATATATTGGTTACTTAATTTTAATTTGAAAATTAATAATGATTTTTTAGGGTTTATTATATAACAATTGCAGATGTACTTAATATTTCAGAGGCATTTGTATTTTTACACTCTGATTAAAAAAATTCAACTTAAAAGTAGAAATTAAATATTTAGCTTAGAAACTCCAGGCAGCTGTTTCTTCTTCGATGCATGACTACGTCATCAACGACTATTTCCGGTGTCAGTTTTGGGGAGCATTTGAGTCAGCACTTCTCTTTCACTAGTTATGTTCTCTGCGCCACTGTTTGCAGATACAGCAGTATGTTTCCTAGGGAAAATACATTGCTGGAAATACAAGAGCGTTGTGCAGCAGTGAAAAATAACAATTGTCCCAAAGAAAATCTTAAAAAAATATCTAGAAAAGTGAAGTGAAAATGAGTGAAAAATTGCCAAATGGGGAGAATCTTTTTTTTTTCATCCCCCACTCTTCAATATTCTTCAGGGACAGAAGAAAGAACGCTAATTACAATTTTAGAGAGAGAGTTTCACTAATACACTGAATTTTTCTTCCGCTGGGACTACTTTACCCTCCCCCCTCTAGAAATTCTCAGATTTTATAACTCTTTTTCACATTTCCTCATAGACTGTCTTATCTAATACAACTACTGTAACATAAAAAAAAACCCTCAGAGAAACAGGATTTTTATTCTTGAAAGCAATATAATTACAGCGATGATTAAAGTGACAAAGTTTAATTAATAATCGGATCATTGCCTAACAATGTTAATCATAAAGCACATATAAATTTTTACACAATTTTCTTGAAAAAAAAATAATACCTTGATGCATATTTTTAAAATTATAAAATACGCTTGTATTTGTGAAATAATTCATTCAGTATAATATTGATACATCTTTTTTCAGTAGAGTTTATACCGTTTATATATATAATTATATAACTGATTTTATAACAATGATTTAATAAAACGAATTTATAAAATAAATGGACAAAATTTAAAATTCTATTTACTTACTCTATTTATTGACTTATAATTTATTTTGTGGCTACGAAATTCATTTATCTGTTAAACCTCAATAATAGGTTCCTCTATTATAAATATTGCATACTGTTAACAAAATGTGGAAGTATTAGTTCTGTCCATTTTGGATTTGAGAGCTACATTGCACAAATACAAATAGTAATTTCAGAATAAGTAAATAAAGCCAAATATAGCATTTATTAAAATTAAAGAGAAAGTATTTCATCTGTTTCATAATCTGAGATTCGTTTAGAGCTTACATATCTACACTTCAGCTGCCATATCTTAATATCCATCAAATATTTTGGTAAACATACGTTCCCACGCACACAATTCCATACATGCTAACGTTAGTGCTACCAATGGTAATTTAATAAATATTTTGAAATGAAATATAAAAAAAAAATTTCTTAATATTTCAGTACCATATTTTTTAAAAGCCAACCAAATTTTTAATCTAATATTAACATAAATGATAAAAAAAAAATCATAACTTTTTTATTTTACAGATAAAAACTATTAATTAGAATGTCATTTTATAAATTACTGTATCATCTGTATTTATGAAAATACTTAACAATATCAGTTAAATTGTGTTCATGTTTTTGATTAATATTATGATAAATAATTTTGAATGTCAGAAAAATCGTATACTGTATCATGCTACTGAAATAGCACTCTCAACATTTTCATGAGATAAATTTTCAGTATTTTTGCTCCTGCAACAATTTTTCTTCTAAGTCTTTTTCATAATTATAATAAACTATATTGATATTTAATATTCTTGATTAAAAATACATTTGATACTATAACTTTCAAGTTTATTAGATTGACGGTTACGTTTTGGTAACACACATTATAAAGAAACTGAAAGTTTCATTGAAATTTGTTAAATTGAAAGTTATAATACATAAATTTTTGCATCATGTTAAACCTTTAGTATAATATTTATGATGCCGAGAAAAGCAATTTTCTTTTACATTGTTGCCAAAAGAAATTGTACGAAATCTTATTTACACAAGGTATTTCAATTTCTAAGGGAATCGAGAAACAAAAAGTGCCAAAAAAGAGATTCTCTCCTCTGTGTGGAAACCCTCAAAACTTACTCCCGTACGGTAAAGGTTAACCGCGAAGCTCCTCCTTTGAATTCCCAATCTCCAATAGAGTGTGTTTATTCAAATAAGCTGATTATTTTAAGCCAATCAAATGCTCGGTTTAACAAGATGTAACTGAAAGATCATTTCGTAATGTCATAGTTTGATCATTGTGTCTTTACAAAACGGAACGTTTTTTCTGCTCTTGTATATTTTTACAAAACGGAACGTATTTTCTGCTTCTCTATATTTGTAAGCTGCTTTATATGCTTTGTTTTCTAATTTGTAAATTGCTAGTTTTATTTCAGTATTATTCAAGGTAAGTTTTATGTATTTCATTCGCAATTTTTAGTTATATTTAAGCATTAAATTATATATTAACTTATAAATTCTCATCTGTCAATTTAATATTGAGCTTTTTCAATTAGTAAACCTGAATGTTTCGTGTAAGCTATACCATGACGCATTCAAAGTAACGACAGGTGTCCTAGCCTTTATCACTTAATATTTTTGTTCATAAAAGTATTTTATGAAGAAACCTTGTATGTAAATATATATATATATATATATATATATATATATATATATATATATATATATATATAATATATATATTACTTTTCATATGCTTGCTATCATTAAATTCTCTAATAATCAGTAAGAAAATGAATGTTTATCAATACCGTAATCGGTTCTTGAGTAATTTCAGGTATCCTCTTCCTCAATATCTTTGTCCTCCGATAATTGTACACAAAAGTAATTTATGGAAGAACCTGTTACATTTCGTATGTTTATTATCATTAATAATTAACATCGTACCCATGCTGGAAAAAAAATTATGTTTTAGCATTTTATGTGTTAAAACTAAAATATAAAAAGTAAAAGCATATAAATTGAAAATGTGTTAAAAATAATTATGTAAATTGTTCTTTTAAGTACTTATAGTTGAGTTAACTATTTATTTAAATTATGTGCGTAATTATATATTTTAAAGTTTGAGTGCTTTATTTATATGATTGTTCTTTAATTAATATAGAATAGATCTAAGTATAGAAAATTTTCTAATACGCATATTATTTTCAATTGAATGACGATTTCATAAAATTTAGGACCCAAAAATAGTAATACAATGATCTTAACAATTAAAATTATCCATTATTAAAGAACATACTGTACTTTAAATCTGAACATATGAATTATTAAAGAACTAAACTATGTCTTACAAAATGTCTCAAACAATGAAGTAATGTAGAAATGATATCAATTCATTAATTAACATAAGTATGCATAATCTACAGGCTAAAGTAAATGTTTTTTGTAATTTTTCACATATGAGCCTTAATTATTTATATTTTATCCTTTGCATTTTTGTCAAATTATTAATTCATAATCTTTCTAAAACAAGCAAATCTTATAATATTTAATTCTTAACATACATTTTTATCAATTGTTATTATTCATCATTGGTTTTCTTGTGATTTCTTATCACATGTTTTATTTAGTTTTTCCTACAAAGCTCTATTTCTTAAAGTGAAAAATTAATGATACAGAAATGAAATTTCATTCTAAGTAAATTTAAATCATTGCAAGAAAATTGTAAATAAATGTAAAATAATTATTAATTTTAATATTTTTCAGGTCTTTTTTATTATACTAAAATGGTGAATAGACTTAGAGGTGAGTAATATTTCTGAATTTATGAATGCTGTAGTTTTATTTTTATCTTGTGAAAATTAGCTCTAGATTTTTAAGTTTTTGATTTTTTTTAAAAATTGTTTATATATTAATGTATTTTATTGATCAGTTGAAAATGTATTTCATTAATCAAACAGTTCATCCTTTTATAATAAGCTGGAAGCTAAATATTTTATTATTAAATTATGTTATTATGTAAAAATTTCAAGTACTTGATAAAAATTCAATAAAAAGAAACATTTTAGAAGGTTAATTGTCTTTTGATAGTAATATATATTTGTTGCTTCACAAAACCTTTGTATGCATTGAATCCCTTTCAACCTCAACATATTTATAATGCTACAACAATAAATACTTATAACAAGTTATTCTAAGTAAATACAAGTACAGTTGTTATGTCATTAAGGTTGTAATAAGTGTTTGTTTCATCTATAGCTTCTACTAAATTTATAAATATATGAATGTTGATCTGAAATATTTATTGTAGCCTAAATATGCTTTTGTAATTTGTTATCACTTTCAATTTTTATAATTTAACTTGATTATTACCATTTTAAAGTAGTTAATTGTATCTGCATTATAGAATGAAAAAATTTCCATATTATCTGCAAATATTTCAAACTTAAGAAATACGTAGAAAGGAATAATTCATAATCAAGTTTTTAGTAAAATAAGCTTTTTATATTGCCAAAAATATGAAATCCCAAAATTATCAAATGCTTATACAAGTATACTAATTGTTTAAATTTGCATTATTGTATAAAATGTATTTATCAATAAAGGAGAAATAAATTATACTTTTATGTTCAAATTTATTAGCCCAGAAGATATATAAATTTATAAACATGTGGTGAATATTGAAATTTATAAAAATTAAATATTTTTTAAAAGTTTACATTTTAAATAAAAAAAATAAAATTTGTGAGAAGTTTAATAAATATCCTGACAGTAAATGTTATTTCATTTTATTGTCATATTTTTAACATATGAATGTATTTTTCCAGCCCCAGTTCGCTGTGCCTTTTGTCTGTACAGGGAAAGTCAAAACAAAATTGATATCCATAAAAGCCTCGGTAAGTACACATTGAATTTTTGATTTTGTGTAATTTCATTCAAGTTCTAAATAGGTTATTTTAGTAGCTATAACTAACAGATAATCATGGACTAATATGATTTCCTTCTTGCTTTTTTTATTTTTCTATTGAAATTTAATTTAAAGATTTTTAATAATTAGCTGTAACTATTCTCTAGTAGAATATCTAATATGAGTCATGATGTGGTTGTATTTTAATTTAAGTATAATGGTTACATTAACAAACATTAAATTTTCTGAATGAAATTCAAGTTCTATACTTCAATTTTGAAGTGGTTCTGTTCAAATGAACATTTGTTAAACTGAATGCTGTATAATTTAGTACTAGGAAAAAACAAGCGATTCAGAATCGTATGTATCTAATTTGGTCTGGTCTCCGTAATTAGTTTAAAAGATTAGATACAAACACTTAAAAGTTTTCATGAAAGAAAAATATGTACGCTTCCACACGAGCTCCCTTAGAAGACCCAAGAATGTCCAGACAGTAGTGGAATTCTAACTAGTGTTTCAAGAAGAGTCCTGAGCATTGGCTCCAGATGGGAAATCTAGCACAAGCACACTTGAAAAGGAAGCAGTTGCAATAATTTGGGGATATAAATTGTGAATATTGTACAGATTTAATTTTAGCAACCCTATAGTCTTCGATTTGCTTTTTTCTAATTAATGGTTTTATAACTCTGCCATCAATATATTAAATGAAGTTTCTTACTCGAGACATTATATAATGTATATGCATATAAATCCCAAAGTTTTAAATTTGTTAAATCTATAAAAATGTATATCAACAAAATAAACATTATGAAGAAACATAATTTTTTTTTTTAAATTTCATAACGGAAACACAATTTAACAAAAAAACAATGGCAAAGCTAAATTTAACTTTTAAATAAAGAATATCCATTTAATGTGAAATTTTCCGAAATCACAAGAAACAGAGTTAGGAGTACAATCATTTAATTTTCATCTTTCACTTTAAAAACTAAGCTACAATCTTTTCTGATTTCTTGAGTTCAGTTTAATTTTTATATAAGAAATCCTTTGGAAACATTAAGCTACATATTTTCTCAGTGCTTTCAGTTGTTTATCTAAATGTAAATAATGAAAAAAAAAAAAGCGAAAAATATCATGAGGGTCATTAGAGGTAACTGAGTTAATTTGAGAATCTTCTAGTTATGTTCTTCTTAGGGATTGGTTTTCAGAAAAGTTTCTGAAAATAGAGATAAAAATCAGAATATTGAAAACCAATATAACATAGGTTTTATCTTTAAAAGTTAATGTTAATTATTACACACACTACACCTTAATTGTCAATTAAAGCATGAATGATGAACTGAATGATTGAATTCTTATAGTAAATAAAGGATCTGCTTTTTATTTTTAAATGTATTCCAAAAATTATTATTGTAAAGAAATCTTGCAATATTTGTTTTGAAATCTTTATAGAAAACTGGGGTTCATTCATTAAATTTTAGATGTAATACTTAATTTTCTGTAAGTTATTTTAAGAATGCAATAAAAGAATATGGTCCAAGATAAAATTTCAAGACAATATTAAAAAAAATAATTATCATTAATTGTTAATAGCGAATGTTTTAGTCCCCAATACAAGCCATTAAAAATTCTGAAATTATTTAATGGTTTTAATTTATTGGGACTTTTCTAGAGATCATGTTGTCCTTTCATTGAATATTTGATATTGATTAATAGAATTCAATATTTTGACAGAAATTTCCTTATTTGCTACATCTTGGAAAGAAAATCGAGTTGTGTTTCCATGAGGAAATATTTTGTTATATTTAATATAAAATGTTTTTGTAATATATTCATAAAATTTATTGATTTTTTTGTGCATTTTAAGGTGTGTAAAATTATTGATTTGCAAATTAATAGTTTTTAATTGGTATGTTTGAAATGAGAGAAAAGTTATATGAAGTCTTCTTTATCTGTTAAATGTATATTTACCTTCCATTTAAAATTTTATATTTAATTTTTTATAAAGTTTTAATGTAAAAGTGATTTTTTAAGAATTATAAAAACATTTGTTGCAGTCAGGTTTAGTAGTATGCCTGTGTTTATATGTATATATAATGTGTGTGTGTGAAAATAAAAGAAATTTGTTTTTGAAGTGTATTTTTGAGTTTTCACTTAACATAATGTCATTGTTATTTTAGACAGAGCAGCACCAACTGATTGCCATGTCTATTGCAGGAAGTGCCCCAATTGCCAGCGTTACAAATCACGTCATGATTTTAAAAATCATCTTAGTAAGTATATAAATTATTTTAAAATATTCTCAATGTGCATTATTTCAATATATATTTTAAAAATTTTTAAATTAAAATATTATGCATTACCATGAATACACGAATTTTGACATTTGATATGTACACAATTAATTTAAAAATCCTTTAAGTATAATTAAATTAATAGAAAAATTTTATGGTTTTCTCCTTTTAACATCTTATCAATCAACATTTAAAGTACAGAAAGTTTTATAGATTTTTCTTTAAATTTTATTTTATGTAAGAAAGATTTTCTAACTTGTTTCTTATAAATTTCAAGTCTCAACTAATTTAATATATTGTGTTTTTAATAAAGCATTTCTCTAACTAAATAAATGGAGTACATTGAATTTTGAATATAATATGTCATAAACATATAACATATCAAAAGTTTTAAGCAATAAGTTTAAAGTGTTAACAAAAGTAATATTTTGTAAAATAAATTGTATTGATCAATTTTTTGAGTTCATGTGAAACTTTTACTTTTACAGAGCTGTGCAAGCGGGGTATCCAGCGCAGATTCATGTGCCCCACCTGCCTGCAAAGTAAGTAATGATTTAATTTGAAATTGCTGAAAATATATATTTTTACACATTATCCTCCCACTTATTCTGTGGGTTTTCTTATTCATGTTTGAAATAAAATTATGGTGTGGTAATACTATTGAGAATATCCTAGAACTTGTAATAAAAATAAGAGTTTAAGAATTCTTATAGGGTTTGTGCAACTATAGTCGACTGGAAATTTTTTTAAGGGTCCTTGAAACTCTGGCAAGCAGTCATGCCAAAATTCAATCTTAAGTTACTTCTAGATTTTTACTCAGCTTGATAAATTTATTGGTAAAAAATTACTATAATTCTTTGAATTTTGAAAATTTTCAAAGATGAAACTAGTCAAAAATTTAAAATGAATATGTTGGCTTTTAATATTTCCTCAGGATGGTGGTACTATCAATATTAGATTGTATTTATTACGGTTGATTAAATGAAAGATCTAGTTTAGCCACTAGTAACAAAGGATCCAGTTCTTTCAGGATCAGATGTATGTGTGAAGATTTATTGTCAATAAGACCTTCTCATGGGGAGAAATTGTATTAGTTTTGATTTATTCTTTTTCTATTGACCTCTTTTATTTTGTATAAAATTCATTGAATATTATCTAAATGTATAAATTTCTATTAATGTTAAAATATACTTTCCCTTTATTCCTTGTTGAAAATTGCATATAATTTCAGTGAAAAATGATATTTTAACATTGAAATATACTGAAATAACTTAATATGCCTGCTGGAAAGGATCTTTTAAATCACTGGTGGACCCAAGAAAAGCACTACAGTCTTTTGCGTTGTTCAGAAAAAGAGAATTTTGTACTTTTGTTGGAAGATTTAAAATCTTAGTTGGTTGCAATGATTTAAAAATTGTTTTGATAAATTTGATCCTATTAAAATTAGAATACTTTTTATTTTAACTGGTTCTCAAATGGATTAAATTATTTTCACTAATGGAAAGCAGTTAATTTGCCTTACAGACTTGTATTTCACACTTTGATAGTGGTCATCCAAGGGGCCTCAAATATGTGCAGGGTCAAAAGACTTTTTGCCTGCACAAAATGTAAAGCTGAACAGGCATCCATCATCTGAGCATATCTTGAGCTGTTTGAATTGCGACTTGGAAGAGGCTTTTTCACAGCCCCTTGAGTCCTAAGATTTCCTGGCTGCTTATGGACTAGTGGAGTTGTCTATTATTAAAATTGGACCATCTGCGATTAGTAACTACATTAGCAACAGTTAATTTGCTTTTAATATTCTCGTATTACTATAGTGTTTATATAAAAAGAATTCTGATTGCAATCAATTGTGGCTCCACATCATTGATTATCATGTCTGAACCCAGGCAAAAGTAAAAATTAAATTAGATGAATAAAGCAAAAAAAAAAAAGTAGATATGAAATAAAAGCACTTAAAAAATTAAAACTGAACATCAAAATGAAACATTTGAATGACTTGTATAAATATTACTTAATAATCTACTATAGGAATTGAAGCTGAAAGAATTGGTAATATAACATTAATTGCAAAAAAGAGGTTGTTATACACATCTTCAAATACTTATAAATTAATAGATGGAAATCTAATGAAGGTGTTTTAAAACTATAAAATTACCCATTATTTTATACAATGTATAATTTTGTAATGTAAAGAAGCTGTTATCTAAATAAAATTTTCTCTATTTTGGCTATAAATTCATTGAAGAGTTATGAAGTAATGATTAAATAATTATAAAAAAATTAAATTAAAGGTATTCTCCTTTACAAATATATTTGAAAAATGTTGCATATTATATTATGCATATTTGTTGAAGAGCAAATTTTAAAATGAAATAAAAATTATTTAACATGAGTGATACCTTTTTAGAGATTCTTTAATTGACTCCAGGAAAACTCTTTAAAAATGCCTAGAATTTAATTCCTGGAAATCTGTGTGAATCTTGTTAGAAAATGTATTAATTTCTAATTTTTCAGACGAGAAATGTTACTATTTTGCTAGAGAATTTAAGTTACTGATGTTCTTTTGATATGTTATAGTTCTTAACTATATATTTTGCTTTAATGTGTTGATACACAGTGATATGAATGCAAGAAATTTTCATAGATTGTAGAATGTTCCTACTCATAGCATATTAAACCCAGGATTTCCTCACCAACTAATGTGGCTATAGATAGACAATTAGGATTGTGTGACAAATGTGTGAGAGATTGTTTATACTATCTTATGGGATTTGTACTAAACTTAGAATGTTCTATTCTAAAGAGTATAAGTTCGATTGGTTTGTGACTTGCACTATTAAAGTGTCTTTATATAAAATTTATGAAAGACAAAACCACACACACACAGTTTAAGAATTACTTAACTGTGATGTTGATATCTTGTTGAAACATTTCGTGACTTGGATTACTAGTTTTCTTTATCTGTAGTATTGGTAAAGATAATCATCATTCTGTATTACAAATCTCTTTCTGTCCTACTTTTTGTTTCCTGTGGTTAGAGCTAATTGCTGATTGGGAACTACAATTCTGAATAAATATGTGCATGAACAATTGATGACTTAATAAAATATATCAAATATGTTTGCATAATTATTTTTTAATTTATAAAATAACCAAATCATTATTAAACTTTTGTAGTTGATAATCCTTTCATTTAATTCAAAGAATATATTTTATAGGACGTGTTCCGAACACGGATGATGCTACTACTGAATATACCCTAGCGAAGCTGCACATGGGTGGCATCGGTAAGTCAGCAATAAAAAAAAAAACAACTTATTTTGAAGCAATATAATTTAGATTAAGAATTCTTACTTCAGTATTGGAAGTGTTTATTGTGTCAAATAGATTTTAAATGCAACAAAACATCTGTTTAGTATATTAAAACTTGCTTTAGACTATCAACACCAAATGTTTGTATTCATTATATTTTTTATATGCTTCATCTTATGTTCATTGTTATTAGTTTAAAGAAAAATTTCTTCACTGGTGAAATTATTTCTTCTAAATTATAGTAAAGTATTTTAACTTCTCTGAAATCTTTTATCCTTAACATTTTGTAAACAGAATTTCAAGATGTAATCCTCCTGGAAACCCATTTTTCTAATTTTCCAAATAATATATTGTAGTTGTATTGAAATGCCACCAGTGAAGTGTGGTTGACCAATGTTTTTGTCTGTTGAAAATCTAATTTAGTTAATAATTGAGATTTCATATAATTATGTTCATCAAAGGATAAATGTTTTTTGAACGAAATTTTTTATTTATTTACACATGTTATTCTATTTTTAACATATATAGGAATAGAATAATTTTATTTTTTAAACTTTTGATACAACTCAAAATTGCTGTTGTGCTAAAAACTGCTACAGCTTTGGTCTATGCTGTATAGAGCTTTCAAGGTGCGTCATTTGAAGATTATGTCTATTGTTGTGGCAGAAAGAAAAAATCTGGTCCACCTTTATATTCTTGGCAATTAGCTTACAGCAAATTATCAAACCTCTTGTATGTAGTCACCTGCTTAATAATTCTTTTGTAATTATGAGGGAATTATAAAGAAAATCATTTCAGAAACAAGCAGAAGAAATTAAGTTGGAATTGCCTAAAATATTAGACAATTGCTGTGTACAGAATGTCTATTGTCAGAATTACTGATTCTGTACGAATTCTGCTGTAAAATTTTTATTCGATTTTTGTAAAAGAAATATTCTTATAGGATGATTCTACAAGTCAGTGGTCCCACGAAAAAGTTTAGGTGTTCTGAGTGACAAATTTTACTTTATTTTTTTTAAGTAAGAGTTGTTTAATATTCACATTTTCCTCATAAAGTTTATAATCTACCTTCAAAATTTATGTATTTATTTTTGTACAATATATACTGGTTGGATGCTTAAACGAGATTAAATTTTTTCTGGTGGAAATACATAGGCAGAAGGATACATCAGAAGACTAGAGCAAGGGCCACTTTGTTTACAAATAAAGTCTGTTAACCATCCATTTGTGCCGACGCTATTGTTTCCTTGTATTATTAACTGTAATTCAAATAGTAACCAAAGTTTCAATATCAAAAGAAATACCGTAAAACCTAAAACAAAATTTGCTTTTATAATGGATCATTGGTTAGAAAATAAATTGTTAAAGAAAATTGGCATTGTTAGTAGTATGCAAAAACCTCAGAATCTACAGATACTGACTGGCATTCTGGAAACTGCATCAACTTCCAGTTCGTATTGCTACAGCCTCATCTTCCAACTCTTGGACCAGTGGTATCAAAGAAAAGCAAATATACTAATTACTTGTCGTTTGAATTTACCAATATTGCTGATGAGCTTTTTGGCAACAAAATATTGCTAAAAAACTCTTTAGCACCTGATAAGTCTTTAGCATTAGGAAAAAATCACCCATCAGATAAAAGACAAAGAAAACCAATAAAGTCTTTTGGTAAAAATATAAAACAAATAATCAAAAGATAATATAAGCATCCTGTAAAAATTTTTACCATAAAGCTCTAGAAGGTGAGGCACATGTTAGAGAATTGCTTAATCTCATTCACAGACTCGCTTATCACAGCCTCGTAATCAAGCTATCGTTTCAAGTGTATTGAGCAAATAGTAAGCAAGTTGTAATTATCTTTCTAACATTATTATGTAAAAAGAAAAGGTGTATTAATGATTTTGCCCACTATATTAAAACCTTCATTAACCTAAATCCACCGTCGCAGCCTCCGTATTGCTGCTAGATCAGTTCAGACATTGCTGGATTTTTTTTCAAAGAGTGAACTTAAATACCACAGGGAGGAATATATTTAATTGCACTGGTAATTTTATGACAAATAATGAAATTAACTGGGGAAAATTGTATTGAAATATCAGTGGTGGAGAAAAATTAATGACAGGAAAAATGAGTGGTGCTGTAGCTTGAATTAAAAATGTTGCAAAAAACTGCAACACTATTCAATGCATTCTTCACAGGTACACATTAGTAACAAAAAATATTATAATGACATTTAAATCTATTCCAAATGTAGTAGTTAAAATTATAAATTCTATCAAAAGTAAACAATTACAGTTGCGTATTTTCAAAGCCGTGTGCGAAGATGCAGGTAGTCTTCATACAACTTCGTACGGAAGTTAGCTGGTTATTGCATGGTGAAATGCTTCTGCGAATATTTGACATGTGAAAGTAGCTGATGGCTTATTTTATTGATCATAAAGAGGAATTTTACAGATGAAATAATGTGGCTTGTATATCTACATTTGCTTATTTTGCTGATAAATTTGGAAAAATTAAGCAAATTGTGTTTGACTTAACAAGGATAACGAGTTAACATATTGATAACAAAAGATAAATTGGTCGCATTTGCAAGGAAAAAAAATATTGAATTTTGGCTGTTGAGCAAAATGAATGTTTTAACACCTGACGAACAGACGCTTAGTGATTTTCTCTAATGGATATGAAAATCCGTGCTTCGATAGAAACAAGTCTGTTTAGTTGACAGCAATCGCTCATTACTTTCCAAAACGAGAGGTTCAAGAAAATTACTGGGTATATAATTTCGTCATCAAAATTTCAAAATCATTGGCAAAAATTTTCGGGATTCCAGGGATTCTATTTTGGAATCACTTAGAGCAACGATTCCAAAATAGTTTAGGAATCACTACTCTAACAATGATGGCACAAGGTTATTAAGACCAATTTATTCAGCCCCAATATTTCTACTGGAGCTGCAATTTAATCAATATTGTTTTGTCACTGTTAACCAACATAAAACGTTTTTTATATAAGTTGATTTCTGGTTTGCAGTATATGAAATTCACTTTTTAACTCTTATAAAGATATTTCTATTTATAAATCTTATGCTAACAAGCTGTCATGAAATCTTTAAAATAAAAATTAACTATGATATTTTAAATCTTGCATCATGTGAAGTATTTTATTTATATTCTGCAAAATATTTCTTAAAATATTGTTCTAAAATTTGTTAAAATCACTAAGACAATTAATTTTGATAAAAATAAATTAATTTTGACATGGAAAAAAATTCTCTTATTGTTATTTGGATGATGAATTTTCATACAAGTTTCTATGTATAATGATCTTGTGTTCATTTTGGTAGAGGATGCAATCAGCGAGGACGATGATGAGGTTGAAATATATGAATTCCCTAGTGAAACAAGTGCTGATGATGAGGGTAAGACTTAGATTTAACATAGTACTGAGTTATTAGTTTAAATCCAGTTCACTTAGGCTTCTAGTCATTGTGTGATTTTTAACTTATTTTTTATTTTTCAGAAACTTCAACTACTGAGGACGACGGCAGTATAACTCTGTCTAGTGAACAGAGTTTTTCTGCACAAAGTGGCCAAAGTATTGGTGAGACTTCAATTCTTAAATATTTTCAGATAGCGTTTTACTTACTTACTTTGTAAACAGAATAAAGTAAAAAAATTTCTGGTTAAGGAGATTTTTTAAATCGTCCATTTCATTTCAAATGTCTCAGAGATGAAGTGACAGAAGTTTAATAAACCTTATTACATCTGCTTCAATAACTTTGAGAAAAAGAAAAAAATGCAATTTTTTTTCAAAATTGCAGCATTATTTTTAAAATTTTTAAAAAAATATCAACGTGATAAAATACTCTAATCAAGAATTTATTATAGTACAACTGGAATTGTATTTTGTAATAAGTACCAATATAAAACATTAATTTTTGTACTTTAAATACTAATCTTATCTTAAACACAAAATAAAATTTGCTTAAATAATTTTAAAAAAAATGTTTCATTTTTTTCCTCCATAGATTCTTTGGTCCAAGAAATAACCTCAGTTGTGAGGAAACCGAAGTTAGCAAGCGACAACGATGATAAAAAGGGGATCAAGCGAAAATCACTTAGCAGTAGTAAGTTTTGCTACCGTGTAATAAAAAGTTTTTGTACGTTTTCAATAATTTTCTGAAAAATAATTATTCAAAACTTATTATAAAAATAGATAAATCATTTCATTGGATAAACCATTACTTAATAATCTAAATGTTTTTGTTTTAAATTTGAACAGTTGTCTCCATGGATTGAAATATAAATAAGAATACTAAGAATTTAATATAACTAAATTAAATAGTATAATACAATATTGGCACTGGAATATAAAATGAATCTGAATCAATACTGTGGAGGCAGATTGGTTTGTCTTTAATTGTCAATTCCAATTTGTTATTTATGACACTTGAGCAAGCCTAGCTAGCTTGTCGACGGCTATGCGAAATTAAGTCAGAAGGTTTGCATCATTGATTTAACCAGTGAAAGCTTGAATTTGCTCG
Source organism: Latrodectus hesperus (assembly GCA_037975125.1). Taxonomy (NCBI): domain Eukaryota; kingdom Metazoa; phylum Arthropoda; class Arachnida; order Araneae; family Theridiidae; genus Latrodectus; species Latrodectus hesperus. The sequence continues at coordinate 5,983,256 of CM075852.1, read as the reverse complement.
AAGACACCTCTGATAGATGATACTACCAGAAGATCCACTGCCTCAATTTTGACTTCCGGTCGTTGACCAGTTACCATGAGTGCAATGGTCTGGATAAAATTTACTCCCCCTTCAGATCAATGCCAAAATTGAGGGAGTGGATCCTCTGATGCTGCTATCTGCCTGAGGGTTTGAAGAGAAAAGGCATACTTTCACCTTCGTGGTGATCTAATTTAACGAAAGACGCTTTCAAGGAATAACAAGCTTGGCTTGTCCAAGTGTCATTAGTAACAACAGATTTTTCATTGTTTCGAAGGCATAATAGATTATTTTAGTTTTAACAGAGGCTTGTGAAGGCCATTGAGAAAGTTCTGTTTGTACTGAAATTTAGGATTAAAATCCATATTCATTATTTAATTTGATTCACAAAGACTTAAATTCCAGAAAATTTTCATTCATCTGAAAATTTTCTTTATTGAATATAATAAATTTAAGGAAATGTATAATATGCAATAAACATTTATGGATTTGTAGAATTTTTTAATATTTTTATATATTATGAGTAACAAAAGAGTTTATTATTATTATTGGCTTCAAAATGAAAAGTAAGAAGGTTTAAACTCTTTAATATTTGAATTTTGAACTTAAATGCTTAATTCTTAGCTAATTCAATTGAATAGGTGCTTTGGAATTTTCCATATGTTTTCCTCTATGTTCCACTATCTTATGAAAAGTCCTTCCAAAAGATAACTTACATGGTGTACGCTGAAATTGTTTACAGTTTCCTTTAGTCATTATTCTTTAACCTTGTAAATCTTATTGTTTTAACATTGTTTAGAGGGCATCTTAAATTTTTCTTTCTAAAAGCATTCAATACATAACTTTATAAGGAAGTACTTAAACAAGAAACATTAGGTAATACATTATTAGATAAATATTAGAAATATTCGAGAAATGTACACTGTAATTACAATTAAATTTTTTTTATTAACTGCTTTCTACAATGCTAAATTGTGAATGAAACGCAAAAACAATTTTTAAATGGGCTTAAATATTTTAATGGCCATCAGAGGTCACATTTTATGGGAAAAACTTGAAATTTAATACAGTAAATGATCAAAAGATATTTAGAAACAATTTTAACATTTATTTAGCATCTGATTGCCTTGTCATCGAATCACATTAAATAAAGGTAAGGGAGAAACAAAAATCGTTCAGCTTACAGAAGCAAAAACTAATTAGACTGAAATTGCACAACAGGTGCAGATGTTAATCATGTCCAGGACAATGTTGGAAAAATTACTCAATGTGGCAACCCTCATTTATCTTCAAAATTTCCAGTCAATTTTCAACAACAGATTGTAACTGATCAGTTGTAAGTCTTTATACATTAAGTGTTATGGAGTTCTTTTAACAAATTCAACATTGTAACACCTTCAAGTACCAGACTTCAAATAGCTCATAACTGTAATTGGCATGTAGTTAGATTGGCAAATGCAATGGTTATAGATTAAGAAAAGGAACAACTATTAATTTGTCGCTCTGTAAAGTTTTAGAACAAATATCGCCTTCACAATTCCATGAATATGTGGAGGCAAAACATCCGTCATGAAAGTGGTCGATATAAGGACCCCCTTTGCTGTAATTGCATCACAACAAATGTTTGCTGCATGTCTCTGTATCGATGGTTTATAATTGAAAGTGGGCTTACGTTCACCCTTTTTCTCAATGGATTACTGTTGAATGTCAGCTTCAGAGTGTATTCACGTATTTCATTAGCCCAAATGCATCAGTTTACTGTGGTAAAAAGGAGCCTTAACAGTCATTCTATTGAGAAAGCTGACTGTGAATAAGAGATGTTGTGTTTTGCCCATGTCAATCAGTTCCTGGGTTGGGTGATGTTTTGAGAGTGTTGTTTCTGAGTACTTATTAAATGGTTCTGGAAGAAAAGCCTGCTTGAGAACTACACATGTTGCATTGCCTCTAAATTCTATGTTTGCAACTGCATTAGCAGTTGTCTTGACTGTATCAACAATACCTGGTGGCTCATTTTACAGCCTATTCTATGTAGAAATCCATGCCATAGGTTTTTTTTATGATGAAATTCTCAAACTGCTGCAGCATTCCTCTTATTTTCATAAAGCACCTTCATCAATAATGCATGTTCAATTAATGATGCAAGTGACCACCATTACTATAAATGGAAAGATGGACTTAAAATGACAATGTCTGCAAATGTTATACACTTGAAACTTTTTTACATGAATCTTCTTTTCCAAGTTAGCAAATCCTGACGTTTTTCCTCTACAACTAACAGCTTTTCCTGATCTTGCATTTGATTCATACTTTTTGTTCTAAATTTTTGGATATTGCCTGCATTTCATTTTGTTATGTTTGTTCCAAAAAGGCATTTTGGGCATTAAAGAGCATTTTGGAAATAAAATTCATTTTTGATTTTAAAATTTTAAAGCCATGAAATAAAATTAAAAAATAACAAGTATTTGACAATGAAAACGAGAAATCACTTTTTAAAAATTTGATTAAACTTTCTCATTTCATTACGTGCATTTGTCATTTGAATTTTCATAATTAAAACCGCAAAAATTTATATCCTTGATAAAATAACAAAAAACTTGTAAATCTAGAACAGAACATCGCATATTAAAGAGAAACATTATTCACATTTTCTTTAATTTAAATCCTTGATAAAACAATCGTTATTTTTACATATTTTAACATTTATATTTTTTAATCAAAGGGAAGTCCTAGGCTAACATTTAAGTCACTTGGAAAAAGGTAGAGGACTTTCTTATTATATCTCGTGTATAGTCCCATATACAAAATTTCTTTGTGTTATACTCGCGTATTCCTAGAATGGTGGTTATAAAAGGAAATATAACTGTCTGGAATACCTTTAAAATAAGTTGAATGTATTGGCATTGCACTTAAAAATTTATTCCTAATATTTTTAAGGACATAGAGAGGAAGATGAGAACAAAATAAAGCTGGTTCCCAAGAGAAGGCGCGTAATCAGTCAATCGTCTTCAAGTAAGTTCTTTATTCATCACATGAAATTTTTCCTTTTATTAATGCTAAGTTTAATCTAAAATAACTTTAATGCTTGGAAATATTTTAAAAATTTTGAACAATTCAATTTACTTGACTTTTTAAATTCAAAATGAGTGTTTTAATTAGGTGATTAATTAAATGAATAAAAAAAGTATCTTAAAATTAATAATCTATGTTCACAACTTGACATTTCTGACATTCATTATTACACACGTTGCACAAGTTACAATTATGATCAATAGTAATCACATTCCTTAATTTAGTTTCCATAATTTCTTTTCGTCAAATACTTCTCTAATATCTTAAATTACAAATTATTCCTCTTAATATTATGATATTTTTTATTTTAAGACGCTTTTTATTTTAATTCTAAAATTAACACTTATTGGTTTACGTAAAAAGGAATATTAGGTAATAAATATATATTTTGCTTTTTAACCTTGATAAATTTTATTGGTATATTGAGCATAAATAAAGCATATTTTTAAATTATCTGTAATTTAAATTTGATAAAGTTTTTATATTTAATATTTGAGTTAACAGATACTACTATGTTAATAGAATGCTTTGTTTTCTTTATTAAAAACAGAAATATGTTTTAACAAGTTTATTATGCTTGATTAATCGAAGAATGTTTTAACACATTTATCATGTACAATTAAGTATACTTATAAGCAGGAAGTGTGCATACCTTAATGTGTGAAATTTATTAAAATTATACTTAAGTCATTCAAAAAATTCGTGAAATCTATTTTCGTATGTTAAAATTTTCTTTTTTTGCCTAATTAAAACAAATGAGTAAATCTGTCTCTCTAGTTCTACAGCATTAAGAAAAGAATATTCAAGTAGATTTTAGTTTGTATTTCGTACTTTATTCATTTTGTGCTATTTCAATTGAGCTTGTAATATATATTAGTTTAAATATTAAAGTAGATCTTGTAAATATAAAAGTATATTTAAAATAGATTAATTGTAAACTATCTTTATTTAAATAGATTTCATATCTATGAAAAGTTTTTTAATTCGTGATTTTTTTGCTACTTAGGTGAAGATGATAAAATTCAACCAGTTTTGAGAAATAGACAAGTAATTCTTTCTTCAGATAGTAAGTTTTTCGATAAATAAATTTTTTTGTTGAAAATATAATTTAGCAAGCAACTATTTTTAATTAATGGCTTAACTGAATAGTGTTTTCTAACTGTAAGAAACTTTATACTCAGTTACAATACTTTGAATACGCTTTTATAACATAGAGATTTTTTTTCTAATTGAATACTGCAATAACTTAGGCATTACAAATATAAGTGGTTTCTGAATTTTGAACTCTCAATTTATTGTGAAAGCTACTTACTGCATATCAATGAATTTATTGCGTATTGAAATATACTTTTTAATTAGTTATGTTTTAGCTTTTTGCTTGTTTTAAACTTCACTTAATGTTTAATATTAAGAAATATTTTTAAAGTTTAGGATGGAAGAGTTTGCTTGCTGATCTTTTACTTTTTCATTGTAGAGAATCGATGTGATTGTTGTGAATAAAATATAAAACAATAAATTTGTTCATGCTAGTTTTCTTCAAGTAATCATCGCCAAATAACAATAGCTTGATTTGTTAAAATAGCTAGTAATGAATTTATGTAGTTATTAATTTACAGAGTATTAAAATAAAAAAATTAATGGCAAATTATTTTTAAACAAATTTTACATTTATGATAAAATATTGTGGATTTTAATATCCTCTATCTATACAGTAATTGAAGTTTAAGTATTCAAAAATATTCATCTTCTTCTTTGAGTTGGGTTTGTATGTTATTGGGCACCTCTGCTTTTATCAGCATTTTGTACTATTAACTCCAAACACAATGTTTCCTAGTTCCAGTTGCTCGGGTAACCCACTGTATTAATAAAGTCCGATAACCCTTTAATGGAGTCTAGAACAGAACATTACGTTCTGTTCTAGACTCCATTAAAGGATTTCACGAATCTAATTCGTGAAATCTAATTTCGTATGTTAAAATTTTCTCTTGTTGCCTAATTAAAACAAATGAGTAAATCTGTCTCTCTAGTTCCAGTGGGTTAAGAAAAGAATATTCAAGTAGATTTTAGTTTGCATTTCGTACTTTTTTCATTTTGTGATATTTCAATTGAGCTTGGTAGATTTAAAATAGATTAATTGCAAACTATCTTTTTTTAAATAGATTTCATATCTATGAAAAGTTTTTTAATTCGTGATTTTTTTGCTACTTAGGTGAAGATGATAAAATTAGACCAGCTTTGAGGAAGAGAAGAGAAATTGTTTCTTCTGACAGTAAGTTTTTAGATAAATAAATTTTTTTGTTGAAAATATAATTTAGCAAGCAACTATTTTTAATTAATGGCTTAACTGAATAGTGTTTTCTAACTGTAAGAAACTTTATACTCAGTTACGATGCTTTGAATACGCTTTTATAACATAGAGATTTTTTTTCTAATTGAATACTGCAATAACTTAGGCATTACAAATATAAGTGGTTTCTGAATTTTGAACTCTCAATTTATTGTGAAAGCTACTTACTGCATATCAATGAATTTATTGCGTATTGAAATATACTTTTTAATTAGTTATGTTTTAGCTTTTTGCTTGTTTTAAACTTCACTTAATGTTTAATATTAAGAAATATTTTTAAAGTTTAGGATGGAAGAGTTTGCTTGCTGATCTTTTACTTTTTCATTTCATCGATGTGATTGTTTAGAATAAAATATAAAACAGTAAATTTGTTCGTGCTAGTTTTCTTCAAGTAATCATCGCCAAATAACAAATGCTTGATTTGTTAAAATGAGCTAGTAATGAATTTATGTAGTTATTAATTTACAGAGTATTAAAATAAAAAATTAATGCCAAATTATTTTTAAACAAATTTTACATTTATGATAAAATATTGTGGATTTTAATATCCTATGTATACAGTAATTAAAATTTAAATATTCAAAAATATTCATCTTCTTTGAGTTGGGTTTATATGTCATTGGGCACCTCTGCTTTTATCAGCAATTTATACTGTTAACTCCAAACTCAATGTTTCCTAGTTCCAGTTGCTCGGATCACGCACTTTATTAATAAAGTCCGATAACCCTTTAATGGAGAGTAGGCGTAACTCTCTAGTATGGATGATGCTAAAGAAGTTAATCTAGGGAGGGCAAGAGTCTCGCATTCGTAAATGATAGGCTTGGCCGTTTCCTCTTGCGTATGACATTTCCTGCAGATAGGGTCTTGCTCAAACAGTCGCATTTTATGGAGGTGTTTTCTGAAATAGTAGTGCCAAGTAATGAAGCCTGCGATTAAACGTATCTTCTGCCTAGAGCATCTTAGAATTTCAGAGATAATCCTTGCTGATGATCCACAGATCATACTTTTAGCGTGGGTTTGACCAGGAGTGTTGAGCCAAGCTTCATACATCAAAATATTCTTACGTAATATATAATGAAAGTTAGATGAGATGCTAAGATTTAGTGTGTGATTAAGCTAAGATTAAGATGTGTGAAATTACATAAAATATAAAGTTTATAGTTTTTAATTAAGGTACAGAGGAAGGTTCAATAAGAATTATTTAGAAAGGTAGAGGCATAGGCAGTGTCTTATCCCAAGGTAATATTTTAGTGCACATAAATTGAGTAACTGGTTTGGCTTATTTTGTTAAAATTCTACCCTAGAGTTTTCTACCCTTATGTTAATAGAATGCTTTGTTTTCTTTATTAAAAACAGAAATAAGTTTTAACAAGTTTATTATGCTTGAATTATTGAAGAATGTTTCACCACGTTTGTTATGTACAATTAAGTATACCTATATTTGAATAATTTGAGTATAATTTTATATATTTATATAAAATTATACTCAAATTATTCAAAAAATTCATTAAAACTTGGATTATAAATGTATAAATTCGGATGTTAATTTTTTCTTTTTTTGCCTAATTAAAAGAGTACATCTGTCTCTCTAGTTCCAGTGCGTTTAAAAATAAATATTGAAGTAGATTTTAGTTTGCATATAGTACTTTTTTCATTTTGTGCTATTTCAATTGAGCTTGGTAGATTTAAAATAGATTAATTGCAAACTATCTTCATTTAAATAGATTTCATATCTATGAAAAGTTTTTTAATTAGTGATTTTTTTGCTACTTAGGTGAAGATGATATAATTAGACCAGCTTTGAGGAAGAGAAGAGTAATTGTTTCTTCTGACAGTAAGTTTTTCGATAAATAAATTTTTTTGTTGAAAATATAATTTAGCAAGCAATTATTTTTAATTAATGGCTTAACTGAAGAGTGTTTTCTAACTGTAAGAAACTTTATACTCAGTTACAATGCTTTGAATACTATAATATATTCATTTTGTGCTACTTCAATTGAGCTTGTGATGTATATTTGTTTAAGTGTTAAAGTAGATCCTATAAGTATAAAGCTAGATTTAAAATGCATTAATTTTAAACTATCTTTATTAAAATAGATTTCCTATTAATATATATGAAAAAAAAATTTTGATTCGTGATTTTTTTGCTACTAAGGTGAAGATGAAATCCAATCAGCATTGAAGAAGAGAAGAGTAATTGTTTCTTCTGATGGTAAGTTTTTCTACAAGTATATAACTTTTTGATTGAAATATAACTTAACAAGCTAATATTTTTAATTAAATAATGGTGTGACTGATTAGTGTTTTCTAACTGTAAAAAAACCTTTATACTCAGTTACAATGCTTAGAACATGCTTTTATTACATAAACTAGAGAAATTTTTTCTATGTTAATACTGCAGTCACTTAGGTATTACAAATATAAGTGATTTCTAAATTTTGAACTCTCAATTCATTGTTAAAGCTGCTTACTGTATATAGATGAATTTATTACATATTGAAATATTAATTTTCAATTAATGTATTTTCCTGTATATAATCCGCAGCAGCGTTATTATCCGCAAGTCCTGTTCTTTGAACCAAGGGGAAAAAAAGCGTCGCACAATCCGCAGCGGCGTATAATCTGCGGCAATTTATCGACGAATAGTCAAAAACTTATAGTGCAGATAATTTGGTGCCAAATCAAGAAAATACTCTTAATGATTAAAAATATAGTAAATTCTACAAAAAAATATAGTGATAAAGTTTGAATCCACCTCAATGAAAAGTGCGATTAACTGAGATGAAAGCACAAAATCGATTAAGATCCGAAAAGATTCTAGTAAATCTTATTAATTTTTTGATTTTGATGACTTTTAAAACGAGGTTAGATATATTTTAAAAATATTTTTTTGGTTAACAGTTAAATGAAAGAAATGGATTATTTTCTAACTGTACATGGAAAACATTTTTTCTTTTGTGCATTGCATGCTTTCATTTTCATCTTGCAATACATGTTTGTCGACATTTTTTTCATTTACCTTCCCTATAGCTTTCAGTTTAAAATTTGCTCAGTAACTTAATTTCCACTTTACTGTGACCATAAAAGATTTTGAATGTTTTCAGAGCGGAAAAGTTCAGGTAAAGATAAAATGTGAAATAACGCTTATTATCATCTGTTATTTTATGAAACATAACGACATTTCTTTCAAAGCTTTATAGTAAGCTTTTCTGGTGAAAAATATTTTTGTATCAGATTATCCGCGGTGGCCTATAATACGCACAACGAAATTCGTAACTTTTTAAACACATTATCCACGGGATTATATACAGGAAAATAAGGTAGTTATGTCATAGCTTTTTGTTTGCTTTAAACTTTACTTAATGTTTACTATTAAGAAAAGTTTTGCTAGTCGTCTAGGATACTAGGATACCAAAACCTGATCTTGCATTTCCGTAATTTACGTTAATGAAACGCTGTGAAAGGAAATCAAAGATCCATTTATAAAGGTGATCAGTGATACCCAACTGACGGAGCTTTTTTAGTAACATTTTTCGGCAAACACGGTCAAATGCTGATTTAAAGTCTACAAAAACTGCAAGAGTACTTTCTTTTCTATGGAAACCATCTTTGATTTGTTGACTGAGTCTGACAATTTGTTCCGTATTATTAAAGTTCTTTCTAAATCCAGCTTGTCTCTCAGAGATATAACCATTATAGTCAAGAAAAAAAACTGTAGTCTATCAACGATCATTCTCTCAGTCAGCTTACTCAAGATGCAGGTATTGGCGCAGCATGTCCGATTTCGGACCTTGCGCCATAAAACCCAACCAACCAACCATCAAGATGCAGGTAAGAGAAATGTGTCGAAAAGAGTTTAGGTCAGCAGGATCTTTATTAGGTTTCAGGAATGGTATAATGTTAGCTTTTCGCCAAAAAGCTGGGAATGCTCCCCCCCCCCAAGTTCTGTTCATGAAATCTAAAAGTTTTGATTTGGCTTTCAAGCCGAGTTCATGGATAAATTGTGGTAGAATCTCATCAGGTCCTGCACTCTTACCCCGTTTTAAGTGCCTTAAGGCATTTTTGAATCTTCACTGGAAAAAGGGTCAGAAAAGAGGCAAGACCAGGAGTCCCTTAAAGGGTTTGGTTTTATTTCTTATTTTCGAATTTTTGTCTTCGATCTAAAATTACTAATTTTGTGAAAAAAACTGCAAAGAGCCCCAGCAATATCTTTGTCAGAGGTCAAAAGCTTTCCAGAAACCCTGATTTGTTTCCTACAAGGTTGAACTTTTTTACCAATGAAAGTGGATAAAAATTTAAAAGCCTTAGTACCATCTTTACGATAGTCCAAATCAGTAAGGAATTTGTTAAAACAGGCACGCTTAGAGTTTAAAATATTCTTTTTGAGAAGGGCTTGTTTATGTCTTAAAGCAACACAATCTTCCAAGAGGCCAGAAGATTCCGCTAGAGTTCTTGCACGATCTCTGTCTTCCCGCAAGGATTGGAGTTCATCATTCCAAAAAGGTTTTGCTCCTTTTTTGTGTCCTCTTGGAATACAGACTTTAGCGCACTCAAGAATGGTTATTATGATACGGTCAAGTGCCTTATCATTGTTGGTATCAAGAGTACAGTCTCCAAGGAGAGAGTCAGTGAGTTCAGCATAGTTTTGCCAATTTGCCTTCTTTAATATTCCAATCTTGTATTAGACAATTTAAGTCTGGCTTGTCTCTTGGAGGATTGTAAACAAAGTTAATTCGAAAAGCTTCTTTGTTTTTCCAGACTCGGACTTCAAAAGCCTCAAGAAGGTCATGATCGTGCATGGAGTGTTGAACTAATGTGTCAGCAATAAGGGATCGTTTCACAAAAACTACAATCCCAGAGGCTATTTGTCTTGGGCGTGGTAAAGAGTAAGACTGATACTGGTTAATTGGATAAAATTTTAGATTGTCGGCAGAAGAACCACTTTCAACAATGCCGATAACATTAGGTTTCACTTGATAGACAATGGTTTTAAGATCAGTAAGCTTGTCTTGTGTAAGACCACCAGAGTTCCAAAAGAATATTTTTAGTCTGGCGTTGTCCTTGCACTTAAAAGTGCATTTTTTAGAAATTGGAAATGCCTTCATTTAGGGAAAAAGACTGCAAGAGAGCGACGAAGGCTGTAACAGATTTAGCGTTAGCCAGGGTGCACCACGAGGAGGCCTGTTACACTACACCCCAACTTAAATTTATAAACCAATATAATTCAATTGTATTTTGTAATTTACATTGATATTGTTTCCTTAAATTTTTCCTTTTAGCTTTATTTAATAATTTACTGAGCTAAAATCTGAATGGTTATAGCTCGGCTCATAGGTTCAAAAGTTCATAGATTCATTTCCACTATCTGGCTTGTATTCTTACCATTTGGAATCCAATTTGAATTATGGTCATGGTTCATTTAGCCCTCATGTAAAGACGTCAACAAACTAAATTCTTTTAAAATTAAATTTAACTTGCTTTTTTTACACTTTGCTTTGATGAAAATCCAAAAATTTAAAATCTGATGTAAAGTGTCATTTATAATATGAAAGTTTTGGAACAATCTGTTTTGAATATAAAGTTGTGAATCATTATCAAGAGGCTAGTATATTGTTGTATTTTATAAAGAAACATTAGAATGCAACAATACACTCTTGATAAGGAACCAATTGTATCGAAGCTTTTCCCTTAATCGAAACAGAAATTTCTATCATGATTTTAGCTCCTGCTGAACTCCTAGGAATATTTTAATAGTTTTATTTGTTCTTAATGAGTATATCTATAAAAAGATTTTTATAAACACCATGAAATACTTAATAGGAATCAATAAAAAATGTTTAAAAATTCATAAAACATCGAATAATTTATCTAGTAATGTAAAGAATATTGGTTATTAAATAAATTTTTTCTGTTATAGTTGTAAATTCATTGGAGGCTTTTGAAGTAGTATAATATTTAATGATTAATTCTAATTATTGATTTCTTCTATTTACAAATATATTTACTATTTAGGAGCGAGAAGGGATTCTGTACTCTTCCTATTGGTTATTGCGTTGGTACCCCTCAACCACAAATCAGATTTTTGAAAATTATCTTACAATATTTTTTGTACAACAAGACATCTATCAAAGATAACCTGCAACCTCAAAGATAATTAATACACACTTGAAAATTTTAAGTAATGCAATACTTGGTTATAATACTTATATATAGATGATATGAAACAAGTGGAATACTATTAAATTAATAGTATGTGCCATTGGCATAGAATAAGGAGTAAAAAGATGGGGAAAAATAATTATCTTTAGCAGTTTTCCTAAACCTTTTTATCATTGCGGGCCGGTCATCGATAATTTTACCATGGCCTGCTGGGGGAACAATGATATTTATATTTTAGATTATTTTGATTAATTTAATTATATTTAAACATGCCTTGAAAATGAAATTCAGTTACTACAAAAAGTATTATATAAAGTCATTTAACATTTTAATTTACTAGAATGTTAAATCAATGAGAACCCTCAGCCTTTTTCTTAGAAGTGAAGAGTTCAATCTGGGGGTAATTAAAGACAATGACACCCAAAGTGGGTTGGTTATGTCCAGTTTATTTCGTTACTCTTACTGCAGAAAACACAGACAGATTGTCAGAAATGGAAATAGGGATTTAAGTACTATGGTGGCAACCTCAGGCGATTCTGCACTGACTTTAATCCAGAACACAACAGAGTTGTGTCTTGAACGTAATTTTAATGCCGCAGTCTCTTGCAATCTCCAGTAGTTGATTTTGTACAGACGGGCTAGATTTTTCTGGTTTGTTGACAAATATTGCGCTAATCCATTCCTTACCAGTTCGTAGGTCTTTTGTGGTGGGTAAGTAGCATTATAAAACCAAATACAGGCGATAATGCACCAACTGAGAAAATTGATATTCAAGCTCAGTTTTTCCCAAAATCTCGCTCATGTCTGAAATATCCCCTGTTCACGGTCTGTCTATTGAGTTCATTCAGCAGCTTGAATATCTCCCACAGGTAAGCCATTTTGGGACCCACATACCTTGTCAATGAAATGCTCTCCTTGTGGTGACTTTTTTCCTAAGAGAAATCTTTGCAATGGCATTCACATTTCAAATACTTGAAGATTAATGATTTTTCTCTGAGTAACCTTATTTTTGTGTATAACAGAAGGCATCTGTATTTAGTGTCCACCTCTTCACAAAAGCTGCTCAAACAGGTTATTAAATTAGTTATGTGCACTTCCTCCTGATATAGATATCACACTTATACACACAAGAAGTATTGCCTTGTTGTCGATATCTATAGATTTATTAACCTGAAGTGTGATGCATTAATCCTTAGTTACTTTGTGATGCATTAATCCTCTTCAACAATTGCTTCTCAATGTGCTTGGCTATCTCCTCAAATCACCTATATACAGTGCTAGCCCACGAAGACACATGTGCTATCTTTTTCACAACAGACTCTTCTAGAATTTTACAACAAATGTTTTTAGTGGCAGGCAAGATTAATTCTTCACCAATAGCTTTTTAGCGTTAGCAATACGGTTAGCCACCTAATATGATGATCTTGGTGCGTTCTCCTTTATTGATGCGGTTACCCTAGTAAATTTCTTCTCTCCTTAGTGTTTCTTTTTCCCTTCAAAATTCTCCAGGGACTTGTCTTTTAATTTGGGGTGCTTGGCACTCAAGTGGTGAAACAGTTTTGAAGGTTTAATTGCGTCGTTAGAGAGCTTGTCGTTTTGCAAACTATGTAGAGCGGTTTTGATTTGTGAGAATACCCTGTCCCAAAAATCAAATTTCAAGTAGGACTGTTGCTACTGTCTGTTAAAAGTTACATGTTTCTTTGTGAAGTCTTTCTTAACTGAGCCTTTTCTTTTTCCCAAGCAAACTTGTTTTGTACTCATATTTGCTAATTTGTGGGTTAAAAATTTGAGCTAACACAATACATACACCAAGCAGTATTTCTAATATAATCAATATAAAGTAATTTTTAATGTCTCCTTAAATCAAAGTTAACTAAATTTTTCGGTAAAAAATGAATAAAAATTAAGACTAAGCAGTCAAAGTTAATGTATTTAATTCATGAAGCAAAACAGGAAATGAATCTGTCATTTTTAACCAAAAAATTTAATTTTCTAGTAATATATATATTAATCATGATTTACTGTTAGCAAGTTTAAAACATTACTATTACATGATTTTTAAAATTACTAGTAACATTTACACAAAATGTTTTAAGTTAACTTCTCTACACAAGAGATAAAAACACTGCAGGTCCAAGTTTCAAGGCAGACCGTGTACAGAAGCTTAGGACACATTGATCTATATGCTCGCAGGCCTTTCAGATGTGTTCCACTTAACAGAACTCGCTGTCCCTGCGGTTAGCCTGGAGTTGAGAGCATGCATTGTGGACACCGCAACAGTGGTCTTTGTGATGTTTTCCAATGAGTCCATATTTAGCTTTCAGTCTGATTCTCGCTGGCCTTTCATATGAAGAGGACCAGGATTACCACTAAGAGAAGCACCATTGGATGGCACCGTTGCGGTGGTGAAGGATTGCTCATTTGGGGCAAAATTATTCTGGGTTCCAGAACTAACCTGCCTGTTCAGAATGTAACCATGACAGGTCACATCTATCAGCATGTCATTCTGGGACAACATGTACGTTAGTTTTGGGATGACATGATTGCAGAATTTCTGTTTATGGAGGACAACCCCATCCTCACTGTGCAAACATTGTAGACGAATACCTTCAATTGGAGGATATCATTCGTATAGACTGGTCATTATACTTACTGGACTTGAATCCAATAGAGCATGTGTGGAACATACTTGGCCAACCAATTGAAGCTCGTCAACCCCCTCCCACATGTCTACCGGAACTTCGGAAAGCAATGTTTGATGAGTGGTGTAATATTCCCAAAGATCGGATCGATAATTTGATACTCAGCATGCCTAGGCATTGCACGGCCTTAATTGTATCGTCTGGGGGCATACCATGTATTTTCCATCATACCAACCATGTTATATTGGGTTTCGTAAATAGGTTCTTTTTTGAAATTGCTCAAGAATAAAAATCACAATTTTTGTTAATGATATCAAACATAGCATATTTTTTGTTCTTTACCATTTGTTTGATAAATAGACTTTACAAATAAGTCACATTTGTTTTGCTTCTGTCTCTTTCTTTGTCTGAACTTTCATTATCCTTAATTTATGGACTTGAGTGTATTTATAAAGAATAGAACAATAAAGACAAGGTTAAAGTTAAGCTTTATAGTTGAAGTAGAAGTAACAATCACTACATGCAGGCATTAAATTTTAATACCTGCCTGTAATGAGGATTTATTCTACTAAATTCAGAGTTCCTTAGTTCATTAAACCTTTCTCTTGGTAGAGCTTTAGTAAAGATGCCTCTTTGGTTGAAGCTTCTTACCCAATTGGTCTCGGTATTTCATCATGCAATGTGTAGGTTTCAGTCAGCATTATGTTTCTTTTTCTTTTCTGTGGTGAGTGTAAACATAGCAATCACATCGTCTTTCTCCCATTTCTCAAACTCAATGTCACTGACAGGCCTAACTTTCGCTTCTCTTGCGGCATTGTACACTAATTTTGCTTTCAATACACAGTTATTCTGAAATCAGCATTGAGCATAATTTTTTCCATCGAATTTATTCATAGATAATATTAAGTCCAGCCATGATGTCCTTTTTTATTTTTGATGACTTAGTTAGGATTAGCAAATGGCTTTGGAACCTTACACGTAATAGCAACAAATTCAATAAAAATTCATTTTATTTTGACCCTTTTATCTTGTTTTAAAGAGGAAATTAAACATGGCTGTAGTCCTGGGCCCATAACCTTTTAAAATTCCTAGTAACATTTACATAAAATGTTTTAAGTAAGCTTCTATTCATGCCCGAACCAGGATTCGAACCCAGGACCTCCTTATCCGTAGTCAGGCACACTGTCCACTAGACAAGTTGGTCAGTGATTGATACCTGTTAATCAGGATGTATATATTTTTTTAAAAGAATTTTATGGAATTTGTATAAGAGTAACAGTTAATGCATAAAAGTATAATGCTGAAGTATATTTCAATAGCTTTTGCAAAATATCTAAAATTCACTCATTCTGAGTAGGAAATTTTTCGTGTAGATAAAAAATATACTTTTGCATAAGTGAACTTAGTTTCTTTTTATCTTTATCAGGCTTAAAATTATATGTATATTTAATAATTTTTAAAAGTATACAATCAATAATTTTTAAGTATATAAGATATCAGTTTGTATTTTTTAATGTACGGATAATACATTGATTTTTAATTTCAAAAATTGCCCTGTCTATTTACCTTATGGTAAAATTGCTTTGAATTGTTGACATGAAAAGCTTACAACCCCTACTAATTAATTCATCAAGTAATGATAGTAATAACTTCTATTTAAGGGTTGCTTATTGATATGCTTGAACTTCATTTACTTTATACTGTATAATTAATATACTGTTATTAGTAATAATTAAAATGATTCTGTAAATGAAAATAAATTATTTCTTAAGTGCCTTAAAATGTATCAAACTCAAATGAAGACACCGTTGACTAATCTAAATTATATTAGAAATAACAAAATATTCCACTCAATTTTTATTGTATTGTCTTTCAGATTCATCAGAATCGTTTGCTAATAGCTCACCTCCCTTGCCTGCTGCAGAATCCATCTCATCAGATGATTCGCCAAACTCATCCCCAAGGCAAGCTCCTTTGCCTCCTCCTCCCGCTGCTATGCCTCAAAATCAGGGTCGGTGCAGAGGACGGCCCCCCAAAAGAAACTGTACAAGATTGCGAGATGGTGCAGGTCGATTCATACCAGGTGAATTTTCAATTTACTTTCCAATAAGTGAATTGAGTAATATTTTGTAATTGTGCAGGTATAGCTATGTATATGTCCATGTGTACGCACACACACATACATATTCAATTATATATGTGTTTTCAGTTTTATGCATTGTTTAATAATAAGATTTTTTCAGAACCTAATTTAATCAGAGTCGTGCGACAACCAAAACGAAAAAGGCGTACTGAGCTGGAGCTCCTTTTATCTTACTCCTACTCTTGTAAGTTTTTATTTTCTTTTTCAATCGATGAAATGCTTGCTGCATTTTTATGTGTGACAAAACTTTATAAATATGATTTTTTTTATTTAAATAGAGAAATTATTTAATTATCAATTTGTTGTTTTTATATAATTTATGAGTTAAATATTTATAAATTGCACCAGTGTAATAAAAGTTGCATTATAAATTAAATTTTGGGACATAAACATTGAAATATATTTTTTTAAATGCTGTATATTTTATTATTTATAGTTCCTTTATGAAGTTGATGATTATTTTATTAAAATATTAAGATTAACACAATATGTTTATACATTCTGAGCTTGATTTATGTTAATATAATGAATAAGATAGTGATACTACCATTTTAAACATTCTGTTTCAATGTCACTAGTATTGTCTCGGGATTTTTCTCTCAAAATCAGCAGAATCTACTGATTTTTTCCTCCAAGGTTAGCAGGTCCTCAATATATATATATATATATATATATATATATATATATATATATATATATATATATATATATGTGTGTGTGTGTGTTATACAGGTAATATTGTATTAAAACACAGATAAAAAGGGAATAGGTGATATATTCTTGAGCAAAGAGTGACCGACTCTAAATTGAACAATATGTGTAAAAACTTTGTAGATAGTTCAATACTATTTAAACTAATATTTTAAAACATTTTTAAACTATGAGGAGCAAGTATCCGACTATTTTCATGTGACTTTCATAGTTCCTTTTGTAAGGGGGGGGGCAGTAGAATTATAATTTTTTGAAGAGTTAAATTATTGCAACCACTGTAAGATTTCAAGATTCCATTGATGAGAAATTTGATCCTATAAAAGATAGCTTATACTCTCAAAAAGACAAAATTATGTCCATTTGTTGAAAATTTAAATAATAAATTAACTGTGGCTAAGTGTATCATTGATCATATCTTAAACATTGGGGTGTCAACAATGTAATTATGAACTGAGACCTACATAGCTTTACTGCTGGTTACAGCTTAAGTATAAATTGTATTTAGCTGAATTAAAACAGTGCTAGAAAGTCAAAACGTATCTGACAACAGAAGGAAAGTAAAAAGCATTGATCAACTGCAAATAAAAATGAAATGTTTTGTGGACTAGAATATGAATTGTTGAGGAAGCTGAAAGAACTGGTAAATTAACATTAATTACAAAATCAAGCATGTATCACTGGTTCTTCAGAGAAGAAAGTTATAATACTCATTATTAATCATAAATTAAAACCAAAAGTTTTACAGGTGAAAAGTTATCTTTCATTTTCTATGACAATATTGTGTATGCATAAATAATCAAGAATTGTAAAAATCTATTGAATGAGTGAAGAAAAAGAAAAATCTAAAATATGTATGAAATGTACTAGTTTCAAAAGAGTTGGAATGTAAACTAAAGAGCCCATTATCAATGTAATGTGTAATTTAGTAATGTAAAGAATATTGATTTTGTTTATAAATTTTTTGTTACAGCTGTAAATTTATTGAAGGCTTTTAAAGTAAAAATGAATAAGTTTAAGTTTAATTTAAAGTTTAATTCTTGCTTATATAAAAAATATTATCATTATATCTGATTATCAAATATAATTGAAAAATGTTCACACACACATATATATACATATAAATAATTTAACTGAATTATATATAACATATTAATATATATAAACACATGCCAGAAAAAGTGCTACAAACTCAACTCACGGTAAATATTCTACAGAGAATATAAGTACGTTATAGCGTCAGCATAAATTCAAATTTTATATAATAATTTTCTTTAACAAGTCCTTAAATATCAGTAAAAATTGGATAAGACACATTGTTTCCAATTAATAATAATAATAATTGGTAATTGCATAAAAAGCAGTCAGAAAAAATTTGTGTACAGATGAGAAAAGTCTTAGAAAAGTTGCTTCTGTGGGTTGTCAATTAAACTTTAAGGTCTGTTTGGAAAACCTTTATGTCTAATAACCTATTTCCAATCGTTTAAGCATAGAATGAATTTGCTTGGCGTTTTCTGGTGATGAAATATTCCATTCTATTATAATTACTCTTTTTAGCTAATCTTTCAATATTATGTTATGTTGCTGAATGTTGTGTGTGTGTTACAATAA
Organism: Latrodectus hesperus; assembly: GCA_037975125.1. Taxonomy (NCBI): domain Eukaryota; kingdom Metazoa; phylum Arthropoda; class Arachnida; order Araneae; family Theridiidae; genus Latrodectus; species Latrodectus hesperus. Next base: position 5,964,559 of record CM075852.1, on the reverse strand, counting down.
ATCCCGTAAATGATCAATGTTATTTATGTATGGTGATAACAGAGGAGTATGCAACTGATATTTGATATTGTACAACAGCCAGAGCTTAATTTTGTGAACAGTGTGTTCTGGATCATTTTCTGGTTGAAACCAAAAGTCATTGCGAAAATTCAAATCCTGTGCACTCTGCTTTAAATTCTGCTTTAAATATATTTAGATATCCCCTGTGATCTAATATGAAGTCTATAAAAGTTGATCGTCAACTGTGCTTGCTGCCATGAAACCCTACGCCACCTCCGTTTTTAATGTTAAACACAAAATTTTGCTTTTCAAAAATGGTACCTTGTTTTCTCCACACCAGTTTACGCCCTTTGTAGTGGATTATACAAAACTTGCTTTCCTCAGAGTATATTACTTTGTCATAAAACTCAGAAGGTTTATTAACATACGCACTTACATGCAAAATTGAAACGTTTTTGCTTATTGGCAGTTTAAATACATGGCTTTCGACAAACAACATGGCCATGATAGCAGGGTTTTTTCAGGCCGAGCGGGACGCTGAATGGTTAGCACTCTTGCCTTCGGTTCAACAGTTCGTGGGTTCGAATTCCACCTTGGGCATGGATGTTTGTAGTTGTTTGGAATCCACTTTAAATCATAGGTCCTTGTTTAATTAGCCCTAGTATGCAAAAAATGACCTTTGAGCGACAAACGAACCAAACCAACTAGGTTTTTTTCAGAATTTTTAGTATCTTCATGAAGAGATTTTTTAACCTTTCTCTAAAATATCAAGTGCTATTTGAGATTCGGTAATCTTTGAATTTAGTCGCAAGGATTTTTTAGGCATATCATTTCTCCCAAAGTCAGATTAGATGGTCTGTTACTCCGAGGCTTTAATATAACAGATTTTGATGGCTTGTAATTATTGATTACTCTTTCATTAGAAAAATGAGTTCTTTCAACTAGGTTTTCAATTGCTCGAAGAGCTTTACCTTCATTCATTGGTCTAAAAGTGTTTTTCTTTTCATTGGGAACAGTCTCTTTTCCTTAAGAATCCTTTTTAAGTACTTGTTTGCAAGTTCTATTGTATCATATAAACAAAACAATGTTTTTTTTAATTCTATTTGTTGTATTGCCAGCAGAGTTAAAACGAATAAGTAGTAAAAAATAAATGCAGACAATATTTAATTTCTACCTGTACGCAAACTTTTTCTGATAACTTTTTACAAAATTTTTAATTATTAATACTTTTAAACAGTGTGTGTTATCTTTCTGAAATTGTTACTCATATTTAAGGAATTTTTAAGGAAAATCTCTATATAAAAATAGAATTGATGTTGACTCTATAATGTACATTTATTCTCTGTAGTTTACCTTGCATTTGTACGCATACTTTTTCTGGCAAGTGTGTGTATATAATTAATTATGAAAATTTTTTTAAGTTAAAAAATATATATTTAACAGAAATTTTGTTACTTACCGGAAATTTTTGATTTCACTTCTAGGAAATTAAATTTGATCCTTGAAAATTTGTACAAACTCTGATGCTAGTATATCATATTTATTGAAGCCTTTAAATGAATGACAGAAAATTTCAATTTTGACTTTATAATACTTATTATTTTTCAGCGAAATCTTCAAGAAATGGTAACATGCTAACAAGATCACATTAGAAAAAAGAAAAAAGCACTTTAGAAAAAAGAAGGTAAGTCCTACAAAGAATGGGTTATTTCTACATTTGCGTTAATCCCATCAATCGGGAAACTAAGTCGTAACAAATATTTTCATTATTTTTCAGCTGAATTTTGAAATATAATTATGATAACATCATGTTCATGAGAAAAATTCAAATTCAGTGCACCTTGAAAAGAGGAAATCAAATCAGAGGATAAGGAGGTAAGTGTAATATCAAGTGAGCTAATCTCTGTATATACATCTTCTGGTAAATGTGTAAAATCCCTTTGATCGAAAAAGTGTTAACAATTTAGCATTTCATTTTCAAACAAGAATTTTTTGCTAATATATCTCTCTACTTTACAACACAAATGATAAAATTTCTGGACTTCTTTTTTTTAATATCTTTTGCTGTACATACAACAAAAAGATATTTAAAATTACTGTTATATAGTTTTTTGAAAAATGAAAGACTTGGAAATTAAATATATTTTTGAAAATTTAAGTATCACAAATTATATATTTAAAACAACCTGTCAAAGAAACTATTGAAAAAATGACCTTTTGGTTTAATTCAAACTTAGTATGTTCTGGAGAACTATGTGTGTGATTAATCCTTAGACGACTCAGTTTACCAACTTAAATTCGGCTACAAAACTACATTGTGAATTCCTAGGAATAAGTTCTGTACTTTAAAATGTAATCAATGTAGTTTTTAACTAAAACTCGTAAAACAATTTAAAGATGTTGAAATGTTACTACGGTAGACTTTATTTACAAACTATATTATAATTATGGTTCTATCTAATGTTAGATCAACTTTGCATTGCCAGATCTCAATTATCAAAATGTTGTAACAATGTATTTTTAAACATCTCCATTGTAATAAACTTTGCAAGAAACTAATGTTTAAATATTTTACATTGGCAACAATATGAAATCACTTGGTGACCATTTCGGGAGTTTTTGCAAATATTTTTAGTCAAAGGGATTTTGTGCGTGAATACATTTTTTATATTTAATACCAAAATGTCATTTTTGTAACTGTCAAAAAATTTTTTTCAGTTGATAATTTAAAAAACAAGCTGCCTGCTCTCCAAACATAGCTAGTCAAGCTAACAGCAAATACTTGAAAGAGTAATTAAGAAACATAACTACTACTAGTTGCTAACTTCAATTCTGCATCTGTATTTAAATCTCTAAGCGTTGAAGGTAATGTTGAATAATTTTATAGGTTTTAAACTTTAGTTATCCACAGATTATAAATTATAGCTTATTATAATATACATTTTTAATATATATATATTAACTTATATACGCACATGCAGTTTGATTTTGGAAGAAATGAAAAACTGCCAAATTTAATGAAGTTGGAGAAATTTAATTTATGATAACTTTCATGAAGCAAAGTAAAAAAAAAAAGTTGTATTAATTCTAATTTCATAATCATTCACTCAACGTTTGAATGGCAAATATAATAGGAACTTTTATTTTCCATTGTGACTTTTCAATTATTTAGGATTTATTATCTAATATAATTCTTTCTTCATCATCCAAATATTTTTGTCTTAGTAATTGATGAATTCTTAGAAATGTATGTGAAAAGGGAATTTTTCTGAAGTGAATGAAAAAACTTGAAATTTGAAACTATAAAATAAATTCTTTCTTCACAAAACTATATTTAATATCAGTTAAGACTTTTAATCCTTATTTTTGAATATAAGAGTGATAATTTTAAGTGATAATTCTTTTAATGTTAAAGTATTATTATCTTAATAATTGATGCAGTCCTTTCATTTTATGCAAAACATAATGAAAAATATTAAGTTAACATTAGACATTTCTTTTAAATAAATGTGTATAATCATATATTTCTTGTTCTTATTTATTTATTTCTTATTCATGCTGTGTTTTATAATATCAACAAACACTCAAAATGATCAATAAAGGCTCTATATTTTTGGTTAATATTTTATGGTTTTAAATCTAATTATTAAAGAGATGTTAGCTTGAATTATATTTGCTTAACTTTTCCAGGTATTATGACTTCAAGATACTAAAAGACCTGAAAATTCCAAACAAGATGAAGATAAAAATTTCTTCATTTCTAAAACAAATATTTCAGTGTTAAGATTGTTGTTGCTTCCAATCCCAGTGATCAGCAAAGCTAGATCAGGTACAAGAGTCCATTCTTCCTAAAAAAAAAAAAAGTCAAGCACCAGAAGGGGATCCTGAATCAGGTCTTGCTTGGTAAGCTCCAAACAAGATAAAATGTTATCAAGAGAGGTCTGCACTGAAGAACACTTAGTTTAGGTCTCGAAATGTTTGTTACCACCTACTAAAGTCATAGAAAGCAGATGGCCGTTAAGAAAACGTGCCAGTGCAGTTTCATCTCTTCTACTGCTGCTCTAGAAAGGTCAAAAAAGGCAGCAATAGTGTGATTGGTAGGCCTTTTGTTAATTTAGTAGTGTATTTTTTTTAGCTATAATAGTTTAAAGATTAAGCAAGCCTATTTAAAGTCTAAAAAAAAAAATCTTCTGATTGTATAAACATTAGTAGTGATCAAAAGCACTTCATATGTTAAAGAAATTTGTATATTTTAGCTTTTTTTAGTGCTTTCAGTACATTTTCTGTTTTTTTTTAAATAAAATAATTACTCTTTATATGAAAACTTTGAAAGGAACATATATAAAATTTAAATACAGAAATATTATCTTATAACTTAAATTTTGTACTTTTCTATTTAACTGAGAGGAAAAGCCTGATTAAACTTGAATAAAATATATTTCTTGAAATAATTGATAAACTGGTTCAACTGAAAAATATTACCTTGTATGCTTAGATTCCTTATACAGCGTATGCACTGAATAATATAATTCTTAAAGAATTGTAATCAGATGGTGAATAATGATTAAAAATTTTTGAAATAATATAAATTTTAAATTCAAAAGAACTTTTTTCTTTAACAAAAAAATTCTTTTTAATTTAAAATTCATATCTTTTTACATCAGTATTCATCACCAGTTATTAATTTCTAATTTGATAAATTTTTTTATGGGCAAGCTACTATAATTAAAAAATTAAAATCGAAAATAATTTTAAAATTAAGCCCAAAACTTTTAAAAATCGAATACAACTAATTTTGGAAATGCTTCATTTATTATCTATAACAGTCTAATCAGAAAGTTGAAATCTCGGATGTAAAATAAGAATCAAGCAATAAAATTTCTAATGATTTGATCATGTATCTTGAGCCTACATATGTAAGGACCAAAATATATTAATAAATTACTGATGAGTTGATGGTAAAAAAAATATTTTTTTTATGTTAACGTATTCTTAATGAAATTCTAGGATTAAATAATTAAGTTAAAAAAACAGAAAAGCTGCATTAAAATATACACTCTTCACTATTGAAAATGATACAGCATGAAGGATTGGTCAGGAAAAAATTTCTAAGTTCACTTTTTAGACATTTTTGGAAACAATAAGTTTGTGATAATTAACTCATGTGACATTAGGTCAATAAATTAAAGCGCGTAAATCATATACTGCACAGAAAAATAAAATTTCCTTTTATGAACCTTGAAACAAATATGAGAATGATCAAAATGTATCATAGAATCATTCATGTAAAGAAAAGAAATTTTCTGTTTAAATTTTGTGATAGTAAAACACTTTTTTTAAAACTAGGAGATAAATTAGTTACATTAATTCTTTTAAATTAATGGGAAAGAAGTTATTAGTAATGGTCTAGTCATTCTTAACATATACATTTAAAATCAATCATTTCGGCATGAAATGTATATTCAATCATGGGGCTCTTGATATTTAACATTTATAAATGTACATGCGACAAAAATTAGCAGATGATAAATAGATAAGCTTATTATTTTACTGTCATTTTTAAAACAAGGAGACATTCCACTGTGACTCACAGTTTGAATTGAATTCCAAACAAGGGTTAAACCTGCTTCCCAATAAATAAAGCTCTTACAACTTGTAGCAGTAATAAATATGAAGTTTTGTTGAAGATCGATTCTTTTCTTCACAACGGTAGACTTCGAGTTTCCTTTATGGCTGCTAGCAAAAAAAAAGTAGGGTCATGCAGTTACTGCAACCATTTCTCCGTCATGGAGGAAAGATCGGTCTTCTATGATTTAATTTTAAAAAGAATAAAACAAAATAATCCTAAATTTTCTATACAAAAATCGTTAAATGTATACGTAAAAAAAATAAGGCCAAGATTTGTCAATCGTACTGCAATTTCAACTTAAATTGTTTTTTACTTAGGCATTTTTATTTTATTTTTTAAACATAAAAAGGAAAGTAAATTAACAAACATAGTCATACCTTCAAGAGCTCAGCCTCTAGAAAAAATATATTCAAAACATCTGCAAGAAAGGAATATTTTAATAAATGTTGGTGTAATCTTCATATATTTAATTTATAAAGTCAAATTTTAAACTGAATTCATGATAATGCTAGCTAGCTTTTCCTGTTTATTGGGTGCAACTTAATACTTGGAAAAAGCTTAAATATTGTGCACTTTTTCAATATCTCTACTTGGCTTTCTTACAAGACTTTGTGTAATTTAATCCTCCGATTACATTTTAAATTCCTGGAAATCAGTGTCCTTCATAAAGCACATGAGACAAAAACGCTGCAATTTTTGCAACAATGTTATAAAATTTGTTGAAGTAATTTTTATAAAAATGTGCTCAAAAAATAGCAACACTTGTCAAATTTTATCTTACATTTAAAGTTTGTTAGTTATATGATTTCATCATTTATGTGTAAAACACCCACATATATGTATTGAGTGAAATAATTTGCAAATATAAAACATTTTATATGCATCAGATACTTGTAAATGCTAAAAAAATAAAAACTACTTGCATACCATTAATTTAATCTTTGTCTTAATTACATTGATCTAATATTTAAAGACTGGAGTAGTTTTTCCAACTCTTTTAATAAAATTAACACTGCAAGAAATAGGGTTTGCATAATATTGCAAGTTATTAATAAGATAGGTTAGAATAGATTTAAATTTAGGTTTAGTATAGGTTAGAATAGATTTAAGTTTAGGTTTAGTATTAGGATAGAATAGGTTAATTTTAGTATCATAATTTAGCTGTATTAGGATAATGCAAACCCTATTTCTTCTAATTGTTAATTTGTTCACAAATGTAATTTCATAATAAACTTTATGATATTTGATATTTAAGATGTGTGTGAAACGATATTACAAAATATTGCAGATCATGCATATTTTAAAATACAGGTTTAGATTTTCCTCTATTCTAACAAACAATTCTCCGAAAATTTATCGTAATTAAATATAAAATATTAAATATGTTATATAAAAAGACTTGTTTAAAAAATAAAAAATAAAAGCTTATTTATAAAATTTATTTTTGAAATGCTTATAAAGAAACTGTTTAATTAAGTTCGTTTGGTACTAGGTCTTATATTGTGGAAATCTTTCCGAGCTAAGTTAAACTTATTTCATTGTAAAGATACATTTAATTAAGAAATGATGTACTGGAATGAGCTTAAGTAAATTGCCATAAAAATTTAATAATACATATTACATAAAACATTAAAAAATATATAGTAATATAGGAGAAAGTAAATCTGAAAATAACTGTCTTGTCAATGGTCTTGTCAGTTTTTTAAAATTGTTGAATTAAATAATAAGGTTTGCGTTGGTGTTAATTCAAGGAAAATGAAGTAAATTCACATTAATCAGAAATTGTTTTCTCTGGTATTTAAAGATATTATAGGGTGGCATCTTAGGTAGACTCATCTTATCATTCAAATCCATCCAATATTTTATTTAAATGGAAACATATAAATTTTATTGGAACAAATATGGCCTTTCCATCTTTGCTTTTAATTTTTTATTCTCAGAAAATGTTTTAATTTCCAACTTATTAAGAATTGTAACATCTTGATGGTGCCTAAGGTTATTAATGTACTTTTAATACACTCCTGTCAATAAGTGCCTCCTAATTTTGAAACTTGCGCCCAACATCCACACATTTTGATAATCTTACAGCAATCTGCTTGAAGCTACTCTGAGTTATAAAATCACAACACAAAAATGTTTACCGAGAGACGAGAAGCAAAAAACATGCTGAAATGACATAATACGACAAGAAAAATAATTATAATGTCCTGTTTAGAAATGATACCAAATATTCATAAAACGAACAATTTTATAGGAAAGAAAAATCTACCCAATTTTTGTTTTCCCCAGAAACAATAGCAAATGAAGTTTCAATTGTATAAGGTATAAATTTTCATTTGAGAATCACTCAATATATAAATCCTTTTTATTATCTAATTTGTGCAGTGAAAAGGAATAGAAGTGATCTGAGCAAAGTATCTGAATGTACTAGTTGTTGTTGAATTGAAAGAAGTAATTTGTTCTGTGAAGTATTTTATAGTTGAGATTAACATGACAGCGTTAAGTGTTCAATCTCAAATATTTTACAAAAAAAAAAAAAATCTTAAGATAAGAAATAGTACTATATTCCTCCGATTTGGCATAAAATTGCTAGAGCAGCAAAAAGTGAATTGAAAATTAAAAAATTTATAAATCTACAAAGGATTTTCTCGTGGTTATTTTTTTTAAATTAATAAATATTTCAGTATTCACACACAAATAACATTTAGTAATGATTCTGATATAAAATGCTTTAATCTGATATTAATTATTAGTCTAAGCATATGTTCCAGAAGAATTATGCTTTTAAAAAGTATTTAAATGTTTTATTCAGTTTAATGGTCTTTGAATCTTGGTAATGGACAGACAATCATCTATTTGTTTTCATGAAGACAATAGGTAAAGTTTCTTAAAGTACTTAATTATAGATAAATGTACCTTTTTCTATATTAAATTTCTTATCATTCTTAAACTTTTTAAGCATTCTATAGCTACTAAATAAAGTTGAAAATGTAGCTAAATAGGATGAATTTTATTGCACTTGGCGATAAGAGAGGATGACTGTGTATTTGATCACTACTAATGCTGGCAGGAAATATATTAAAACTAGTTTTTTTCTGGAAAGAATTTGAAAATTTTATGTTTAAAAAATGTAATATTTAGCAGTGACATTTTAAAATTGTCAACATTTATAGTATTCACCGTGAAAATGTTGTTCCAAACAAAATTTTAAATTTTATGATTTCATAATTTTCTCTGTAAGTATACAAATCTATACACCAAATAATCTTGTTTACTTTTAAAAGGATTCAATATTTCTATGAATGTTGGAAGCTTTTTTTATTTATTTTATTTTACTTTATTAAATATTTTTGGTTGAAATATGTTAGACTGATTTAAAATGTGTTGTCATAAATTCAGTAAGAGATTCATTGCTTTATTATTTGAAACTAAATATTTGCTGCTTTGTTATATCAAATGTTACATACTTACCCTGTTATAGATGCTTTTAATTTATCACTTTTAAATGTGCCCTTATTTGCATTTAAAAGAACTTGAAGTATTTTCAATATAAAATAAATTTTACTTTATTGTAAAAATTGACAAAAAATTAAATTAAAACCATAAATTTGTATAAAATTATATTGTAAAAAAGCTACATTTCATTATTTATTAGCCAACAATTTTTTACCAATATTTTATAATGGTAATTAATAATGTAACACAATAAGCAAAATAAAATGGCCTTAAAGGAGTTGATACCGTTCATTATTAGAGTGGTATAAAATCAATATCAAACTTAAAAAGGTTCCAATTTTCAATATAAAATTTAATTTCAATGGAACATTGCTCTCTATAAATTTCAAATAAATTAAAAAATATATTTTTAATAAAAATTATTAATTTAAAATCTTTTTTTATTATTTACAATAACCTCATTGGAATGAATTATTTTTTAATAATATATTGCATATTTAATTGTAGTGTATATTGCATTGTATTATTTTCTTGTGTCTTTGTTTTATAATTTATTTATTATTTATCATTATTTAAAAATGCATTGTATGAAAAATTATGTCATTTGTACCCCATCACTTTGAAAAATTATGCCATATATATGAAATTTGCGTGTAGAATATATTTTTAATAAAAATTATTATTGCTCTCTTATAAATTTCAAATTATTTTGAATATATTTTAAATAAAAATTATTATAAAGCTAATTTTTATTGTTTACTAAAACTTCCTTGGAATGTGTAATTTTTTTAAATAATATGATTGTATGATTAATTGTAATGTAGTATATTTCATTGTATAGTATTTTTGTTTTATAATTTTTTTTTAATTTAAAAATGCATTGTATATAAAATGTCAATGTTACAATCTGTAAAAATGTAATGTTGTTTCTTGAATTATCATTTTAAACTTTTTCATGTCACTTATTTTTCACAATAGATTTATGCTTTCAATGCTTCACATTAATTGTGAAAAAAAGCAAATTTTAAATGCATCAGATAAACTATAACCATAGATTTTATTTCGTTTATACTATAGCTTTTAAGGATAAGTCACAAATTAATTTAGTTAGATAATATATTGTGTTTAACTGTAAACTTTCAAACGAAAAAAAAAAATTCTAAAATTATCAGACGTAATATTTAAATTCATGCATAATATTTCAATTCCGTAGTTGATAAAGTTACTCATGTTTCTATTCATAAGACAGATTTTTGCAACCATCATTTATCTCTGTCACACTTGTCCCAAAACTAAGAAATTTGCAAAAAAGTTCGAGAATTGAGTATTTATTAATTTGCGTTGTTTTTTAAACTAAGGATTATATTTCTTTTACTAATTTTAAGTCATTGCATTCATACTTCTAAATTACTTACTGAAGGAAAAAAAATAAATGGAAAATAGAATTTTAAAGTAAAATAAATGCAAAAGTTTGAAAAATATAAATTATGTTTATTTTTCAGCAAATAATCAAATGCAAATACAACTTATAAAGGTAAAAAATGATTTTATATATTATTTACTATCATCCAAATTTAATAAATATAAATCTACAAATAAAATTAATGTAATTCAAAGACATGTGATATACAGTCAATTCCCTTTTGTCAGAAGTATATATGAGGTAAAGTGTTAATTTAAAACTAAACTGGGAATTACGTATAGAAATAATAAAGCAATTTATTTGGGAATAAACGAAATATATAGAACTCTCACACATACACTCACACATATGAATATATATATTTACAATTTTTCAGCTTTTTATTTATTAATGTTCCCCAGATTGCAAAATCTGATGATAAATTATTTACATTTCCAAAATCCCTGTTCTGCTCTATCAGTCCGTGCGATTTTTGTGCTATCATTTTTCTTTGCTCCTATCAAATAATTATTGAGAGTTTGGTTTGTGCAGCTACGTTCAGTTGAAAACTCCGAAAAAAAAATTTAAGAAACCCAGGAAACGTTTAAGTTCTTTAATCGTTTTAGGTTGCGGGTAATTTAATATGGGTGTAACTTTGTCAGGAAGGGGCTTAGGTCATTTAGTTTCACAAAATGGAACAAAAAAGGAAATTTCAGGTACTCCAAAATTGCATTTTGAGATGTTGATTGTTAACCCACATTCACTGAATTTCTGAAGTATGGTCTGTACAAGAGTTTTATGTTCATCTTCACTTTTACTAATACAAAAAGCGAATTCAATCGGCGACATTGATAGAGAAGGACAAAGAAACCATCTGCATTTTCGAAAAAAAAAAAAAACTTTAAGAAGCATATTTTGTGGAATAAAATGAGAGAATACATGACGAAGAACTAATTCCGAGCTCTATAAACTATATAAAGAACCAGATATTGTTAAATTTATCTCAATACAGAGATTAAAATGGGCAGGATGAATGACTAACGGGTGACAAAAAAAATTTTTTTTCTTGGCTCGCCCCATGGGCACCAGAAGAAGAGAACGACCGAAACTGATGGCGTGATTGCCTTGAAAACGACCTAAAAACACTAAAAGTGACAAACGATAGCGGTTCCAATATTTAAGCATCATTGGCTTTATTAACGCGTATTCTCTTTGACTTCAATATACCATTTGATGACACGTGTCCAAAAGGAAGATTCATCGTATGATGGCTTTGAGACAGTTTGTAACGCTACTGGTTTCGATCCCGTATGCCGTCTCAATATACGAAAGGTTTGATGATTCAGTGTTCCATATGCATCTTTCGTACAACTTGCTGCTGAAATAAGTACCATAAGTAAATTCCATTTGAAGTTGGGGTTTTACATGTAAATAAATACGATTCAAATTAACCACAAAAAGCCGGACTTCCAGTATCTAAGAATTATTAGATTATTCGCACTATTGTTTTATTTTATTTCGCTGTCTTGTTCGATTACACGTAGTGGATTATGACAGTGATTTATCAGTGTGTAACATAGTTTTTGGGTTCGATACCATATGCTGTTGCAGCTTTTTTAAAATAATTTGGATATTTTACCACTCGGGAGCATGTTTCACACAAATCGCTTCGGAAGAAAATATCCTTTTTTATAAATATTTTCACGTTGCGGTTTTACATGAAAATAAATTCTATTTAAAATAATCACAGAAGGCGTACTTTCATCTTGTATGCATTTCTTACTTCTTTACAACCATATTTTGTTTTATTTCTCTGTATATCTTTCTATTGGAAGCGTTTCACAGTAAGGTTCAGCATATTACGGTGGTAATGCGTTAATTAGCAATTTACGGGTTCGATCCCGTTTACCGTTGTATAGGATTGGGCGGTTTTGCCGTTTGCATACGTTTTTAAAAGAACTTGCTACGCAATTATATTTCATTTATTAAATTCGTTTGAGGTAAATGAATACCTTTCAAAATAGTCACCAGAAGTTGCACTCTTGATGTTTAAGCATCTTCGCTGCTCGCTTGCATCTACAAAGATAAAAAGTATGAGAAGAATTATTGAAAATTAAAAAATAATGTTAAAAAATTTATTTTCAATTAATTCTATGTAAACCATTTCTACCATCAACACTTCTATGTCACTCAGATTAATTTCCCTAGTTACTCCTCAGTCATTGAAGCTACTACACAATATTTCCATTCTCTGGCATTTTGCGATAGAGAAAGAAAATGCCTTTTCTAACAAGAACCATTGACGCAATCAGCTTGCAAACAAATACGATTTCTTCTTAAAAGGCTTGTTTTAAGGAGTTTTTATTCCCCGCCAGATTATAAGCGTCTTCATTTCCACTTGTTTTTCTGTGGACAAACTGGAAATCTTTTGCGCTCATAGCACGCAGTTTGAAAATATTATATAAATTTCGCTTTTGATGAATCCCTCCTATCTATGATCCAAGATTCTGATTTCAATGTCAATTTTTTTCTTTAAGGTGGTTTTGGTCAATTTTAAGGGAATATTTACAAATTAATTGGCCCAAAAATATATTACAAACGGCTCCTTTGTTGTTGTTGTTACTAATGACACTTGGGCAAGCCAAGCTCGCTATGTCTTGGCTATGCGAATTTAAGTCAATTGGGAGCGTTTTTCGTTTTAATCAGAGCACCATGAAGGTGAAAGTACGACTTTGCTCTACACACATGCCATAGGGCGACGTTTATAGGGTAAGCAACCATTCACACCTCATTCAGACAAAAAAAGGATCATTTGTTGTATTGAGATTAATAGAAAATATGTCTAAATTAATTCATAATTAAAATACATTTTTCCAAAAGTCAGTTTCTTTAAAGTGTTTCTACAACCTAAAAAAAGAGCAAACAGGCGAAAAACAAGCATCATCGAAATTATCAGATGCTTTGTAAAGTCATTAAAAACCAGTCCTATAGGAATCTTTGAAAAATGCATGCAGAAACATTGATAAACCTTGGTAGGAGGAGACCATTTTTTTAACTTGGGTTCATGTGGATGGAATTTTCATAAGTCATAACCATGTATTACTCATTTATATTTTACTAGTTTTCGAATTTCTTCTCAAGGAAACTACTTTTTCTAAGGCAATATGTTCAAGGTATGAATCGATTCCTTTCCCGAGAATGAAAATCCTGCATCCAAAAGAAAAGAGTTCAATAATAGACATAATTTATACTCTTGTATACTGTCATACCATATTTTTTCTAGATATAATATTGTTTGACAGGACCATATACCATGTTGCCACTAGTCACCTTAATGTCATCAGTCACAAGATCATATTGTCACATTATCACCACAAATCCTGTTGTCATCACCATTTTATCACCACAATATTGTGACCACCATGTTGTAACTGCATAAGTCAGCACCATATTTTCAACACATTGTCATCAGCATGTTGTTACCTGTGTCAACATAGTCTCACTTTAGAATCAAGAGAACATTTTTGTCCGTGAGCCTTATCCCTCATCCCCGGTTGGCTCTCTGAGTCACTTAAAGCACGTCTCTTAGCAGAAGCTTCTACAATTTGCATCTAATATTATTAAAAACAATAAATCACTAGTTTTTAAGAAAGCATTTTCTCTTGGAAAAATTTTGTGCAACCTTGGTTATATTCATGTATATAAATCTAAAAATGTTCTTAAATGTTTATAATTTTATTTATTATTCAATATTAATTAATTTTTTTCACATGGTGATAAAAATAAATAAAAATCTCATGTATTTTTATAAAAATTATGGATTTTTTGCAAAGCAAAATGAAAGCCTATCTACCGAAAACTGTTGAACTTCATTTTAGCGTCCACACAGTATATTGCCTTCTGGGAGAAATTTTAATAGAAAGATGAGCCCTATTACCGTGTCGCGAGGAAATAAATATCCAAAGCACTTAAACGAAACACATGATTGCAGAATTTCAAATTATATATTACGTTCAGTGGTCAACAGTGGTTTAAATCGAGCTAAAGATTTCGAAGGGGACAATCCGGCCAGAGTAATTTCTATCGTGAAAATCCACCCGCAAGATAGCTTATTTTTCGATAACCTGTTGAGCCTTACAAGGACAGTTGCACTTGGCTGTTAAGGAAGAAGCCAGATATTTTTGCACCCTTTACACTGGCTCCAAAACAGAAGATCTTGAAGGATTGGATATTTAATTTACAAAATGTAAGGGATATTTAGTCAAATAAGATCTATACCTAGCCAACAGTTGGGCTACACCAGACAGGTGGAAACTACTAAAAGGAACTCTTCTTTATTTAGGATCAGAATATACCCCCAATAATTCACCACTTATTTCAGTGGTATCATTGTGCTAGGAAGACATTGCGACCAATACCTACTGACTGTTCCTCAGCCGCCATTATTGAACATGATAAATTTTCGATTAAGTCTGGGTAAAAATTCCCTATTTTCCAATGATAAGACCCGCACACCAACCAACTTGGCCACAGCGACTCGGACCGCATTCCTATATTTTGATGTAAAAATCTTAAAGGTGGTTTTGTGAGCAGTTAAATGTTTTGTTTGTGAGCTCCTAAAATGTATTAATATTTCACTGTAGTTTGAAGAATAGATAAAAAAATATGTGAAAACATTAATAAATTCAAAACAATTGAAATTATTTTCATAGATTTATCGTCATTATGTATTGACAATGAAATAGAATATTCTATTAAACATTTATTATTTTCGATGATAACGATCATAGAATTTCAGAAAGTTTTACATTTAAACTCTTCCACAACTAATATTAATGCAGATCAAAATGATCAGATGTTTGCGCATGGAGCTTGAGAATATCCATCGAGAGATTTGAGCAGTTTTGTTTCTTACGCCATTCTGCCTTCATCCCAAATAATGTCTGCATTTCTATAGAACTTTTTCTGCTTTGGAAGTGCTTTGAAATCTTGTGAGTGGACGTTTAATGAATAGTTTTTATTCCTAATGTCAAAAAGGCAGAGAGCTGAAAAGAGAAACCAATTTTGACAGCAATTGCTGCCAGCATCAATATAACTAGTTTTGTTTTAGCAGTTCCTCCTGGTATATTTAAAAATATATCTCATTATTAACAGTTTGCAGTGTTTGATTTTAACTGTTTATTTTTACTAAGGCTTTTCCCTGCCGTACAAGAAATTGTTGAATCGTGATGGATGCTGGTTTGCGGTTTCCCCTTGACACCCCCCTCCCACTTTCAGCACATCGCGTTCATTCTTTTGGAAACGAAGTAGCTGTAAAGGTGGCGAGCTTGACGTCATACTGGTAACCCTGTGTCCTTAATTCTTTCTGTACTTAGCTCCGCTACAGTCTTTGGCGGGAATTTCGAAGCAAATATTCGTGGTTTCACTTGTTCGCTGATTTCCATTTTTCCGCAGTTTTGATTCCAAATACTAGTCACATTGCTCAGTGATTGGAGAGAACTCACTTTGGTTTTCAACCACAGGAAAAATAAAAGTTGCAACAAAAACATGCAAAAATGCAACAAATCAATAAAACAGTGCAAAATAATGAAAAAACTAAATTAATATTCACAAAATATTTCAATTCATTAGTATATCATTCATTACAACGAATTTCCAACACAATAAAAAAAAAGTGAAATAAATCAATCCACATGGAATAATCACTGAAAAAGGGACCATTTCACGATATAATAATTGGTAGAGAAAGTAATCCAGAGAGCTCAATTTCTACTTACAACTATTCTGAAAACCTTGGAAAAAAAGATAATATGAATAATGAGAAAATATAAATGCTAACGAAATGATCGCTGCCCAATTCGATTGTAATGCAATGCAAAAGCATAAAACAGTCAAAATGAAACTTGAAAAATATAAATCTACTTGAATTCAATTTAATAACGGAATCGGTGAAACCGAAATAGAATCTTAAAAGTATTTAATTGCGTGGGTGTTGTTTCTACGTTCAACGGAAGGGAAAATATTTTTAAAAAACGTGTCCTTAGAGCTGATAAAAGACTCATTTCTATATAATAAAGACAAAAAACACACACTCACATTCATTTGCAGCATTAAATTTATGAGGTATCAAAGAAATCTTTGGATGATTTCAGGTTTTGAACTAATGAATTTCTAGATTTAAATAAAATTAAAAACTAGTCAACTATATCATTTTTGATGCCTATTTTATTTATTGTTGTTGTTGCTGATGGCACTTGGATAAGCCAAGCTCGCTATGCCGTTGGCTGTGCGAATTAAGTCAATAGAGAACGTCTTTCGTTTGGATCAGAGCACCACGAAGGTGAAAGTACGACTTTGCTCTTTTTTATGGTATCTCGTAATTTTGAACCACGGTCAGGTGACGAGGCCACACCTGAGCTGGCACCCTCCTCTGCACATCCACGCCACACCAGCGGAAGGACTTTGGACGTCACAGATTAACGTGGACAATTTTATGTATTGTAAAGTGTATCCAAGGATCAAATAGGCACTACTTAAATATGTTATTACTCATGAATATAAGAATAATATATTCGACAATCTATTTTTTAATAAATATGTTTCATGGCGATGTTCGAATAATGTCTTAGTTGAAACGGTTAGTTTTATGGAAAAATAAAATAATTTTTTTTTTTTGATTTTTCATAAAACTGGAAAAAAAAGTTTCTTTCAAGCGCTATTCAAAAATTGCTAACATAATTTGAGAAAAATCATTATTATCCTAGGGTGATTTCTCGTTGGCAATCAAAATATACTACTCACCTGATACTCTATGCATTATCTATTTCTCTAAAAAAAGACGACAAATAACAATATAATGGTTATTTATAATGAATATATAAAAACAAATAATTATAACAAATATAAGCAAAATATAAAAGGAAACACTATTTCCTTTGACGTCATTCCATGTCATAAAACTACTGAATATATAAGCACACAAATATTTAACAATGCATTTAAATTTCTAGCAATCATTTTACATTCAATTTTCATGGCTTTCGCTCGTCAAAATGACGATTATTGCAAACTTAACTCAATTTATAACTACTTGTACATCATTTGTTGTTTCTTGTGATGGACTTTATCATGACGTCAAATTATTGCATCACCACATGAATTCTACAAAACTGGATAACAGCAAGATGTCTTTAAAAGATGCAAAGTCTCGGAGCTCTAATCCAGAATGCTTTTAGCTCATATTGAAGCGTCTTTTAATTTTGAAACATGATCAGGATTCGAGGTCAACACCACAGATTGCACCTTCTTCTCCACAGCAGTGGAAGGATTTTTGATGTCACAAATTAAAATAGACTTGTCCCCAACTCAGGTTACTCCAGCAATCCAATGAGACAGTTGGGGGGGTGAATCTGACAGTCGTAGCCCGTGGCAAGCCCAACTCTCCTGCCGATATTGCGGAAAGAGCCATGAAACTAATGAGCAACTAGGGGTTGAGTCGTATCTCGAATACATATTTTTCGTTCCAATTTTTAACATTAAAAGTAAGGCTGCGGTGGTATGGTTGGTGGGAGAGCGCCATTCTCATCCCCGGAATCTCGAATTATCTGAAAGTCCACCTTGCCCTCTAAAGGCCGCTAGAAAAAGTCGGACAGATCGTTGTCGCAATGTCTTCCAAGTGAAATGATACCTATGGAAGGCAAAATACTGGGGCTCCTCTGCTGCTAAATGATGAAGACGTGGCTGCTTATAGTCAGCAAGTAGAGCAAAAATTTGGGTTAGGTACGTGAAAATATGCTAGTGCCACAGAAACACGTTACAAGCCTACAAATTTTCTTTACTTAAAGTTCTATTTAGTTTCCAACAGCGGATACTGGTTTGTGATAAAAATTTTCCTCGAAAGACAAATTAATTTTTTACTGACTCATCTGTAAGTAAAGGGATCAAGATTTTTTGCAGTATTTATACTGCGAAATATATATATTTCGATTTCAAGCTTTTCTTCAAATACAGCCAATAGATGTTGAAATTTTCTGATGGTTTTCGTGAAGAAATATATTGCCGAGTATTAAGATGCACAGCTAAAGCAAAATTGAAGTGACCGCCTGCCTAAGCTATTTCATAAGCTCACGTTTTTTTATTTTTGGTATACGCAAACTTTAAATTCATGATTGTGTTTCTGATCATCGAGCCGATATCAGATTAAAATTTCGAAAGAAAAACGAAGGTTTTGTCTTTTTGTTTCTATATAAAAATAAATGAACAGCTTTGCTTTTACTTTGTATATGTCTGAGAAAGTTTATTTCAAATTATTTTTGCAAGTTAATATATCAGATAGGTTACAGAAAATGTGTGTTTTTAAAAAGTTAAAACGCTCTGAAAATGAAAAAATAAAAAATGTGAATAATAAGTATACCGCAAAAATTCAAATGTTATGTAAGTAAACATTTACCTTTATTAAGCATAAGTGATTCCCCAGATACACGTTCATCATTTTAGTTTAATTCTAAAGATTCATTTTGATTTGGCCCTCTTGCGCGTTGAAACAAAACGTGATGAATTGGCCCCATCGACTCATTCTATTCGAAAAGGAAAATGTGTCGAATTACCTTTTGCATGGATTCAGGAATCATTTTGGTATTGCCAAAACCATGTTTCGACAATCCCCTTTACATTTATTCAATGCATGCGTACGTTTCCAACAAAAAACTCAAAAAGGAAATCAACCATTTCATAGTTAGATTTCGAAAGGGCAGTTTAAAGTTTATTTATCACAGTATTTAAGATATATATTTATTAACATGAAAACATTTGAGAAAGAAAGTGTTTTATAAAAGTGAAATTAATGATCTAACCTTGGCTTAGTAATAGCACAGCCGTCTGCAGAACGTAAAGTCCCTGGTTCGGTTCAAGTCACTCTTGAACAACAAAGATGGATACTGCGCATCTGTATTCTCATGCACGTCTGTTGTGGCTTAGGACTTGTCCGTGTTTTCACCTTTACACTAGTGTGAATACGATCCATATAAGAAAAATCTTCCCGGAAAGCAATTTATGCCCTGGGTGCTAGGATGCCTTACTGCGGTCTTCAGAGGTTAGGCTACCCAGTATGCAGTGCGTAAAATGGAGAGAGGCGAATTCTTGGGATTGACGGATTCGGGAATCGAACTCAGAATCTTCTGATAAAGAGAACCAACTGCCTCACGAACCAGACGGTGGTGACTCATTTAAAATAAAGTGAATCTAATCATCCCAAGTAGATAAAAGCTTAAAACAGAAAATTGAAATAAATTAGATCTTTATTTCGTTTTCTTCACCAAGAACATTTACCAAATATGAGCTAATGCGGTCTAGATTATGTTATTATGGCACTGTAAGGTGCAGCTCTTCCTCTTCAATATCTGACACATTTCCACACAGAATGTGTTACTGTAATGCTGAGATTACGAATATCATCTTGTTCCGCAAAACAAGGTGGAGAAGGACAATTTGGAGCAAAATATACTTAAAAACTATTGACCAAATGATAAAGAGCTTTTTTTCTGCGTGTTTTATTGTTAGAGAGGGTTTGGGAATTTTCAAGGTTTCCTCCCTGGAAAAAAAAAGTGTGAAACGTCCTCCTGAAGGACATGACGTGGCAGATGCTCCTGATATCCTCCGACTGTTGTCCAGCCCGCAGAAAGGTGATAACTTTTATTAAATGCTCTAATTCCAGGTTGAACTTTTATATCTAATTATTTTTGCATGTATTAATTTTATGCTTAATGTTGATTTCTCTATTGTCCATTTTTACAAACATTTGTCTTTTTTTTCAGTGTTTTGATTAAGAATCGGACTTTCATTTTCTGTTTCTCAAATAATATTTAATTGTAGCATTAAGTTGGAAAACATATCTTTCCGTTATTTTAAATGAGTCACGGTGGTGACTCATTTGAAATAACGTGTAAACAAAATGAAAATAACACAGTAAACAAAATGAAGAAAAATGCTGCTAACTGAAAACACGAAATATGTTTTTTTCAATTTTATGCAGCAAATTATTTTTAAATACATATCTATTCAGATTCATTTACCTGAAAAGTAATTTTCCGTTAAACGTATACCACTTCGCTATATCGGTGATTGATATATCAGCGAAAATCTTTTTTACATATATTTCAATGATACAAAAACACAAATACACACACAATTTAAACAAAAATAAAATTGTAGCTCATAAGATATAGAACAATTTCAGGGGATAAAGTAATTTGTAGAGAATGGTGTTAAACAGGCAGCACAAAATTTAAATAAAAAATTTAAAAATACAGTTATCAAGACTTTACAAAGATTGTTTCCAAACACTATAAAGAAATAAATGATGTAACAGCGACGAATAAAATGCGCGACCTAGCCAATCAAGTTTCGGCTTCACACCTTTAACTTCTTGGTATGAACACGAACCATTTTAGAATTAAACTACACGTTAATTGAATAATTTTATGATGTGACCGCTCGTTTTTCAATATTAATATCTTATTTTTGCGTAATTGTAATTGAAGCCTTGTCATTTCTTAACAAATTCCTAATTTTAAAATATATTGCCGTAAAAGATAAAACAACATTTAAAAAGGAGATTCATAATTTAAAGTAGTTAAAACATATTTGGATCCATCCTATCGGCAAAAGTCATAAATCACAGACGATTGTTCCAGTAAACTTTCCTCATACCATTATGCCTTTCCTGATACCTTTCCTGATAGAGAGAGCTATGATCTCTCCACCTTCCGACAACACATTGACCGTAATAATAAACTAACGTCTAATTCTATTTTCCTAAACCGTTTCAATTTGTGTATAATAAGAAATAATTCTATATTACTTAATTGAATAGTTTTAATAAAAATATGCTTTGTTTTATCATTAGTTAAATAAAATAATTTTAATGTGCTTGTATTTATTTGTAATTTAAGGCGTAATTTAGTAATGAGTGTCAAACACGTTTCTCTCAAATAAATATCCAAACAAAATTCATTAGGGATTGCAAATGATTCAGGCAAATCAAACAAATAATGAGATTTAAAAAGTATTCAGTTTTTTTAAGTGTAAGGACACAGTAAATCATTTCAATATTTCCCTATAATGTGTTGTTTTTATGAGTTAACTCCCAAATATAAACTTAGCTACATGTTTGAGCAGAGTAAGTTAAAGAAATTGATTCCTTTTCCACATCACCCAAGAGGTAGGAATCCAGATGCGTTTTTTTTTAAGTGGTGTCGCAAAAACTGCCCTAAGTCCACTTTTTCACACAACAATATTTGCTTTTTATTCCATAATTAAGAGCAATATGAGTGAGTAACATTTCCAGAATGAATCAACATTTCTAAATATTTCTCATTATAGTGCTGACAAAACGCTCTTTCTTATGTAATATTTATAAACGTCCACTAAAAGTTCTGAATTGTCGTCATTTAATTAGAGAATGTTTATGACTAATACTGCTAATATTTAGTATTTACTTCCATGGATTATAAAGGAACGTTTTATGCTAATGAGCAATGATTATTGTTTCCTCTGCTCAAACACTGAAGAACAAAGTAAATGGGAATATTAAATGGGAGTAAAAGCATGTAGTTATTGCTGTTTGATCTTTTTTATATAACCACATGTTACTTTCTAGAATATTACAATGCAGGTTTTACAATGGACCATTGAATCGGCTATAATGATTCCCTTATTCCCTCGAAAAAATAGTGTCACGAATTACCTCCTCATATTTAGAATGTATGCTAATTAAATAAAATTATTGAAATTTATTAAAATTTAAATAATTTTAAACTTACAAAATGTGAAGTTTCTAACATCATTAAGTATGTAAAAATTTTGTTGTTAAAATGCTAAATATGCTCCGGAATCATAAACAACATTTAAGAGTATGTAACAGTATCACTATTTCAATATAATAATGTTTTAGATGGAATGCTTGGAAAAAATTCATAATTCTCTTTATTTTTATTTGTTTTTCAAAGAGAAAAATATTTTCATTTGCCTAAAGTTCTGCTGCCTTATCATGAATGTAAGAGTTACGTTTCTTAAATGAACAAAAACCAAAAGTAGAATAGTTAAAAACAGATCATGGCATAATGAAAGAATACAACAAACTGGAAACACTGAAAAAAATTTTATAGTCTGCAGTTACTTTAAAAAACATCTAAGAATTTCTAACACATTCAAGCTTCTTTCAACAAAATAAATTACCAAAATCACTATCTATCGGATTATTAATTCTAATATTGAATTAATTCTGATATTTTTGCACAATTAACGTAAATTTTCTTTTTAAATTAATTAATATTTCTTTTATTTTTTCAATGAATACGTTTTATTTTAAGAAAATATTTTAATAATATCTTCCTTTAAAAAAATAAGATTTTTGGATAGAAATATTATATAATAGGATTTTAAAAATTTTTGTCTGTGAAAAAAGTAGAAGGACACCTGCAAAAATATTCTCATTCAGAAGCCTGTAGCAGTTTAATATGCTGAAAATATTGTTATTTTTAACTGTTCTTTCGAAAGATATATTTTTTAAGAAAAAATCCTCAATTTTTCTACAGTTAAAATGCTTAGTAGAAAACTTTTAAGTGGATTTTAAAATAGCTAAATTTTGTCATATAAAGATGAAAGGAAGGTGTAAGATATATTTCGAGGCATCTACTGTTAAAAATGGGTTTAAAACAAATGATGTTTAGGTTTTGCTATAGCCTACTAAAACTCCAGAAATCAATAATTTTTTTAATATATGTGGTCTGTAAAAGTTCGACTTTTTTATACCGGTGCCAAGCAATGTGCATCTTTGATGGAGCTTCGAGAAATTTTGAATTGCATTTCGACAATTTTTGTCAAACCAAAATTCTAGACTTATATGATTCAATGTCAAATATTCTTTCGAGTATTTCAAGTAATTTAAGCAATTTACAGAAGAATTCCTTATTAATAAGACTTTTATATTCATTATTTAGAACTGTCCTTTTACTATTTTCACACAGTATGATGTGAATGAAATTAATTTTTATTGGTAATGAGCAATTTTTTATTTATTTCATTTTACTGACATAGTTATCTGATTATAAATAAATTTTTAAAAGTGCTCTAATGAAATTATTTGGTAAAAACTCAAAGTTGTTCTCTTATTTCAAAAAAGAAAATTACATAAAAGTGGAAAATATTATTCTGTGAAAATATAATAATTTTCTTAGATTATTATAGAACCATAGCTTCAGACTAATGAGATATTTCATATTTTCATTTTAGGTAAAAATTTACTATACTTTGTTCTTTGATTGTGCTTAATTGTTTTGGAATATAACTAGCATCAGATTCTGCATTAATTGTTACGAGACAACCATTGGATGGTGTTTGGCAGTCATCCATAAAGAATGCTTCAGATCTTTTATCCATGTTTGATTTTTCCTCAGATACTATAAATATAATCTTTTGTCATACATGATAAATAGTCATCTTCTCATCACCCTTGATGATTTTTAAAAATCACCATCTAAAATCCATAATATTAATCTTATTCACATCATGATAATCATAATTTCTCAACTTTTGCTAATCACAGAAAGTCACCATCAGACATGAATGGTATATAGTCTTCACCATTGATTAATATTAAAAAGTCATAGCCTACGTGATTAATAGTAACATTGATTAAAGGTAAAAAGTCGTCACCAGTGATGAATAGTTAAAAGTCGTCTCCAGTGATTAATGGCTAAAAGTCGTCACCCATGATTACTAGTAAAATGTCGTCGCCAGTGATGGAAACAAAATGTCGTCGCCCGTGATGAATAATAAAAAGTCGTCATCAGTGATGTATAGTTGAAAGTGATCTGTATCTGCAAATGTGTCTCCCTGTCTGCACAATAGTTGCCTTTGTTTGTAAGAATTCTTCCCCGTTTCTTCCAGATATAATTATTAAACGAAGTTATTACTTTCTCATATATTTTTTATGCATCAATTATTTTGTTAAACGAAAATTCTTGTAAAGCAATAAATCCAAGAAAATGGCAAATGCGTTTTTCGGTGACCATTTTCTTTCATCAACGGAATTATTTAATATTAGCTTCAATTTCAGTTATGTTGGAGCTCTTACTTTGGAAAATTTCCAATTCTGATTTATGGTTTAGCAATGTATTAAATCTATTGTATTTTATGTAATAGGTAAATTTAAAAATGATTCACGAATTTTAAAATATTTTTTTGTCAATTACTCTTTTAAAGAAGGTTTTCTTAAGAATGCTTTAAGGTAATGATTTTAACTGAAATTTGTTAATTAAAAAAATTTCAATTATTTAACTAAGTTGTAAAGAGTTACTTTATGGAGATGCTTTGTAAGATTAAGAAGTTGATTTTAAGAACAAGACATTGTAAACAGTAATTAATTCTTGATATCATAAAGTTCTTTCTCATTTAAAATAATTCCATATTCTAAACACTTTCGCAAATTATTTAACTTCGTCGTAAAATGTATAACAATATACTTAAATTTCTATACAATATGTTATATAATATATCTAAATTAATAATATACAACTCTCTGGCCAACTTTAAAAATATTGTGTTCAAATTAGTACTGGCATAGGAAACAATATATAGTTGTTTTAGTTTTTATTCCAAAATCTCTCTTTTCTTAATGGCGAAAAGGAAAACATTTTCTATCTGAGTTTTGCCTCCTGAAATTTTTTTAAAAATGCCTTATTTCATTATAGGTTTCTGTTGTAAAGTTTAAATATATGAAAACTATTGCCCTATAAGAGAGTATAAAAGCAGTGGCGAAGAAAACAGTTAAAAATCTTGAGAAATATTTTGGTAGTATATAAAAAATAAAAAGTAATAAGTAAATATGGGGAAAAATGAATATTGAATAAGTAAAAGTCGTATTTAGGGAGTATAGGAAGAGGATAATGATGGAATTTCATTTATTTCATCTAAGTGTTTGCAGTATCATAACTGTAACCATATTCTTGAAAAGTAATCTGTAGGTTATTTGAAAATAGACCCTTTATTTATTTCAGATAAAATAATGTAAAATTATAACCTTTCTATTAAGTAACGTATTATCATTCTTATTTTTCTATTTCTTAATGAACATTTTTAAAAATCCCATATGAAATGAAAAAATGTATAAAAAATTAGAAGTATCAAAATTATTCATTACACAATCAATATTATTTTGATAAAGTTATTGAAACAATTTTCACTACATAATTACGGATCATTTTCCTGACAGAAAATAAAGAATGAATATTTATTTTATCAATTTATGGAATACACTGATAATTAAGATAAATTCACCACTAACTAAAAATTAGAATGTAATAAGAATCTTAATATTAAAAATGTATGAAAGGATGGAATAAAATCTAAAGCACATTCAAATCAAGAAATATAATCTTTATTTTGGATCACAACTTATCTATGATACACTTTTCTGAATTATTTTCTCAACATTTGCATTTAGAAACTGAAACGTGCCAAATAATACTTTTGCTGAAATGCAACAAATTATATAATATTATAAACTTTTAAAAGTACAATCAGAGTTATAACTTGTCGATACCTTAATCAGTATAATATGATTCCTAAATTCAATCTTATTAACAAAAATTCTTGTTTAATTAAAAATTTCCTGTAACTTAAAATTCAATATCTTACATCTTATACTTAACCAAAGACTATAAACTGTGTTGTATTTATCAATATTTTTATTAATGCAAATTAAATAATTATTAATGGAGGAAGATTAAGTTTGAAGAGGTAATTTTGAGTACATTTAATTCATGCTTCGCATGTTAGGGATGGGATTTATCGAACGTCAGAACTAATAAATTAAAAAAGAATATAATTTCTACAAATATCTCTAAGTTAGAATCTTTCTCATACATATTTATATGGTGAAATGTATACGGTGATGAATTGTATCAATAAACGACGTGTATTTTTTCTCAGGTATGGTCTATGGGATAATACGTAAATACTGTAATATCTATATAGGTAATAAAATACGAAATGTTCCGCAAATGTGTGTAAATTAGAGCATTTGGAAATATGATAATATAAAGGTATTTATTTTTTCTTGCAATAAATAAGTTGTTAACTTGGAGTAGAAATTACTCTTACGTAAAATATAGAATAAAATGTAAATTTAAATAGTGAAAATTTCACAAATTATTTTAAAATTAGACTTTTCAATTACATGCCAAAAAGAGAGTTAATATGCATTTCTATCCAGAATAATATGATATTAATTTCAAAGATAATTTTAACTATGATAAATAGGTTAAATAATATGGCTGCTGCCTACATAAAAGCTAAGCAAAACATGGGCAATATGCTGTCATTCAGAGTTATGTTTCGAAAACGGTCACCGAATAAAGCCTATTATTGGTATACAGCAATTTAGCGTAGTTTTTGAAATATGATAAAAGTAGGAAGCTTTGGGCTCATTTTTGGTTACACTATTGATTTAAGTTCGAAATTCCAAGTTGGAGATTTTATAATAAAAAATGTATTATTCCATATATTCGTAAAGAAACATTAAGATAACATTTTTCGATACAAAAAATTACTGGTTAAAAGCCGTTTCAGTACTATTATAAATTTTTGCTTAGCTATTTCAAAAGACAGGGAGATATATTGTATCAGAGACAAATCTCATCATTTACAATTTCCATTTTCGACGGATTTTCGACGTTGGAACAACGCTCCTCTCCGTAACAGATTCTTTTAGGAGAAGTGCCTTGCTCCTGGTCATAATATCCGTCTTTAATGGAATTTGTAAAGAAGGGTCTGGATCTGACACGCAGGTTGAAGTTTCCCATTCCATGGGTTCTTCCTCATCGAGGAGGATGGAACCCTTGGAGAGAAAGACATTAACCTGCCCGAACACATCAGGACTGGGTTCCCAGTCCATCGGCTCAATAGCGTCAAGATTAGGAACTCGTACTGACATCATGAACGTTAGGCTTAGCAAATGGTGCAAGATATTAAATAAATAAAGCCCAAAACTTATAAATATTTGCTTAATTCAATTAAATTTGCAAAGTTATAAATACAATTTACAAATTTATACAAGGGTATGCAAACTTATCCGTTTTAATTACTAAAATTTCTCTCAGCGTTTTCAGAGTAAACAAA
Organism: Latrodectus hesperus; assembly: GCA_037975125.1. Lineage (NCBI taxonomy): Eukaryota > Metazoa > Arthropoda > Arachnida > Araneae > Theridiidae > Latrodectus > Latrodectus hesperus. The sequence goes on along the minus strand of CM075852.1, from coordinate 5,936,894 downwards.
CACAGAACTTGACTCCAAAGCTTTAAATGGCGTCTTAGCTAACCATCACAAGTTGCAAGTCAGCCAATAAGAAGTCTACAACTGAGTTAGTACTCCACGCACAATTTCACAGTAAGAAAGAACATGGTTATTGTGTTAGGAAGAACGATTTTAACCCAGAGTAAAATGCTTAATCATGACTGAAAATGTACACATGTATTAAGTTATTTGTAATGTCATAATTTAATTAACCTCATTCTGTTAAATGAACAGCAATATTAAGCTTTAGTAGCCGCAAGTAAAGTTAATGCTGGTTTCTATCCAACTGCCATTGGTTAAACGCAAAACATAAAGTGTAAATAAATTCATTAAAGATAATTATGATTCTAAAAGACGCTAGTTGAAAAGATGTAATATTGTAACCTTAATTAGAATAGTCGTTCATCCTATGAGCTTTAACATTATTAAATGAAATATTTTTAAGGTATGGATTACCTTGTCGCCTAATAAATGATAATGGGTCTCAATTTGTCAGTGCAGTAATGCAACAGTTATGTTTTGTTTTGAACATCCATCAAAGTCTCATACCTGTTTATCATCCACAGGCCAATCCTGTCGAACGCAAAAACAGAGATTTGAAACCTCGTTTTATTTTATAGCAAAAATTATATTTTTGGAGAAAAAAGCGGTTTTATATAGTGTGCCCAAGTAGAACAAATGACTTCTAATTCTCCTGAGCATTTTTTATAAAATTCCGAAATATCTCTAGAAATTCCCATTCAATAAAAAAAACGAATGGGCTCATTTAGTATCGAATCACATTCTAAATTAATTTACAGTACTTATTTTATAATTAAAAATGTATTTTGGGTGGAAAATGTCTTTTTCATATTGCACCATGTGACAAGACATGGAACGCGAGAGCATGAAATTCAAAATTCCTTGATATATTACGAAATCCCTTATATTTTAGGAAACGGTACTTGAATTTAGTAATAGAGAATAATTTACTGCTAGACACATCATTCATTTGATTAAGAAAAATGTATATTTTGAGAGAAACCACGTTACTGCAAATTTGAATTTCTGCTTCATATGATCATTTCAAAATGTTGCAAAAATGTATTTTTATATCTTCATTTCTGCCCCAAGTATAATAATGGTTTGCTGTAATTAATATAGAGTAGAAATATATTGCCTACGCATTCGTCTATTTTATAAAAAAATTATATTTTCGGAGATAAATGCGTTTTCATATAGTGTACCCAAGTAGCACAAATGACTTTTGATACCCGTATATATTTTTTACAAAATTCCGAAATATCTACGGAAATTCCCATTCAACAAAAAGCGAATGGGCTCATTTAGTATTGAATCACATTCTAAAAGAAAATACAGTACTTAATTTATTATAAAAATTTCATTTTTGGAGGAAATTCTAAAAAAATATATGATTCATTGTAAGCTTTAATGTTTGATGAATCTCATTAAAATAAAGACACAATTATGAAGGCAAACAGCATTATACTTTAAGATTTTGTCAGAATTATTTAAATGTATACGCATAACGCTCAGAAAAAAATTAATCTTAGCATATAATTCTCATTAAGAGATTTTCTTTTTTAAAAAAATTTCATAGATATATTTTTAAAGTACTTATAAAACATATAATATTCTGTTTTTAATCTCAAAATTGTAATTTGAGATATATTTTACATGGATAAAACATTTTAGTATTTGTTTTTCAAAAGTAAATATCCATGTTTCCAGAAATAAGTATAAACATAATTAAATTTGAATATAGTATAAAATAATCACTTTATCCTCGATTTTTATCTCATGTATGAACGTATATTTGCCAATAGCATTTATCTTCTACCTTTTCATCACACGGCTTCTTTCATCGTGGTAATGGCTCTTGGCTGGACTTTTGATAAACACAAGGAATTTTAGCCGCCAAAGGATAAATTTCAGTTTACTAATACAGCTTCTCACTCTCCTTATTATTATGAGTATTGATATTCTAAAGTTAAATGTGAAATTATTGTGTTGCAATTTACTTCAGAGTGTGTTTCTGAACTACTACATAATAAGTATTTCCTTTATTATTAAAATACATTCTAATTTCAACAAAAAGTTCTTTCAAGCTTAATTTTAAATTGTAGTATGTATATTTTGCCAAGATGAATATTATTTTGGTCGTTGTGAGAGTTATATAAATAGAAAATTAATTATTTTATCATAATTTGCATAAAAATTCTATGGTGTTTATGAGTTTTGCTCTTAATTGTTAAGCAGTGAGTCGTTTCTATCGATGAGGCATTTACGTGTCCTAAAAAAATAAAATATAACAGAATTCAACTTGGGAAACATTTGAAAACTTGTGAAAATATCACAAATAAGTTTGTGTAACCAAAAATTCATATCCATTTTTTGTGTATTTTCCTTATTAAACTAAAATGCTTTTTAAACTGTATCGAATTTTAAAATATATTCATAAGTTTGAATGAGATATATAAGATTTGATATATATTGCATTTAACATTTTATGCATTTGCATGTGCCCTTGTTAGACAGTTGTAGCTGGTCTTTTCTTGTTTTTAAATTGTAATTTTACTGTCTTTAAAATTGTCTCTTAATTGCAAATTAAGACATGTTTTTATATAATGACAATATTTCATTAATTTATTTTTTAAACTCGTGATATTTACTTTTAAATAACGAAAATAGCTAACGTTAGCATATGTAAAGAACTTAAAAACAGTTGAACTAAAAAATCATGATTTTTAAAATATAATTTGACAAATATTTTATTTTACCAATGTGATTATTGTACATATTATATTTGCTAATTTCGAGAACTATACACTTTATTTATAAAATACTAAAAGTACCAAGTGTATTCAAAGGCGTGAATAATTGCGCCCGTGTACGTTACATGTTTGGTGCCCCCTTGGAAAAATAGTAATACAATATAAATTAATTGTATTAAGTAAGAATATATATATTATAATAAATAAAGTATACTTGTGCTATAAGAATACAATACAAATAATAACGTAATGTTGTACTTAGTATAAAATAATCGAAAATTAATTTAAAGCCTCAGGCTAACTTTTAAATTTGAAACAAAATTAAATTCTGTTAAAAAAAAATTATATTGGATTTGGAAAAGTGTCAAAAGAATAATCGGACTTATAAGTGATTTAAAATTAATTAAAAGATATTATTTTTTTCATAGACTAATACAATTAATTTAAGAAACATCAAAATTCTTTAAACATAAAATAATTCAATTTATATTATAGATATATAAGTAGAGGCGAATATTTACATTCTAATTTAATACACTATGCACACTTTTCTTGCCTCTGCTTAGGCGATGTGATCAATTACTTCATCAAAGTTGATTATTTAAAATTTTTCTTTTTCTATACTTAAGATTGTTAAATCACTTAGACGCTTTTGACTCATGGTGGATCATACATAACTCAAAATTAAATTAATTTTGCTGAATGAACGTTCACAGCTTGCAACTGATGTAGAAATAGTTAATAGTATTTGAAGGACAATTTTCATACTTGGGGAAAACTTCCTCACCGTATGAGATTAGGAAGGTTACAAGTTCTCTAATAAAGTTTTAGGTTTAATTTCTTTTCTACTACAGAGAAACATCTTGCAATCAGAAATTTTAATTTGAATGAAATATTACAAATTACAGAAGCAAATTAATATGAAAAATATACATTAAATATGAATCAGAATTTAAAATTTTAATAGAATTTAAGACCGGCTGTTTGTAACAGGATCAAATAAGCAACTCTTGTATTAAGTAGCCAAATGACAAATTTCGTTATGAAAATTACTTATGCATTCTATATATACGACGACCTCACAACCAATCATTTTAGAAATTTAAACTTCGGTTGATTTCTATTCGCTTAAAGATACACAAAATAAAAATGTATTTCTTATGACTCTACTCATAGTGAATATAAATCGTGTATAATATATTTTGTTATTTGCAAACTCAAGGTTTTCTGTTTTAAGAACATAAAAAACATTGCTTAAATGAAAAAATTCTACGATATTTTACTTTCCTTAAAAGATGTAGTAAATTATTTATTCTTTTACAATTTGCTGCATGTACTTTTAAATTAGAAAGATTTTGTGTAAAAATATTTTTGATTCTATTACTTTTATATAAAGTTCCATTAAAATTGTTCCGCAAAAAATTTCTTGACATTGCGTGACTCATTACATTATTCAGCAAATTGCTTTGTGTGTGCATGTGTAATACTATTGAAAATATTACAAACTTTATCTCATGTGAATATTTTTATCTCAAGCATCATTAAGGAAAAGTAACTGTGGTTTGTGAGATTTTATTGGTAAGAAAGTCTGTCTAGAAATTGGTTTGTCATTCAAATCAGTGTAATACTTTGAAAATTATGAAAAGTGCAGAATTTTTAAAATACATGTTGTAATGTAGTTATGAGTGTATATAAGAATAATGTATATAGTATTAACTCCATTGAAACAATATGAAATCGCTAACGCAAATTAAATGATGCAAATAAAAATGTATACTATTCATATTTTAATAAATTTGATAAACTATATTTTATTTTTATTTTCAATTAGAGCCTACCATTAAATTTGATGTATGCTCTTAGACTTACTATTTGTTATTTTACGACTTCCATACACTTCATTCGAAAATTTATCTTTTCCATCTTAAATTTTTATTAATAATCATATTTACTTTAATTTTTTATAATTTAACTTAAATAAAATTCTATTTTTAAATAAGTTTTTAGGTGAATAATTAATTTTTACTAAATTTAAGTGGATTCTTAATTTTTATATTGTCAGTCTTCTATAATTGGTTTTTCATTAAAACTGTTAGTTGCTTTGATTTGTAATGTTTAATTTGAAATGAAATTGCGAATCATGATTGCGTATCAATCATTTTCTTTGCGCTATAAAAATATTAAAAAAAAAATTATCCAAGATTGTGTGAAAAATGTTTAAGAAATCTTACAAACTCTAAATATTAGTATTACATTTTCTTATTTTTCTTTTAATGATTTGATTCCCATTCTAAATATTTGTAAAATATATAATATCGATTCAGGGCTCTTATTTTATCTAAATAAATTCATCGATATTCCATTTATAAAACGTTATAGATAAATATATTTTAAAATACTAGGTTAACTGAAATATTTATTTCATAATTTTAAAAGAAATTTTTTACACATGAAGGTAAATCTTAATAGCATATTTATTCGATGTATTTTTAATTTAACAAATTTTATAATTATATAATTTTATAATAATATATTATTGCAATTATGAAATCTTGAGTACTATCAGTAATACTTTAAAAAAAGTAAAGTGCATTAAAATATTTAACTGCAAAACTTCCAAATTGCCGTTTATGATGCATATTTTCTCACTAAAAATTACAAATGTAAAAATATATGAAAAATTAAGTATTCAAAAATGAAAAAAAGTTGTACTGAAAAGAATATCTAAAAAAGTATTTTATTACACATTCAATTAAACAGTAAATTTAATATATTTATTTTTTATACTATGTGTAGTATTTTATTTGAAAGTTTAACAAGAAAATTTTATCAGGCAATCACAACATCGAAATAATTTGAATATCAAACGTCCCATCCTGTACCAAAAAAAGAATTTTTAATTTTCTAACTAAACAATAAATAATATTATAATGGAATATTATTCAACATCACATACACAAAATCTGTAGTTGTTACTAATGGCATTTGTACAAGCCAGGCGCGCTATGTGAATTGAAGTCAGTAAGGGGCTTCTTTCGTTTAATCCGAGCACCACGAACTAGATACTTGTTTTCTCTGGTCATACACGTGAAGATATAGTAAGACGAATTGTTTGATTGACTTCTAATATATTATTAAAAAATTATTATAAAAATAAAAATGATATAGCTAAAAAAACTCTAAGAAAATGTAAATTCAAATCTTTGAAAATATAAAATTTCATTGAACATGTCTAATTTTAATTTTTTTTATTACTAATTCTTATATTTCTTACTAATTTTGTTGTTATTATAACACAGAGTATGCTATTAAGCTAAATATGCACAAGATTAACAAAATAAAGATTAAATGTAATAAATATAAGAATTAACTATTAAACTTAAAAGAAACTCATTAAGTTAAGAAAACTCATTTGCAAATAATTATTTTATTTCTATATTTTATCAGTTTTGTTTTCAATTTAGCACCATTAATACTGCTTTAAAATTAAACACTCTATTACTACTAAAATGATTTCATCTGAACAACATTTTGAGCTTTTTTTTGCCAACAAATTGATCATCGCCAAAAAATAACGAGAATTAATTTAATAAATGTAATTTTTGTTTAATTTTATAAAAATCTCATAAGATTTTTATAAAATTAACCAAAATATGTTTATAGGACTTGTAAATATAATAAAAATGTAATTTTTATTACATTTACAAGCCCTGTGAACATATCTTATAATTCTGTTAAAAACTTCTTCAGTCAATAGACGTATTATTGGCAGTGTTTTGGGCGATTTTTTTATTAAAAAAATTAATTACTGTCAAAAAAGGAAAATAATTCTTATTATCGTAATATTCAACTATTATACCATAAAAATTCTAAAACAGCTCATAAAGTTATTTATATTTACAGAATATACTCATCCTTATCATATTATATAATAACGATTTCTACTTTTTAATAGGAATATTTTCAGTAATTTAGAAAAAAAAAATTTCTTTTTTGTTTGACGATAAATAAAATAATCACCAAAAGAAAACTGAAGAATAATTTCAATTATCCTATTTTTTTTAGCTAACACTATGAGAATTCGAAAAAATAAATTATGACGCCGTGTTATATTTTCAGGGTCCATTACGAGATGGTGTACAAAACATTTTACAAGACGGCCTATGAGTGCGAAGGCTTCCAACAGAAGAAGTACGCAGAATACCAGAAAGCGAAAAAAGAAACCTGAAAATTGGCGGCTAAAGACTCATTTCATTGTAAAAGATGCACTTTTATCTGCTGTTCATCGCACATTATCCTTTATGTCTGTCTGTCCATCAACTGTTTACCTCTGTGTCTAATGAATGGAGCTCGTGTCTTACTCTAAAAAGCAATGAGGGAGGTATTCCACTTCACTGTACGTGTCACAGTTAAGTTGAAAAAGTCATACCGAAACACTGCACTAAGTTGATTGAGAGTGACCATCCCATCAGTAATATTTTGATTCGTTTCAATGTCAAAATTATACTTTTAATTGTCAGAAATAATTATAAAAAATGCCATGAAAAGCTTCCAATATCTTAATATTTCGTGAACCGAATTTAAAAAAAGAGGAAGAATCTTGATGAATTGAAATAAGAATCTGGATACTTTAAGTCTGCAACAGTGGACTGGTTGGTTACGAGGCTTTCATTAGCGTGTTATCGGAAGGCAGTGAGTTCGAATACCGACCCAATCGAAATTCCGTTATGTTCGCTAATGGTGGTTGGAGGGGCATATTAAATAGGTCGTGTTCGCAATGTCCTCCATGTGAAATGATACCTCTGGGATGGCAAGCCAATTCTGGGGGTGTTCTGCTTCATCCGTGCTTCGTAAATTACGAAGACCCACTTTCTGGAGCTATGATTTCCCCCCCACTGGGTAACCCACTATATAGGGTGATCATTTTCACCCCTTGTTATTCTAAAAGGCAGAAGTGCTAGTAGTTGATCATCCTTTTCATCTTTAACAACATCATTTTTATCTTTTTCAGTGTATATAAACACCACGATGATAGAAATGACGTTGTGCTTTTAAGCATATTTAAGACGCGTTTTTCTACCAGAAATGACGGTAGTCTCGCCTAAATTTTTTCTTCAAAATTTTACTTCCTTTGAAATGAGATACATTTAAAATTATTTTTAATATTTCATAAAGTGCTAAAAATTATTTTATCCCTCTTTTTTCTAAGTTTCAAATTCTATGATAAAATTATTATATGTTAAGTAAAAAATGATAAGTAAAAATGAATTCTATTGTTTTATATGTGTGTTATAAGGATTATGAATATGTATGTAATGAATTTATATATTAAACAGTTATTCAGCATAACTTTTTCTAGATTTTTCTAAAACTAATTCGATTTAAATTCTGACAAATGAAAATTTCAAATCCCCCAAGCTGTTTCTTTTCTATATATTACCTTGTTTTTTAATTAAGTATATTTATAAAACTTAGATTTCTAATTAAAGACAATTATATAATGAAATTTTTAAAATTTAGAGTGACGTTTTTAAAAAATATACGAGAAATCATGAAACTCTTTCATTAAAAAAACACTAATTTCTTTTTATGAATGAAAATTTTAATATGTATAATAAATCAGTTTTTAGTGTTATAAGAAGGATAAATTATATTTTTTTTAATTTTACTATTTTTACAAAACCGGCATTTTAATTTTATAAAAAATTATATTTTATAAAAAATGAAATGTTTGATTCAAAAAAAATCATTTACATAAAAAGAATATCTCCATTAAAAGAAACTAAAAATAATTGCTTAAATTATTTAAAGAATTTATAAATAAAAAAGAATCATATTTGTTTTAATAAATGCTTTTTTGAAGAGAAAATGTTCTTAAAAGAGAATTTTTAAAGAAACAAGTTATTATTACTGTCTGAATATTTAATAAGCAATCTCTTTAACCTTGATTTAAAAATAAATTAATTAATTAAATTGAGGAAATAAATATCCTATTTGAAATACTTTTTTAAAACTATAAATTTTATTTTCACTGGGTATAAACTATGTGAATATAAGGGATTTTATTAAAAAAAAGTTTTTAAATACCAATAAATAAGAATTATCAGCTTTAATTCATTTATAAATCACAAAGCAAAAAAGTTAGCAACACCATATTTAGCACAAAATATTCTTTTATTGAAAAAAAAACCTTAAAAAGGGGTATTATTAATTTTCATGTGTAAGTTAAGTATTTATACCAAAAAAGGCACTTGTAATTATTTCAAAAATATATTAAATAAGAACTATATTGAATTGAAATTCCACAAGAACAATTTCTTTTCAGTATTTTATTAATACCAGATGTGACCATTAAAATCTTCAGCAATCCCTTAATGTTTTTTTCCTGGCAGCTGTGGTCCTATAAATTGCTCGGTAAATAGAGATGTGGTTATGAATTACATAACGATGGTAGGTGATAAGCACCACTCCTACTGGTAAATTTTGGCATTCAGCTATTATCTAGTTAGTTTATGTAGAGACAGTGACCAAATAGTTAGCTCTCTAGCCCTCGATTCAATAGTTCGTGGATTCGATTCCCATCTTGTTCTTGGATGCCTGTTGTGGTTCTAATCTACTTTAAATCTTGGTCTTTCTTAGCCTTAGTGGACAAAAAAATGACCATTGATTGACAAACAAACCACATTAGGAAAACTAAATAAAATACTGGGAAAAAGTCAACTATAATGTTATAAAACAATAAGCGAAATGTTGTGCACAAACATACGAAGAAAGAAGTGGCGCAAACTTTTTGGTTTCAATGGGAATTCCAAGACAGTGGCGTCAGAGAGGAGATACATTTTGTTTCAGCAAAATGAATTCACAGTTTATCCTCTAATTTGCCATGCTAAATCAGAACAAATGATAGGTGCATTTTGTTGTAACTAAGCATAAGATCAATGGAGAACATGCAAAATACTCTTTTTTGGACTTTTTGTGATTTAATTGAAATTCATACTCTAACTGAACTCGTACGATTTCAGTCTTACGTTACTTATACAATATCATTTTTCCTAAATAATGAGTCGTTTTCACATGTTTCAACGGAAAACTCCCAAGCTCCCACCTCAGCCGATGTGTATGTAGAAAGCGAAAATACAACCATCATCTCTGCAACCTTAATAATATGTCAGCCAAAAGGTTAACTGTCAGGTATTTTATTCCACAAATCGTTTGATGGTTCGGAAAAGATACAAACAAATCAATCCGAACCAGTTTTACAACATTTATTGGGGTTTAATTCAGGGTCTTCGATTTAAAATAGCATGATATTATAACTAGGATATTGTACAGAATGTCTACAAGGGTTGAGAATATTTGTAGTGGTTCGGAATACACTTTAAACTGTAGGTCTAACTTTAATAAGACCTTTTGTACCAAAAATAATAATCAGCAAATTAAATTTGTTGTTTGACAGTGAATGCGGTTGAATTCGTAATGTTCTATTCAAATGAATCTGATATAATTACTAAGGCATGGTAAGCCCTGAAGAGAAGTTTTGAGTCCCTGTAGTGGTTTGAAATATACTTTAAATTTTATTTCCATTTCTAATAAGATCTCTTGTGCAAAAAATAATGAACAACAAGCCAATTAAATTTGTTGTTTGACAGTGAATGTGGTTGAATTCGTAATGTTCTATTCAAATGAATCTGATATAATTACTAAGGCATGGTAAGCCCTGAAGAGAAGTTTTGAGTCTCTGTAGTGGTTTGAAATATACTTTGAATTTTATTTCCATTTCTAATAAGATCTCTTGTGCAAAAAATAATGAACAACAAGCCAATTAAATTTGTTGTTTGACAGTGAATGCGGTTGAATTCGTAATGTTCTATTCAAATGAATCTGATATAATTACTAAGGCATGGTAAGCCCTGAAGAGAAGTTTTGAGTCTCTGTAGTGGTTTGAAATATACTTTAAATTTTATTTCCATTTCTAATAAGATCTCTTGTGCAAAAAATAATGAACAACAAGCCAATTAAATTTGTTGTTTGACAGTGAATGTGGTTGAATTCGTAATGTTCTATTCAAATGAATCTGATATAATTACTAAGGCATGGTAAGCCCTGAAGAGAAGTTTTGAGTCTCTGTAGTGGTTTGAAATATACTTTAAATTTTATTTCCTGCTCTAATAAGATCTCTTGTGCAAAAAATAATGAACAACAAGCCAATTAAATTTGTTGTTTGACAGTGAATGTGGTTGAATTCGTAATGTTCTATTCAAATGAATCTGATATAATTACTAAGGCATGGTAAGCCCTGAAGAGAAGTTTTGGTCTCTGTAGTGGTTTGAAATATACTTTAAATTTTATTTCCATTTCTAATAAGATCTCTTGTGCAAAAAATAATGAACAACAAGCCAATTAAATTTGTTGTTTGACAGTGAATGCGGTTGAATTCGTAATGTTCTATTCAAATGAATCTGATATAATTACTAAGGCATGGTAAGCCCTGAAGAGAAGTTTTGGTCTCTGTAGTGGTTTGAAATATACTTTAAATTTTATTTCCATTTCTAATAAGATCTCTTGTGCAAAAAATAATGAACAACAAGCCAATTAAATTTGTTGTTTGACAGTGAATGTGGTTGAATTCGTAATCAGGCTCTTTTGAATTGTTCTGTTCAAAAGAGCCTGATCTTATTACTAGGACACGGTAAGCTCTCATGAGAAGTTTTGAATGTCTGTAGTGGTTTGAAATAAACTTTAAAGTTAATATCTCAGTCTAATTAGGCCTCAAGCGCAAACAATGCAATTGAAAAACCAACAAACTAAATTTGTTGTTTAACAGTGCCCCTATAACTGCATTCGGAATTTCATATTCAAAACATTATGATCTTGTTACTAGAATATGGTAAGCCTTCAAAACCCGCTATTCAACAGCGTCTGGGATTGAATTCTGAATCTTTTATTCAAAAAAGAACTTATTATAAAGACACCATAACCCTTACTTAAGACCCTTCGTAATCTTACATACTTAACCCTTACTAGGATCTCTAATTACTAGGACATGGTACATCATACAAGAGAAATATGATCATATTCTTAGTAAAACATTTTTTGACATCATGAAGCTGTTAACCTAAAAGCTGAAAAGTGTGAAATCCAATGCTTATCACATGTCGCAAAGGAGAAAACCCTGAAACTTCCCAAGCACCTGCCCCTGCTGATGCGCGTATAGAAAATAGAATCAGGACAACCTATCTGCGTTGTTCATAAATAGCTGGGACCGAACACAGGAATTTTCATTTCTAAAAGTATGTCCTTTACACTAGGTCTATAGTATCTGATAAATGATCTGAACGTAATGGGATTTATATTCGGTTCATTACAAAAAATTATACTAATACAAAACTTCCTTGATACAAATGAATGACATCATTTTTTTTATTACATTACATATATACAGACTTGTATGCTTGATTCTTGAGATCCGCTTGTAAGTCTTCGTCGATAAAAGGACAAATAGCACAATGACAGATGTACAACCACAGAAGAATAACGAAGAAAACACCCAGGGCCACGGTGGGAATCGAACCCACACTCCTACGCTCTCAAGCGATTAGCGGTGATGCTTTAGACCACTCAGCCACGGAGCGCCCAATGACATCATACACAGACCATCAGTAATGTTAAATATCTGTGATGCCTCCCTTTTTTAGTGTGATGCGGAAAACTAACTGCCAGCACAGGCATCGACCTCATCAAAAGATCATGGTTCAAAATTATGAAGATGATTTTATTGTGTGTCACCCAGCTTTGTATAGTTAAATTATTGTTGCACTAAAGACTGTGTTGATTAAACCCACAACTACCGGACACAATTTATTGTTTAGTTTTGTTCGCATAAATGAAATGGTCGTTAAAAGAGAAACTATGTAATTATTTTAAAAGCATTTATTTTTAATTGGATAAAATTTTACTCATTTTTATGCCTTAATTTTATATTTTATTATATGTTATTCATTGATACATTTCTTATAGTTATATTTTTATATTAGTAATCATTTCTTACAATTTTTTATTAATTTCTAGAACAGATTAATTTTGTCATTGTTTGTTGCTTTCAATAAATTGTTTTCATTTGCAAGTTATTTTAGCATGTTTCAATTTTTATTCCCAAAATATTGTTAAATGTGCACAAAGCTCTAACTTCAATTTTATCAATTTAAAACATTTTAAGAATAATTTTTAGATATTTTCTTAGGATTAATGCATTTATCTTTACATCAAATATTTTTGTATTAAGTAATGCAATATTTTGTGTTTGATCACACAGCTATATTCTTAAATCATTGTATATGCCTTATTATACTTTATTTACATTTCGGTCACTAGATGGCATCATAAGCGCATTGTAAAAAAATCCGTTTCTAAGTAAAATAGACACACTTTTATGTTTTAAATATCTTCTAATAGTTATGAATACACCCAAATCTGTTTTAGAGCGAATTTTTTTTTAATTTTACTTTTTGATTTTATTTCGGTAAATGAAAATTTTTAAAGTTGAACATAATTGACAAAATTATCAATAAAAAGAAAACCTCTGGTTTTGTGATTTCGTTTAAAATATTAATTCTTAGTTATTTCATTTACATTTGAGTTATTTTTTTACGTGGGAATTTTATGCCGTCTCTATACACCACATAAATTATTTTATTGTGTTTCGAAAACTATTTTTAAAAGCTGTACTCGTGAAGTTTTGCGTGATTTTTCTACGCGTTTTCTTTTATGCTGTCCTTATCCACCACACAAAAATAGATTTTAGTATATTTTATATCAATTTTTAAAAAAATATTTTTTGAATTGTAATATGTTAAATAAAAAAATTTTCTTCTAAGATATTTTTTATTTTTTCTTAGAATATATTACATAGCGTGACATATCACACTATGTCATTTTTGCGCATTTTTTAAAATTTTAAACAGCATTTTTTAATGACCACTCTGTATTACGACATTTCTGCTTTTTTTATTTTTTTATTCTTAACAGAGTTTTAAAAGCTTTAAAATTTTACAATGTAAGTATTATGCTACAAAAAATGCAATTTTTTAAAGTAATTTTCACATTTTTTAATAGATTACCTCCACCTTTCAAAAGCATGTGTGGGAATAAAAAAACACGCTATAGTAATTAAAAGATATCTATGTCTACATGAATTTCTATCCATTTCGTTTTTCTGCTTGTAGTGCCATCTAGTGATCAAAATGTAAAGATATAATTTGAAATATCAACGAAAAAACAATGTTGCATAAATGCTATTAATCTATCGAATTTTATAAAAGTAAAAATTCTATAGGTTATCAAAATTAAGTATTTTTATTTCTAATGTTAATTATAAATGTGATTTTATTAAAGTAATTTACATTTTAACACTTCGAGAAATAATTTAAATTTCACTTACTTTCCACCCAAAAAGAAAAAAAGCGTGGATTGAGGAAAATGAGTACAATGAACACAAAACCAGTTAAATTGCTATATTTCATCAAGAAGCATGCAATGAAATGAATAATGCATTTCTCAAACAAAAAAAAAATAACAATAAATGTTTATAAAGTTCTTAACATGAAAATATTAAATAATAGCTAAATTTAATTCAGCCCAGAATCTCAATATTTAAATAGAAAACAAAAGTATGAATATTTTAAATTTGTAGAAAATAATAACTTAATTAAAACAGTAAAATTAAATGTAATAATTTTCTAAATTTCTTGGTCAGCTTTAGAGAGAACCAAAGTTTACTGGTCCAGATCTTGTCATCCTGCTCCAAAATAAGTATTTGCATTGCCAGAGCTCGACCATAAAAAAAAACTGCGATCGGCCAAAAGTTGTGTGTTTGCTTGGAATGAAGGATATTTCAGGCTCAGGCTTGACCATTGTAACACAGCAAATGATTCATGTAAATTTTAGGACCAATAGCATGCACATCCAACTAGTGAGTGATTAGGGATTTTCTGAGTTTCTAACATTCACTTAATAAAGCCCATTATCTGGGGAAAATCGAACAAAACATGCTCTTATATTTATGTGAAAAGTATTTCGGTAATTTCGTAAACTTATTTTCAAATAGATGGGGTTACGGAACAATTCCTTGGACTTTAATGAAATTGGGCTACTGAATGATTGGAGCACTTTGAGTTGAGACGCACTCAGTCTGGGTAGGCTGAAGAAGAAGTGGATCTAGTGTTTGTTAGGTTCCTAGGCTAAATGGCCATGTACCTTCTGTTCCTAAGAAATTTTTCTACACCTAACTTTAGTTGAGATTAACATAATGATTTCAAAACATATGGTTATTTAAAGACAAAAGATTAAGAAAATATTTTGCTTAGGTTAAAGTGCTCCCAACGAGAGTTCTTTGCATGAGATTGAATAAACATAAAAAAGAAAAATTTAAATACACATTAGAAACAAGAGTGCAAAAAAAAAAAAAATTACAGTTATATACATAATAACAGTATTGATATAAAGACAAAATATTTTTTTTATTCTATTATATATGCATATATATAAATACAATTTTTTTCCTTTTCTGTATTTTGTTTTATTTTAAGTATAAGAAGAAGAAATTATTAATTTCTACTTTTTAGGAGGCGAATAGATAAGTTTGAATGTGGTTTAGCCCGCAGAACCGCCCTTGGTCTGTGGAAATTGGAAAGTTCATAGGGACAGTCGTTTTCAATTGCTTGAATTTTAGAGTTATCAATTTCATAAAGATTATTGTAGAAGCGAAAAGCAAGGAATTGGACGTATCTTGATAGGGGAAGGACACCCAAATTGTTTCTGATGTGTTCGTTTCTGATGTAGAAATCTGACTGAGTGATCAGTCTAAGAAATTTACTTTGCTGACCCTCAAGAAGTTTCAGGTTAGTTTCCGCAGCACCACCACAGATTGGGGCTGCATAGGTGATAATAGGGCGAAGGTATGATTTATAAATCAATAGCTTGTTAGCCATGGAGAGCTTTGATTTGTAGGCAATTGAAGTTTTGCCAGAAATAAATTTATTCTTAATTTTATTAATATGGGCTTTCCAGGTAAGTTTTTTATCTAACGTAAGACCGAGGTACTCGACTTTATTTGACCAGGGGACTGAAAAACCGCTTAGTTGAATCTGGGGGGGTAGAGTACATTTCCTAGTAAAAATGACAGCAGTGGATTTGTTTGGATTTATTTTAATTTTCCACTTATTAAGCCACTCTTCAATGGCCATGAGGTGTTCAGTAAGGGTAGCATGGATTTTCCAGTAGAGAGAGCTAGGGGACAAAACGGCAGTATCATCCGCAAACAAGCAGAGCATAGTATTTTGGTGTTGCGGAATATCATTGATATAGATGTTAAATAAGAGAGGACCCAGCAGGGATCCTTGCGGTACGCCTGCAAGAATGGGTCTGTCCAGAGAGATATAGATATATGGGTCTGTCCAGAGAGACTAGGCTGAACTAAGATAGGGAAGGGCTGCTGAGAAATCGCGTAATTTGATATTCTTGACTGAATATTTATTTACAATTTACATGATACTCACGATACATAAAATGTAGTCTCCAGGAAAACTAATGAATTTCCCGAATCCTGGAAAATTTTGTTGCAATATCGGTTCTGGGAAAACTACTCGCATGGAAAAGGCAAACAATTTACATCATAATCCCAATATATAAAATGTAAACTCTCGGGAAACTTATGAATTCCTCAAATGCAGGAACATTTCGTTGCAGTAACGGCTCTGGGGAAACTCCTCTCAAGTACTTGGAAAACAGTCTCATATATTCCCCACTAGGGAAATTCTATCGCAAAGTCTCACTCTTTGATTTCGATTATTCTCTCAAGAGAGTACTGGATGCCCGAAGTATTCAGGCTCGAGATCTGACGTCACTAACCCTGATCAGGAGCTAAAGGCCGGCTAAGATCAGTCTTTAATCGAAATTTTAGTCAATAATACACTACATAAATATATACCAAGGTAAAAAGAATTAACTGCAATATTCCATTATATACAATGATTCTGATATAAAAACACAGATTTTTTATTTATTATTAATAATCCATTAATATATACAAGAAAAATAAGGTGCACAAATTGTTAATAGAATGTATAGTAAATGGACAACTAATATGGTTTTCATGTTAAGTTCATATTAATAGGATAATTAAGATATTAGAAATTCTGTAAGGCAATTAGAACCATATTTTCTATTAATTTGATATTATTATTTTTTTAATTATAAGCTATAAAAATTTAGTTGCATATTATAAATTTTTAATTGTGAGTAATTAAACTGTTCAGATACTGGTAGTTGGTTTGTGTCAAAGGACTGCCCTCTGTCTATGGAAGTTTTTTAATTCGTAAGGGTTGTATGGTTCAAGTGCCATTATTTCAGAGTTATTTATTTTGCACTGGTTATTCTAAAAATTGAAGGCCAAAAATTTTATGTAGTAGTTGATGGCTGTAATTCCCAAGTTGGCTCTAATATGCTCATTTCCGAAATAATATTGCGAGTTAGAAATAAGTCTTAGAAACTTGTTTTGCTTGGTTTCTAGCATTTTTAAGTAAATATCACATGCTCCTCGCCAAATCGGAGAAACATAGGTAATTATTGGCTTAAGATAGGCTTTGTAAATTCGGAGTTTGTTTCCTAAGGAAAGCTTAGAGTTGGAAGCTAATAGGGGTAGAGAATTATTTTAGCTGCGATGAATTTAAGTCTTATTTTGAAGAAGTGATGCTTCCATGTGAGATGTTCATCCATTGTGACATCTAGATAAACAATACTAAGCTACCAGGAGGTCTTAGACAACACCTCCTAGAGTAGAAAGCCGTTGCAGTGAAAGAATGAGTCATGCTCTGGAGGCCGACCCGAAATTCCCTTACTTCTCTTCTTCGAGTTTTTATTCACTTAGATGGGAAAAACATTTGGTCTTAAAAAGATTTTCACTTCGTTTTAATTAAAAACACAGTGAAGGAGGAAGAATTTTTTTATGAATGGAGAATTTTTTTCTGAATTTACTATACAAAAGACATTAAGAAATTTTCAAAATGAGCTTACTGTACTATAATGTAATCCTTTTTACATAAAATAATTAATTTAAAAATATTAAATTTATAATTATAATTAACATTTGTCATCCCTGTCAATTTTAGAATTTCACATGAATTTATATAATTTTTGGACATTTTTTCTATAGTTAATACTTCTATTTTTACATAGTTTAAAATTTAACATTCTGAAAATGATTTCTACATTTGTTTAGAATTTTAAATACTCATTAATTTACTAATAATGAAGAAAATACTAATTTGTCCAAAGATTTTTATTCTCTAAATTTCAATTTCATAAAAAATATTTTAAAATAATTATTTTTAGCAATTTAAAATAATTTGTACATGGAAATTTCTATTATTTGATATGCTGTTCAACATTTAATGAGCATGTTTAAAAAAATGTGAATTTTAATATATGAATAGACATTATTAGATAAGTATATATTTTTGTCACAAACAATTTTTGAGGGTTTAAAATTAAGATTTATAATTCATATTTTGGTAAATATTTCTTAAATTTATGTATCACCTTAACATGTCTTAAAAATATTTTGATAATGTAAACAACATGAAATTTTATCTAATATTTTACACAGTAAATAAACAATCAAATATATGGGGGAAAATATTTATTGAAAACAATAAATTATACAATATTTTTCAAATACATAGCACACAAAATCATTTTTTAAATATTTCTAATTTTCTGCTCTTTTTTGCATTGTTACATTTCTTTTTTATCAGATCATCATTAACTTTCTTACAGTAATCTTTTAGTAAAGTATTCGTTGAAGCATACACAATAATTTTCATAATATTATACACATCATGTTTATTACAATCAAACTGAAAATAAATTTCTAATATTCTAAGATTATATAATGTTATGTTGCATGCAAGAGACCTCTGATTTTTACATTGCATAAACTATTTTTCAAATTCTTGCGACAATAGTTTAACAATTACGCAATAGTTAATTTTTATAATTTTTACTGTTTCATTGATAGGAAACTTCAATCCCCCTGTATTCATACTTTGAATTAAAATATCACTATCATCGCTTAATTCATCATATTCTTTAATGAGGGAACTGTTGCAGGTTTCACACTTAATTTTTTTAAACAAGCATGGGTGCAATATCCAGCTATATAGGTTAGTATTGTGGACAGATGATTTATGCTTTCTAAATCATTATTACATATAACTATATTTAAATCATTTATTATTTCAGTGCTATCTAAAATTAAAGTATTATGAATTTCATCATCAAAGTTTTCTACAATGATATTTCCATGTGTATGAGATTTTAGTGTCAAGGAAATTAAACTTTGAACTCTTAATTTATTTTCTGTTTCATAAATCTGGGTAATTGTATTGAGAACCAGCTAATTGCCTATAAAGTCCAAATCGTTCTTCTAAAGAATCGGTTTGCAACTTTCCAGTCAATAGGAATTCATATTTAATTTTTTTGCACAATAATCAACAATTTCAATAATAGCATTGGTGGTGTGAGTCAAAGCTAGATGAGTCTCAAAGCTTAATTTTCCTGTGTCTGAAGAAAAATGTTTCCATTTCTCGAGCCACAAGGAAAAATTTTGCAAAAATATTAATCTAACATCTGATGGTAAATTAGTGAGTGGCTGTTGATACTCATTTTTTTTTTTTTTTTTTTGCAATTCCCTTATATAATGTTCTCACATTAACAATATCCCACCAAATTGATATCAGTTTGATAAATGTTGCTGTTCCTTCATAATTTAATAAATCATAAATGGGACCGGCAACTTTTAGTCCTTCTGAACAATGTCTATTAAAAACTTGCAAAACTAATTTCACATTTTGTCTTTCCAAATTTGAAGGACATAAAGATTTTGTTGTTAGTGTGTGACAATACCTGACTATATTTGTAGATTCAATTTCATGTAATTTTCTTAGAGTATTAAAAGAAGCAGTATTTAATTTTTCTTCAGAAACTGAGTTACAAAAATTCGGAAAATAAAAAGCTTTATCTGAATTTTTTTGGTTAAGCCAATTATTTCTTATATTTTTAAGTAAATGTACAGTATCAATAACATAAAATAAAGGCCTGTTATTATCAACGGGATGATTATAATTAATTTTTAGTTTGGGGGGATTTGAAAACCGGGACATTGCCTTTCTATTAATGGCATTATTATCACTACTAACACACATTATTTTAAAGCCTATATTTTCTAGTCCAACTATTATTTTTAATAGGATTGCATGCAACAAATCACCAGAAATAGTCTTAACAGGATATATATGTACCACATCTTTGTACATTGATTGAATGCTTTGGAGCATAAAGACATAAGAAGTGGTAGCCACATCATTTGAATTTGCAGCAAAACCAATTACATTACCACCTTTATACTCTACAGCAGCTTTTAGGTAAATTTCATCCATCATTAAAATTACTGTCTTATCATTTTCATTTAAATGCATATATTTATCCTTAATGTAAGATAAAATTTATCAGAACTTTGTTCTTTTAAGGGATTTGCTGCATAGTTAATAAATAAACGTTTTAATGTAGAGGGATGAGGCAACATAATAAAAGAACTATTTCGTAAAAATTTATAAGAATGAGGTGATATTGAATATAGCAAAGCACAAAGGATTAAAAAATCAGGGGAATATCTCCGATGATGTTTAGAATTTTGTAATAATAAAATTTGTTCCTTGATAAAGTCCAGTAAATTTTTGTTATCCATATAGACATTTTTTAATTCATCAATGATATGTACAAGTAAATTAAGCAAATTATTTTTCTCTTTATCATCAACAATACATTTTTCAACAGATTTTAAAATATCAAATATAACATTAATGTTGTTAGTAGTCATTGGAAAAATGTAATTACCTAATTTGTCAAGTTTAACACTTTTAATTGTACTTACCACAGATAAAGATTTGTCAATGGTGACAGCAGCTTCTAATACTGGACATGAAGTAGATGTTACAAATAAAAACATAACAAAATTATCATTTTTTATGATATTCCAGTTAGAATCGATGACAACATTTTCTAAGCAGTTCTTCAGTTCATGAAAAGAATTGAAATAAAATTTTTTTTCATGTAACTCTTTAGTCTTAAGGCTTTCTTGAATAGCAGCAGATATGTGTTTATTTTCTATCCTGAATTTCTTGAAATCGGGCTCATCTCTATGGTTTTTTACTACAGAAAAATAAGCAGGGCAATTTGGAAACTTGGATGGAACTGCATCGGCTTTTAATTTGGGATGAGGTAGAGGAACACTAATTTTTTCCCCGGATTTTTTATCATATATCTCCGAAAGCCTCTGAATGTCTGTTTCCACGAAATGAGCTTCACAAATCTATGGAACAAGAAATAATATATTGATAAAAATATCCAAAATTTGTAATTGCATTCATTTACAAGAGAAGTTAGTACAGTATTTCAATTAGAAAATAAAAAGTTGTTTAACAAATTATTTTGTGTTTAAAGAATTTGAAAAATCATTAAATTTCAATAAAATGTATTAGTTTATTAAATTTTTATTTAAGTGCATTCACAGTTTAAGGATGTAAAATGTATTTTCTCGAATAATATCATAAATTTTTTCTAGTGATATAAAATACATAATACACATTGCAGATTAATAATTCAAAGTGAAATTAAATAAAAAATATTATTACAATTTTGCTATTACAAATTATATTACTTAATGCATTAAAAAAATTTTGCACAGCTATTTCTTATAAACTGATGACAGATGAATATTTTCACTTATGTAGTAATTAACTATTTAAAATAAAAAAGAATTATCTAATCATTTGACACAAAACTATGTTACATTAAGTTAATTTAAAAAATAAGACCACAATTATAAAATTTTTATGCTGTTAAACAGACCATAAGGATATCAAATTATTCAGATATCTGGATTAATAATATTAATTTCAATTTTTATTTTAAAATATATAATTCATTTTCATTATTTAACGAAAGATACGACTTTAATATTAAAAATACCATTGAAACTGGAGAATTCTAACATTACTACATGGTAAATAAGCATGTTTTAACTGTTTTGTTTGTATATATGACATTTATTTAAAACTAATATTACTTTTAAAACACTTCGACATGTTAAAGTTATACACGAATAATAATTATTATTTAATATTAGAAGATTATTACTATATTATAACTATATTTAATATAAGCAAATAACTTACCCTGGAATTTTTAGTAACATTCAAGTTTTCTTGAGGAATGACTTTAAGCCATTTGTTGAGCATTTCTTCTTCTTTAGGAAATCGAAAAACGCTAATTTTTTGAGTTTTGTCGTAATTACCACGACAGTTAACCACAGAGCATTTGTAAGGCATGATGAGAATATAAAATCACTAGAAACTGAAAGAAATCTATTACAGATGTAAAGCAACAACACGAATCCGCGGTCAAAATGGCGACACTAGAATTGAAGAAGAAGAAGTGGATCTAGTGTTTGTTAGGTTCCTAGCCTAAATGGCCATGTACCTTCTGTTCCTAAGAAATTTTTCTAACTTTAGTTGAGATTAACATAATGATTTCAAGACATAAGGTTATTTAAACACAAAAGATTAAGAAAATATTTTGCTTAGGTTACAGTGCTCCCAACGAGAGTTCTTTGCATGAGATTGAATAAACATAAAAAGAAAAATTTGAATACACATTACAAACAAGAGTAAAAAAAAAATAAAATAAAATAAAACAAAATTACAGTTATATACATAGTAACAGTATTGATATAACTACATAAAGACAAAATATTTTTTTTTATTCTATTATGTATGCATATATATAAATACAATTTTTTTTCCTTTTCTGTATTTTATTTTATATATTTTTTTTTAAGTATAAGAAGAAGAAATTATTAATTTCTACTTTTTGGGAGGCAAATAGATAAGTTTGAATGTGGCTTAGCCCACAGAACCGCCCTTGGTCTGTGGAAATTGGAAAGATCATAGGGACTGTAGTTTTCAATTGCTTGAATTTCAGAGTTATCAATTTCATAAAGATTGTTGTAGAAGCGAAAAGCAAGGAATTGGACGTATCTTGATAGGGGAAGGACACCCAAATTGATTCTGATGTGTTCGTTTCTGATGTAGAAGTCTGATTGAGTGATCAGTCTAAGAAATTTACTTTGCTGACCCTCAAGAAGTTTCAGGTTCGTTTCCGCAGCACCACCCCAGATTGGGGCTGCATAGGTGATAATAGGGCAAAGGTATTATTTATAAATCAATAGCTTGTTAGCCATGGAGAGCTTTGATTTGTAGGCAATTAAGGGGTAGAGTGAAGTTTTGGCAGAAATAAATTTATTCTTAATTTTATTAATATGATCTTTCCAGGTAAGTTTTTTATCTAACGTAAGACCGAGGTACTCGACTTTATTTGACCAGGGGATCGAAAAACCGCTTAGTTGAATCTGGGGGGGTAGAGTACGTTTCCTAGTAAAAATGACAGCAGTGGATTTGTTTGGATTTATTTTAATTTTCCACTTATTAAGCCACTCTTCAATGGCCATGAGGTGTTCAGTAAGGGTAG
Organism: Latrodectus hesperus; assembly: GCA_037975125.1. NCBI lineage: Eukaryota > Metazoa > Arthropoda > Arachnida > Araneae > Theridiidae > Latrodectus > Latrodectus hesperus. The sequence continues at coordinate 5,913,462 of CM075852.1, read as the reverse complement.
CATGGATTTTCCAGTAGAGAGAGCTAGTGGACAAAACGGCAGTATCATCCGCAAACAAGCAGAGCATAGTATTTTGGTGTTGCGGAATATCATTGATATAGATGTTAAATAAGAGAGGACCCAGCAGGGATCCTTGCGGTACGCCTGCAAGAATGGGTCTGTCCAGAGAGATATCTTTTCCTACTCTAACAGTAAAAAAGCGGTTGGAGAGGTAATTATTAATTAAAGTAATTAATTGGGTTGGGAAATGGAATTTAATTAGTTTGTAAATTAGACCAGGGTGCCAAACTCTATCGAACGCTTTTTCTATATCAATGAATATTCCTCCCGTGGATTTCTTGTACGCGATTCCTTTTGAAATTTTTTCTACTACTCTGAGTAGTTGGTGGGTGGTAGAAAGTTTTTTACGGAAGCCAAATTGTTGAGGAATAATAATTTTGTTGGTCTCATCAAAGGCCAGTAATTTATTAAGAATAATTTTTTCGGCAATCTTGGCCATAGTCGGCAAAAGAGAGATCGGTCTATAATTGGATGGGAGATTTTTGCTTTTACCCTTCTTGTGGAGCGGAATGATAACTGCCCTTTTCCATACCTTAGGAAAATGACTTGTTTTCAGTATACTGTTGATGATTGCAGAGAGGCAGCAAATTGCTGTAATAGGGAGCTGTTTCATAATTTTGTTGTTGATATTATCATGACCGGGACTTTTTTTTGGGTTTTAGTTGTTTAATAATTTCTTCAATTTCTGAAGCAGGTGTTTCAATGAAAGGCTGATTATTAATGTTGTTAGTCAGGAAATTGGTTACTGTGTTTATAATTTGCTGGTCATTTTGTGGATTACTGATGTTGTTTGCTTGAAATTGTTTTTCAAAACTGTTAGCCAAGCATTCCGCTTTTTCAAAATTTGTGAGTGCTACTTTGGCGCCATCTATGAGTGGGGGGACACACTCCTTGTTGTTTCTCCTTTTATTAGCTGCTCTCCAGAAGGATCCATCCTCCACATTGAGATTAGTGAGGTATGCATTCCATGAGTCATGGTTATGTAAAGCTATTTTATTTTTGATTATTCGTTTTAAGGCATTAATTTGATTTTTAATCACTGGAGATCTGGTTCTATTATGAGTTTTCCTTAATTTATTTCGTTTTTTAATTAAATCAATTATATTGTCTGGCAAGTATTCTATTTGATGATTCATTTTGGTGAATTTACTGTGATTGAGAGCAGTATTTATAATAGAAGTAAAATTATTAACATTTTCTTCAAGTTGGGATGGGTCATCAGTTAAATGAAAGGCTTTATCTGGAATTAAACAGTTAATTTTATTTCTAAACTTACTCCAATTGTGGCAGGTTTTTTGCCAATCACTTTCTTGCTGATTATTTTTGCTGAAGAAAATTAGCACTGGGTTGTGATCAGACGGGAACTCTTCGATTGTTGATAATTTCATGGGAGGTTGGATACCCCTACAAAGCATTAGATCTATATAATTTGCATGTGTAGGGCCAAAATGAGTGGGTTTATCGGGCTTAAAAATGGTAAAGTCGGTATTGTTTATAAGGGAGTTTAGGACTTTTCCAGTACTGTTTGCATAATTGCAACCCCAGTTCTGGTGTTTAGCATTGAGGTCCCCAGCGAGGATGATCTTAAAAGTGAGTGCTGCTAGGTTTTCAATGTCAACAGAAAGAAGTGAAGAATTGGAGGTGGGGGGATGTAGAGTGATGCCACTGTAATGTCAGAGCTGTCCGAGAAGTGTAGTTTGATAATTGTCGCTTCAGCAAAGTGCAATTTAGGTGTGGGAATATGTGTATGGCTGATCTTTGTTTTGATTAGAATGGCCGTACCTCCCTGGCGAACGGTGCGGTCGTTTCTGTAGATATTATAGTTAGGTACATTGAGGTTATGAGTCTTAACAAGGTGGGTCTCCTGAAGTAGAATAATATCAGGATTGTTTTTCGTTATAAATGTTTTAAATTCCGGAAGTTTATTGTGCAAACCATTTGCGTTCCATATCATAATTTTCATATTTTCGAATTTTTTAATTATCATTGTTAGTTTCATTTAAACTAAGAGCTTTTAATAAAATGTTGACTTTATCTGTTGGATGGATGGTCTTCTCTAGAAGAGGTACTGCCTGTAACAGTGCAGGATAAGCTTTAAATATTATATTAATTTCTTTAAACAGTTGAAGAATAGTATGAATGTTTTCAATTTGTCCTAAGTTAGGTAGGTTGGGAGTAGGAATAGTGTTGCTTTGGGGCTGTGGTGTAATATTTTGTGCAGTAGCTTGCGCAAAGGAAAAATTTTTTTAATTGAATTTGCAGATTTTGTAATCGTTGATTGCGATTTTTTGTTTTTATTAGCTGGATTCGCAGGGCAGCCTGCGTATGAGGCGGTATGTGAATTGCCACAGTTACAACATTTTGGGGAATCTATTTTTTTATGGGGGCAATCTTTAGTTGTGTGTTTTTCACCACACTTCACGCAGTTCGGTTTTAAATGACAAATTGCAGAGTTATGTCCATACCCTTGGCAATTATAGCACTGCGTAGGTCTATTATTAATGTATGTTTCGACTCTGATAATTAAATTCATTATTTCTTTGACATCGTGAATTTTGGAGGCTACTTCATTAGAGTTTAGGGTGATTAAAAAGCAGGGAATGGGTTTTTTGACCCTGTGTTTTCTCATGACTGCTACTCCGGCTACATCAAAGCCTTTGTTAGTCAGCTCTTTCTTTATTAGTTCAGGGGGGGGGTGGTGCAGGGTAAGCCTTTAATAACAACCTTAATGGGTTTTTCAAGACGGTTTTTAATTACTAAGCATTCGATTTGATTGTCGAATAAATATTTTGTTACTTTTCTGTGCATTTCCGAGGAGGCTGGAAATATTTTGAGAAATTCTCCTGATAGTTTTGCTTTAATATTTTTGTCGCAATTTATTTTAAGATTGTTTAAGAGTTCAGTGAAATTACTTTTAAGTTTGATCAGAATAGGGGGAATGGAGTTTCTGGGAGAAGCGGTAGTTGGCTGACTACTGTCAACATTGTCGCGAATTTCAGTTTGCATATTACTTAAAAGAGAGAATTTATTAATTGTGTTAGTTTGTGGATTGGGAGTGGTAATTTTAATATTTGCCGTTCTTCTGGGTCTAATAAAACCCTCCTCATCACTATTGCTAGTTAGAGCTCTCTTATTTTTAGTTGGGGTGTTATACATAATTACATCTTTACTAGTAGTTGGTAATTGGGAGGAGCTATACATAACATTGCTTATATATGACCATGAGTTATTTACAGTAGTATTGTCATTACACATATTGTTATCAATAGATACAGTATTAGTCGTATTATTAATATTTTGCATATGATTGTTTACGCTACGATTGTTTACATTTATCATAGAATTTACATTACCGACAATAACAGAATTAGAATCATTGCACTCATTAGTAGCAATAACATTATCTATATTACAATCTATTTTGTTAATGCTGTCTGATAAATGATCATCAGAGTCATAAGATTTTACAAGTTTAGATTTGCTATTTTGTAATTTAGAACTATTTTTAGTATCATTTGCATTTAACACTGACCATTTATTTTTACTTTTAGATAATTTGATTACGTTTCTTTTAGATTTAAGATTTTTAGATTTAATACTAGTTTAAAGCATTTTATGAGTTGAAATATCATTATCAATATCAGTATCGGAATTACTACATACATTATTATAACCATTATCATCATGCAAAGAACAATTTGAAATTAAACAATAACCAAATTGGGAGCACTTACCCCGTAGTTCTTGACTGCTGATGAATGCATGTTTGTAAAGTCCATATTGGTATATCCAGATTTGATTTTTATGAAAGTTCACATCTTGGGATCCAATCATTTCCATAAGTCGTTTTTGGGTGGTAGCAAGTGATTCCAGTAATTCACTTTTTTTAACTAATTCCCTAAGGGTCTCACATCTTTCCACTTTGGTGATAGGAACACAAGGATCAAGAGATAACAATGTATCCAAATTTGGCACAACACTTCTTATTGCACTCTGTATGTACGAACGCACTTCAGTAGTGACTGGGTAGTCACCATCACCAGAGGCATTTGGAGATTTGTCATTACTTAGTTGGCTCTGCATAGAACCAGGTTGTTCAGGCATTGACACGTGAGGAACACGAACAGTTTGCACAGTAAGTTGATGGCTCTGAAAAAGGCCTTTGGACCCGGGCATATCCTTAACACAATCACTAGGTGCACTTAGGGGAGGCAAGTCACCATAATCCATAAGCACAGATGGTGGAGTCGCAGAAGCATCCATACCGGGTAATTCATCCGGAACTCAGCCATCGGCGGGAAGGGGCAGCGCAGGGAGAAACAAGCAAGAACCGGTTCCCGTTGTCAAAATTGCTAAGCACTTCAACAGTCGAAACGAGAATGCAAGTTTCAGGTCGTTCCATCAATTCAAATCAGAAAAGGTGTCGAGGCAATAAATTCTCCGAATGCACCTCACCAGCTGATTCCAATTTATTTTGATGAATTATATTTGTCCTGAATCCTGTTCGCATTTCCCACATCATTCCCCAATTACAGCTAACTGATTCTCTCAGGTACTGCCTTGTTCCTGAAGGATCCCATCTGGATCTCTTTGACAGCTGCAAAGGGTGTTAAATTCCATCGAAATTAGTCTCGGAAGGTTGGGGGCTGTGAGCAATAACTGTAGAGTATTAGCAGCTCTTACTTTGGATCTTGATAATGGGTTGGAATCCACTTGAACTACAGTCCAGTAGCATCGAATGAGTAGGAAAAAAGGAAAATCGACAAACAAATCGAGCATTCGCGGTAAAGGATTTGGAATCTTTTTATAGTTACTAAAAAAAGTTTAAATAAAGAAGAAAATTATTTCTATTAAAATGAAATACTTATATCAATCAAATAAATAATGTATCGCAAACATTTATTTTATTTTTATAAATCCTCCAATAAAATTTTAAAATTTATATTTTTGTCATTATATACTTTAAAATTTTACTTTAATTAAAAACGTATAACTTCATATGAATACTTTTTATAATTTAATAAGCGAAAACATAAAAAGTCTTGCAACAGTTTTCTATGTTGTGTAGTCCAAAACGCAATATCAAAATCCCTACACGGAATTTACCATTATAATTGGACCACATTCTTTGAAGTGAAAGGTCCTGAATTCAATACCAACTTTTGATGAACAACGAGAGATTGGTTTTATATCTCCACGCACGTTTTTTAGGGTGAGTGCTTAAGAATTTTCCGGATTATATTTTCTTTGATAACGAATGGAAATTGACATTGACACCAGCGAACTCCCCTGTACCTAACTCCAAGGAGCTTTACCAGTTTAATGGGAGCTGCTGGAACTTTTATTTAAAGATATATTTAAAAAAATGACATATAAAAATTATTTTTTTACAACAGTTGAACATGTGATTATCTTACAACATATCTTAAAATATGCAATCAATTTCCGGTTAAATGTAAAGATGAAAACAATATGGCAATATAATGGGTCTATGGTGAATTAAATACAATTGACATAATAATTGTAATTTTGCAAAGTTCTTGATTATAATTATATAAATGTTAAAAATCAAATTCAAAAAGTTTTTGATATTTTCAAAGACAAAGCTTTACTTTGGTCAAAGCATGTTTTTAACTAAGTTGTAGAAGAGTTCCCAATCCAACAAACTAAGTTTTCATTGTTTATTAGGAATTCAACTGTTTTATTTAATTTTGCTCTCGCTGTACGATTTCTCAGAATTCTCTTCTTCCAGAGGATCTTCCAATTTTCGCTGGGTATGGCAAAATGCCAGGATAATGTTAAGGGGCTGGTTGTCAAGAAGTGGAAAGGATTGCCTTCTTTTCCACAAGTGCAATCTTTGGAATCAGAAATATGGAACCTGTGGAAGTAAGATGGAAATGGTCCGTGGCCCGTAAAGAAAAGTACCTCATTCCTTGTCCAATTTAGGGTTTTTTTTGCTAACTTTCGGTATCATCTCGTGAACATTTCTTCCAGTTATTCCATTATCCCAATCTTTCTGCCAGCGATCCATTATCCAGTTATCAAGTAGAGCAGTTTTAGGTTGTGAGGAGGACAAGTATGTGCTGTCAAGGCCTCCACTCTGATAAATGTGCACAAAACAAAAATGCTTTTCTATCCCCTGTTGCTTAACAGCTGTTAGACTTGAACCTGTGATCTTTCACTCTGAAGATCTTCTTTATGTTTTTACTTGTTATTAACTCTGAATGCTTGTAATTCTGCTTGTTATTAAAAACTGTTTTGTTTAATTTTTTGTTACAAATATGTAATTCTTTGAAGATTTAATCAGTGTGTTACTTATTTATTATCTATTAATTATTCAAAGTATATCATTCTAAAATACGCATTTTAAATACTTTTTTTTATAACTTTGGACATATTTAGTATGTTTGCGAAATTTAAATAATATAAAACGTGGACTTTTTGGATATATCACTTATGATTTTATCCTTCATTAGATATAAGATCGTAATGCATAACTGTTCCCTAAGCCAACGATTGCCAAAGTGGCCGTCCGCGACCAACGAGAAAATTTCGCTGGTCCCTAGGAAAATGTGGCAGACACCTACGCGTCATGTAATGTCTAACACAATCAACAATAGTGAGATTCAAGGTATTGAACTTTGCAGTCCTTATGACCTTTCCACAGCCCCAGAGCAGTGTTGAGAGTAAAACCTCTCACCATTATTTCCATTTACAATTAATGGAAATCATATCTCCACCTAAATGAAATTCTGTGAGAAACCTCATTGTGAATAAATTGTGTGCCTCCTGTAAATATATCTCAATTGTATTTAATCTTAAACACACACACAAATACGAAAAAAAGAATAAAGAATTTTTCTTTGCCTTCCTTTGTAAATATTTTAACTGAACTTTGTGTTCTTCAAAGAATAATTGTAATCATCCTGTGTATTCTCCTTATCTTTTCCTTTGTAAATATTTTTAACGGAATTTTGTGTGTACCAAGAATTATTGTCATCATCTAAGTGTCTATTACTAGGATTACTCAATTACTTATTCCAAAAACACAAGTCATGCAGAGTGCATCCAGTGGGAGCACTTACTTCAATATCTTCATTATTGTATCTTTTATTTCTGATTTGTTAATCACCGGGCCAAGACTATCCAAGGAATCTAATTCATTAGAAAACGAGCTACATGGCCGGAAGGCTACAGACCTCCCTCAATCCTAAATCTTATGTATGTTATGTATTAAGATGAATTGAAATATAAGAATTCAATCAATAATAATAATACGTGAAAAGTTATAAAAACGCTGCATCATAGAATAACGCCGCAATAAATAAGTTGCACTGCTGGCTGCATTGTTTTAGCTAACATGTTTTGTCGCGTCTCGTTTTGCACTCTTCTGATGTTACACTCTCCTGTATATTGCATATGAATTTCAATTCAAGCATTTAAAGGTTGGCTTACTAATGTATTGAGTTGAATGCAAAATATATTCAAGATACTAGTTGGCTTAATAAAGAATTTGTGTGTATTTTTTTAACCATAAAGTGATCGTTTCTTTAGTTACAGTTGAGACGGCGTTATAAATCCGATTTGTTGACGAATTTGCTGCCTGCCTTCAAATCACATTCTTTGAGCGGCAGCAAACAAGGCGAAGTTCACCACTGAATGTCTGAGAATATTGCCGAAGTTCGTTTTGTTAATAAAACGATTTCTTGTATAAGAAGCAAAGCATCGGTTAGAGAAGCCGTTCACCATGGATTCAAGCCATTAACACATTGACAATAAAACAATAGAAAAAGCAAAACGTACACTTTATATTTAGTTTAAATCGGCAATAACGATTTCAATTTTTAAAAATTTCATTAATTAATAGAATTCTAAATTAATAATTGCAATATTTTTAAGCAATCTCTTTTGAATCTTAAGACAATAACCTTGCTTGGGACAGCAATAAAAAATTTCTTTTAATTAATATTGTTGCTTTTTTTCCCAGGAAATAGCTCATAATTTAAACATTCATCATTTAATAAAAATTCATTTTTTGTAAAATTTTGAAAAATAAATTAAAAATTTAAATAAGCATTTTTTTTTTGTAAATTGTTGTTTTTTTAAGGCAGTATGATCTTATATCTTAACCAAATTGATATTTTTTTTGGGATTATATTTATAATTTTATTTAAGTAATCAGGAACATCCATCACATTAGGAATATATACTGCTAAAAGTTTGACATATTTAAATCACTTTTTATGTGTTTTGTTTTAACAGTTTTTGTTAATTTTATTATAGTTTATTAATAAGGCTTTCATAATTTGGTTACAATTAATAGTTTCATTTTGTTAATTAAGTACATTTTATGTATTATTATATCACAATTTTTTTTACAAATGTATTTAACATTTAAAAAAATCTTGCTAGTGTTTCACGGGTTTAAATTATGAACTTACTGTTCCGCAAGAGGTTTAGTGACTGTTACTCTAAGCTGGTATTTGTCCTCTAAAAAGAAATTTCGTGTTGAACATTTAATCATATTTAACATTTTTTTAACTAAACTGTTTTGGCATTCTCGAAAATTTATTCTATAAATCACTCCACGCGAATAAAGTTTTAGAAAAAGCTAAAACACAGAAAGTTATTTATTATTATTCTACTGGAAAAGAAATAATGAAAAATAACTTCATTCTTCAGCATGTGTCTTCTGTACTTTAAATTTAAAATGCAATAAATTTAAGACAAATTTTAATTCAGGATATTAGGTCACTGCCAAAACAGTTAGATCATTGTGTTAATAAATCCAGAAAAGAATTTATTTAATCATACTTTTTATTTTTATATAAACTTAAATTACATGTAATTATTAAAAATTAGTAAAAATATCTCAATAATAGTATTTAAATTCAGTGTCATTTTAATGAATATCCTCCCCTAAGCATATCAAAAGATATTTTCACTGCTTATGCATAAGACTTTGAGGTAGAGATGTAAAATTCCTGGGAATTTTGGGAAAAAACCGGGAATTTTGAGGGAATAAACTAAGCCAATCATATTTCGTTTAAGAGATTCTTTTTCACATATAAATGAAGCGAAGTGAAGTAAAATTTGGTATTTAAATCATTTTTAAACAAAGTGAAATTTTATTTTCTACAATAAGCATTCATAAAAGCAGTGAAAAGAGGAAAATATGAATATATTAAAATTGTAAAAAAATATAGTATTGAAAATTTTCATCCCTAGGGGATATTTTTATATCGGTGTATGGCGAGATCTGTCGCTAAGATTGTTGGGAAGCCAATGCTTCTCACAAATATATATTTAATGAAACTATGAAAATAAACTGAAAATTGTTATTTGATCAAAAATAATATTGTTTCACTGTAACAAATAGTGATTCTTTTCTTCATTTCTATTTTTCCATTTTCAGTTCTTTTAGGTTGTAAAAGAATTATTATTTTTTGCGATCATTTTTTATATGGTAGATTTGTTTCTTATGTATTCGAAATTGCTTATTTTTAAAAAAATAATTTCACTTTAATTTTAATGTATTATATTTCTTAAAAAAACAAATTATTTGAAAAAAAAGTAAGGTAGTACTTGATTTTTTTAGTCTTTGTAAAAAACTGAAAATTGATAATTTAAAAATAAATAATGACAAGCAAATTGCTTTCACTTTTGTTTTGACTTCTAATTGAAAACTTTTTAATTAATTAATGATACAAAAAGATACTGTTTCATGTACTACTTCTCAACTGAATATCTGTAAATGGTGCACAAATTTAACAAATATATAAATGAAAGTATGTGGTGAGGTGACATGTAAGTTGTGAACAAAAAAGAGCTCTTCCAGCGAATTATCATTTAATTCATATCTTGTAGGAATTAATGTGACAAAAATCCTATGAAATAAGCTAACGTTAAAACAATATTACAAATTGCATGTAATTTTGAGTTGCATTGAAACAGCAAATGTTATTTCACAATCCAATTATAAATATCTTTATTTGCAGAGGGAAATTATCATCAATATATTCTAGCATTATTAGCAGTTTCTTTATAGTAACTTATAACTATTTAAATTGACAAACTCAATATTTAAATTATTAACAATTTACTAAAAAGTCATATCTGTAGCTACTTAAATTTGTAAAATCTATTTAATATTTTAGACAGAAAAGAATAAATTTATATAAAAAAATTTTATCCACAAATGTAATCATGAATAAAAATACTTTTTCTATTATTATAGTTAAAATATTTAAACTAATTTTCTTAAATATTTTAAGATTAATTAACAATTTTTTTAAGTATAATATATAATGTAGACTTTAAATAGAACTATTTCTATTTCTTTTGCAAGGATTTGATACATTAATTTACACAATTACAATATATCTACAGTTGAATTATTCATTGAGTTTTTGAAAACAATTTTTTACAACATTAAAAATGATTTCAAAACAGTAAGGTAGAATCAAAATCTTTTTAAAATATTGTTCATCATTTCTAAATGATAAGACAGAAAATGTGGGTGAATTAAAAAATTACTGATAATCTTTGCCATTCAAAATATTTCCATTTTGCAGACTTAAGTACTAGAAATGGAAATAACTTCATGATATTATGAAAAGAATTTAAGAAAGTCAAGCAAATGAATTCTGAAAAAAAATGTTCTTGCTTTTTTAACATTTTGCACTCTCGTAATCTTGTTATAAATTAAAATTATTTTTTAATTCAATGCATCTTGCTTTTCATAAAAAGGCTGAAATATGTAATTCTTTTCAAAAGAAGATTTTTGGTTACTAGCTCTGAAAATATTAATGCCAGTTTGATATAAGAAAATATAGGTATATTATTTTTCTACAATCTTGTTATAAAAACTTGAAAACTTATATTTTTTAAGAGTTAGTTCAGCTTGAATTTTTACACATAAGATTAAAATTTGTACATAATACAAAAATTTTAGGACAATTGACAAATCTGTAATTTTGCGAATTGTATATTTCCAATTCAAAAACTTGAAATAACAATAAGCAATTTGTTCAGAAAGGATTTTAAAAATTGTACAGATGCATTTAGAAATCTGCACAATAAAAAGATCCCATCTAAATAGGTTTATACCTGTTACCTTGTGAATTAAAATTAGGTATCATTTCTAGGGTAGAAAATATCTAATATTTACAAATATAAAAATAATAGTTAATAAATTGTGATTGATTTTTATGAATATCGTTGTTCAACTTGACAACTGAAGTGGATATAATAAAAATTGTTATAATAAGTAATGAATAAAATTGAAGGAACATATTTTACTGTAACACTAATACTATATTTAAGACAAGCAAATGACACTAAATATCTTAAATAAAAGTTTCAAAATATTAGTTTCTCAATGTTTATATTCTTAGAACACCAACTTGATGCCCAATGATATAAATGTGTCAAAACTTAAGCTCTTGTAATGCTGAAAGATGAAAATCCTAGTAGTGTGCGAGGTATTAGGAACAATATCCTACCTCCTTTCTTATTAAAATTAATTTATCATTTTAAAATAGCAAGTTTCGAGCATTTTAAATGCATTGTAAATCAATGCATATCTGTCATAGATATGCTTTCAGAAGGAAGACTTGTGAACTTTCTGAGATAAATGTAAAATACAATTTAATTTAGAATTTATAAAAACTCTTATTTAAAGAAAAATTTAAGATATCACACATCAACATTATTATTTACAATTTCATGTAAGTGTCATTACCAATCATCGTCATATTCTGTAATAATTGAAATAGTTGATAATAATTATAGCGAAAATACACAAGACACATTTTTGAATTAAGAAACAATCTTGATTCACGAAGCACGATTATGTGATGTGTGTATACATATATAAAATTATGAAATAATGTAATCTGCATATATATATATATATATATATATATATATATATATATATATATATATATATATATATATATATATATATATATATATATATGTGTGTGTGTGTGTGTGTGTGTGTGTGTGTGTGTGTGTGTGTGTGTGTGTGTAAACATCTCTATATGACACACAATCCTTTAACTAAGCAGAACTTTTAGAAGCACTTTTCAGCTCACACAAATTAATCAAAATGAAATTGGTAAAAATTATGGTGAAAATCAAAATTTTTATCTATTATCTAGTTCATTTTAAACTATAATGTAACAAACACAAAAGCTCCAGGAAACTTGGAATAATTTATAAACGATTATAAATACTATCCAACCCAGTTAAAATGTAACTTTTTCCAAATTATTGAAAAAATCCTCAGAAATACCACCTAAAAGATGGGAAAGTGTTATCTCAAAATGCTGAAAAAGAGAAAATGGTAAATGCTCATAGGAGACAGGTTGTGATAGTTAGGGTAAACATGTGATTTAAAGGTTGTAATACTGATAAAGAAGCTTATTATCGACACAAACTGGACCAATTCTCACATAAATCTATTATAAGAAACACTTCATGAAAATTTTAAGTAACTTTAAATAAATTAATTAGGAATAACAACCACTATTTTTAACTTATAACTTTCAGTAAAAGCAAAATTATGATATAAATCCCTAGAAATCTAAAGTTATTGAAACTAATATGCATATTCAAATTTTAAAAAATCCGTAATAATGACTGAAATTTAATATTCTTGTCATGTAGTCCAACAAAATAACTGATTTATCAAATCATTAATAAACACACACACACACTGCTAAATTAAGTAGTAATGAAATCCAACATGCTTAGTTAAATCTAGTTTTTCTATTTAATTTCTCGCCAACATTTCCAGTGATAAATAAGCTTCATTTTAATGAGGAATAATATCAAAAGCATTTTCCTGCTTCTTTATTACTAGCAAATAATTAGCAATTTTAAACACAGACATTTTTTATGCAACAGTATTATAGTTCAGATATTTTTCAAATCTCAAACACCAAATTTATAAACTTTAATAAATATAACAGTACAAAATTGGGAAAAAGTTTCTACTAATATAAATAAGAATCAGTATTTATTATAATCTATGAATAATCAGTTTTGTTACGAAGGTTTTTGCATTAGTATTCTATAGAAAATACACAACACAATGTAATAAATCCTACAGCAATTATATAAACATTTATGAAGTATATCTATGCATAAAAAAACTTGCAAAGAAAGAAAGTCTTGCCTGTTAAGAGTGCCAAATAAAATTATCAGTATACTTCACATCATTACTTTTGATCAAGAGAAAATGATTGTCTTCTTGTATACAATACGTACAAAATCTGATTCGATAAACAGGTATTTAAACATGTGATTTAACCACAGAAAATAAAACCAGAATAGTTAAAAATTACCTTTCTGAATATTTCAAACTATAGATGTACATCCAAGCTATTACTTTTATCTAAATTGATCAAAAGTAACTCCAGATATCTGATGAAAAACAAAACGAATATCTATATACACTAATGATTGATGTAATAAAATATTTTCGTTTGTAATTTTAGAATCAGTTATCAATCTAATCTACTGCGTTTAATTTAACATTAAGTTTATGAATAATAGTAGAGCACAGAATAATATTTTCAAGAAATATATATTGAAAGATTGAAGTTATACATATTAGAAGAATAATATTTTTCAAGGAATATATATATCATATATATTGAAAGAAGCATAATTTGCATTTTATTATAAATGTATATGTATCTGATGAAATAATGCCATAAATATTAATTTTCAATGGAAATAATTTTACTATTAAAAATTTAAATACAGTTAAACGTTAAAATTTAATTTAATATTTTAAAATTTAAAGTTTCACATTTTAAAATCAAGTGTGAGAGAATTTAGTTCGTTTCATAATATTATTTTTTTTCTTACATTCAACAAAAAATGATTTAAGCTTTAATATTTTATTTATATAAACACATATTTTGTATAACTAGGATTTCCGACTTTTTGTTAATCATTAATAAAAATATATAAGCATTTAAAATGATAACTCTAGAAACAAATTATTTAATTTATAAATTAAAATTAAGTTCACTGGGAAATTAGTTAAAATCTGAGAGATTACAAAGATTAAATACGTACAAAAATCACTACAAAATTGTTTAAAATACTAAATTCATTCAAATGTTTTAAAAATATAATATTCAATTTATTACTTATTTTATCCATTCTAATTTTAAGAAATTTTTTTAACTTTTTAAAATTTCATATTTTTGAATATTTAAATTATATAGATTCCTCATTATTTTAACCTTGTCACTAAGTCACATATTAATATAATCTCATTATGTCCAGTTTCCAATTAAATTATAAACAATATATATATATATATATACATAATATGTGTGTATTATACAAAGAAACTAAATAATGTTATTTAAACACTTGATAGAAAATGTAATGAAAATTAGTATTAAATATACTTTTTATAAATCGCAAAAATTAGAGAGTCTTCAACTATGAAAATCTAAATGTGAATAAATATAGAAAAGTAAAACTGTTGCTTTCTTGAAATACTTTCGATTCCCGCTCACATTAGTTAAATCAACCATGACCGTTCAGTAAGTAAATTCCCAAGCCACGATTTATCGGCAATCCATCAATTCGGGGGGTTGAATTTAAAGTACTGCTGTGAAGCCCGTTGCCCCTACCAAGGGGCTCGGGGTAGCCGGAAAACGCACAGAAATTTTTGCCCGAGTGTACTCGGGATAGCCGGTTAAGGGGTTAAAAAATTTTTTTTGTCTAACAAAACCAAATTGTTTTTCTGCAAATTATTTCTATAAATACAATACATCACCGAAATTACTTTACCACACTAAAACATTTCCCTTAATATATATGAAATACTTCTTTTATTTTTCCATGAAAACAAAATCTTACAATATACATAAATTTAAGCATTAATCGTCTGAAAAATCGTATGGCCAGTTAATCAGTTAAAAAAATCAAAAGCAACTCAGCACCTAAGAGTCTCTGCTCTAATACAGCCCTTAATAAACCGTACCTTCGGATGATTCTGAATCCCAAGTGCAGGAAAAATAGCTGCACTTTGCCTCAGTGCTATAGTATGCTGTGCTTCTCCACTAGCCCATGCATATAAAGCGTGATTTTCTATTAGTGCGCAGTGCGTACACATCAAAACTTCCTATGTTCGTTTGCTTTCGAACGCGTTACATGGTGCACCACCTAGCACCGCACGCACTGCGAGAACACAAGAAAGCAAATCATCATAATATTTTAATAAATTATAAATAATATTTATTATATACCATATAAAAATATGCCGACTTAGGTGCAAAAAATTGTCTCTCATAATTTTGCCAACACATACGAACCGTATACGGTCCATATATTCATTCAAATCAAAATGCTCACTGCACACTCTAGCATTCTTGATGTTGATTTTGTCACTTCTTTGACATCTTTGCACCCATTCCTTTGAAAGCATTTGATTTTCTTTTGGAAATCGATGAAATATTATGTGTTTTCCTTTTGTATTTCGATACATATTTGAACACGTAGCAACAGCACACGATGTCATGTTTTCCTCCTTAAAAAATACTCTTGCTTAAAATGAAAACATTAACATAAAACAAGCCAAAATGAATGAGAAAGCTGCGATCAGACACAAGCTAGCATAGAGAATGCCAGCCAGTGGATGCCCAGTGACGTCACGCTCTTCCCCTCTCCGGTGACAAGGTGGCATGCGATACATCAAAGCGATGAGCCAGCCCTTATTTTCCCTAGCCCTGGTAAACAACGAAGAGCTACGATACCATTATCATCCATCACTGCTATGGTACAGACAGCCTTTGAAAAGTAAGAATTCAGTGTCCAAAGAAATTTCCAAATTGGGTAGTCATGCAGAAATTGATGTCGGGAAACCACACCTCTTATTATCCTGCAGTTAAAAATGGGACATTGTCTCCTCCTTAGGTAGAACATTCTGTTGTCATGGGAATTGCCATTTTAACTGCGAATTCAATCTGTCTTAGTTCTCAGTGACAATCATACTATATGGGATAGTAAGGTTTTTCAAAGTACCTTAAAAAAAAGAAAGAATATGCTGCTAATATTAATAGTATGCAAAATATTGTTAATTTTAGAAATTTATTATTCATATATCTTCAAAGGAAAAATAAATAGTAATATGGTAATCAGTCTTAAAATTGACAAGACACTTCTAATTAAGTTCTTTATCTTAGGACTTTTTTAACTTTCATAAAATTAGGTATCAAATTTCAAAGAAATAAATTAATTATTATAATGATGATCAAAAGGATTCTGAAATCACCATTATAGCAATGAATCTTTTAGATTCAACAGATTGCTTTTCGATTTCAACTTGCAAAAAAATTATTTCAATTAATTTAAAATGAATATTTATTTTCTGAGATAATATTGTCTACAAATAGTAGATTCATGAATATCTAGATTATTCCCATTTATTTTATTAAAATTATCTAAATGTTTTAAATATTATATAATAAGAAACGCTAAAAACTTAATTACACTAATTTAATCAAAGAGAGAAGAATATGTGACATGCTTTTTTAATTATTGCACTTTAGTATTTCACAAATACTCTTTTACCATTAATATTTAGGAGAGACAATAGTTTTTGTAAAAAGCAAATTATAAGAAAATTGCACATACATTCGTGATTAAGTAAAATTATTTTTTTTGTATCAATAAAAAAATCACCTAGAAGAGAGAATATAATCATACAGATATCAAAGTTTGTTTTCAATGTATAGGTTTATTGTAAAGCTATACATGATAAAAGTATATATAAATTTACGTATTTGAGTTCGACATATGATGTTTTGATAAACATCTTAAAATTTCGTAAAAATTACGAAAAATCAATGGAAACTTCACAAAGTCGTTAATATGATAATACACCAAAAATGGACTTCTGGAGTTTTTTATCATTTGTTAAAAGTTTAAGTAAAATTTTAAATCAAAGCAACTTATATATTTCATTGAGAAATTTATAAAGTTATAACTACAGAATTTTATCTAATTTCTAGTAAATATGGTTTATGCAATTAATAAAATTTCTGAATTATTTTTACAATAATCATTAATTCTGAAAATATTTTTCGATTATTATTTTTTAAAAAAAATAATGCAATAAATCCACAATTTTTGAAAAAAAATTACAGATTTCCATTAGATAAGTCAATTACATTTTGAATAATTCATTTGAGATTTACATGGACTGATTGGAAATATAATAGAATTAAAAGGTGCTTTGAATTGTCTTTCAGCAGAAGACAAACTCTGCGCTGAATCTAGTGTGTTTTCAATGAAACATACGCCAGTTGCCATTTTTTTTATTTGGACATTATATATTTAAACCTCTATATTCTATTTATAAAGTTGAATTTAGAAAATTAGAGCCCCTAAATTAGAAAAAAAAAATCGCCAAATTAATTATTTGGTAGGAAGTTAAAGTTATTTCTACGATAACTTTTTTTAATATTATTTTACTATAAATATATTAAACAAATATAAAGAGTATTTATCAAAACAGACTTTATAGATTATCTTTTTCCCTTCATATTTGTTATAATTTAAAAACTGAACCATGCCTTAAAACATGCCTAACAAAAAATATTGTACATCACATTCATGTTTCAGAAAATACTGCATAATTGCTAAAATATTTCGTTTCAGATACTCTTAAAAGTACTTGATATTTAATGTAAATTATAATTTTTGGTTCTATCACAGAGTCAGCTAAACGTAAAAAAAAAGAAAACCCTTGAAAACAGGCGTATAGGGTAATCTCACCCAGAATAAAATACTGGAGATAACTCACTATTTACTGTATGTACCCGTTCCATGGTTGGGAAATCAGTAAATAAATTAGTAGTTCTCCTTCTGAAGTTAATGTGAAAAATCTTTATACATTTTAGTTTAATATAGATCAATATATTTCAATCAAAAACAAAAATTTTTTATTACCTTTACATAAATGATTAGATATTATAAATTCATTATAAAATTATTAATTATTGAAACATTGGAAGTAATTTATCTCAGTTTCTTTTAAAAAAAATCGTAACAACTGCTATCCAAAAAGGAAACGTATGCATCATATATCTTAAAAGTCCATGGAACGTAAAATTTTATATCTAAAATATGCTTATCCGACTTATATGTTCAATTTCATTAAATAAATTAATATATTTTAATTAAATATATTAAAACTGTAATATGCTAGTTTTCAGTCATAAGAGATAAAGTGATTCACTATTGTTAGGTAATGTAAAAATATAATAATTAGAAATAGTCTACTTTTCAGTCAAATGCTTCTAGAAAGTAATATATGATGCAATTAGAAGAAAATAAATCCTCAAATAAGGGATAAAATAATTATTATTGGTAGTTTAGCATCTATAATATGTTTGTTTTCGATTTCTGTGTTTTATCAGGTAAACCAATATTTTTAAATTATGTCTATTTCAATTACAATGATAGAACAAAAAGTATAAAGTTTATTCTTACATTGGTCATTAATATCGAATTATAAATCATGTTTAAATCAAGTTAAAATTTTCTTGAATTGCAAAATGCATGCGGGGTAAAATTTATTAAATTTCTTTTATATTTTCGCTCATTTTTCTGGATTAAATATTTGGCGTTTTAAATTTTCTCAACATCAAGGTTTGTTTAGACAGTTTTACATAAAACTAAATGTTATAGACTATTATATATAATTCAGGTATAAGATATATAACTGATATTCAATATTCTTTAGGATTACATAATATATTTCGAGTCTACTTTTTATTCAAATTTACTATAGAGAAACAACTTCGATAAAAAATACAAAATCAGTTCAAATCAAAATTAATTTTATCAAGAAGGATATTTTTAGAATTAACAGAATCTTGAATTTTATTATTCCCCTGATTTTTAGCCAAAATGTCAGAAAAATTAATTGTCCGCTAAAAGGTTCATAAAGATTTAACTAAAAATTCCGGAATATCTCATAAAATTTTGAGTTGTGAACATTCTATGCATTATTTTATTTCATTGAGAAATTGAATAATTTGTCACTGATTTCAAATGTTTTGTTATTATAACATGTTCTTTAGTTTTATTGATTCCAATCTTTCATCAGAGCGTCAGGGTTATAATCAGGCGTTCGCCTCAAAAGTTCGTAAGTTTGATTCCCACTCCGTTGATGGAAATTACTTTCAACTGTGTGTCTCTAACTAATTAATCTTGGTCAAAAAATATTGAATTTACAATCAAAACAAAAGGATACATATGCATTCAGAAAGCATAACATAATTTATATTTATTCAATGGCAGCAGATTTCTTTAAATTTCAAGATCTCTGGTCCAAAAAAATGTCATGCGATTCCTTTAATAAGATTTAAATTTCAAGATTCCGAACATAAATGCATGAATTTTAAAAATTATCTTATATATGCATATTTAGTAATTCTTATGTAAGATAATATTCTTATGCATATTATCTTATGCATATTTAGTAATTCCTTACTTAAAATTCTTGTAATCATATTATAGACATTAAATAAGTATTCCACTAGCCATATGTCTAATTTTAGAACGTGAAAATACGAATGGTGTTTACATATGACTTAAATATAATAAAACATTCGAAAATACATAATTCTTTTCCATTTTAATCATGCAATACTCCTATATCCATAACGTGAATATCATCGGATTTTTTGCAATATCTTATGCTTTATTTTAGGGGGCAGTAGCGCAAACTATTTAATCTTTTCAATACTCCCTGGTAGAGCCGTTTGATAAAGCTAAATGACTAATGAGAATAAACTTTGCTTCTAAATTCACAGTGAAAATTAATTATTTTTATTTTCTCTGACGCTTACTTTAAATTCGCAAATAAAAAATTATGAAGTTTTCCAAATTTTTTTATAATTTAGAAGCAATAATTTAAATAATAAAAGTACTTACTTTATTTCCTTTTCTTGACATTTTCCCATATTTAAGTTCATAAATACATGAAACATCATTTAAGAATTTACAATTGTGTTATCAATCACGACATCTTGGAAATTCATGATTTTGGAAATTAAATTAAGTATTACACACCATTCAGTTATATCTTTCTAACCTCCAGCATTCAATATCACGAAAATTTCGGCTGTGTATGAGCTTATGATACTGGACTATATCGCTCATTATAAAACAACAGATCATAAAGAAATGAATTCTTTTAAAAAGAACACACAAGTGTTTCCATATTATAAAACCACACGATAACGTATATAAATATTTTATTAATTTTTATTCTATTCAATTTCTTAAACGAAAAACATTTGCGTTTTTAAAAGTAAAATATTTCTTACATCTCTTAATTCTATTAAATAAATTCATTTTAAAATATTTGGTCCAGGAATATTAGAATACTATTATTTTTTATTAAAACTTCCAGCAGATTTAATTTTCTTCCCTAAAAATTTCATTTTAATATATTTCAATGAGGACAATTTTTGCCTGCAAATTATTTTAAAAAATGTTACGTAGTAATTGTTACCATGGAATAAAAAAAGAGCAGGTCGAAAATCGTCATATTAAGTAACAAAGAATAGGCAACTAAATTCGCTGTATTAAAGAATGCAGCTTGGCGTCGTAATCTGCTGATTTGGCTCACCATTTCTTGCTTGGCGATATTATTGCTGCAAATAAGATTCAATCAATTTCTCTAATGAGAAAAACAGTTCACACACACAATATATTCCTTCACCCAATATATATAAACTTATATTTGAACAATTAATTGCTTTTGGTGAAATTTTTAGAAAGGAAAATATTTACAAAATTTGTTAGACTTGGGTTTATTGCCATTGTGCCTATCTGTGAATGTAATACTCAATTTAACTTTAATTTACTTGCACAAAGTACAAAATTGTGTTATTTAAAATAAAGTTTGCGATTAACTTAGAAATCGGGGAATTTAAAAATCTGGTTGTTTTGCGGATTTGTAAAAATTTTGTGTAAGAGTTATACTGAAGTTGAATTAATTATCAAAATAAAATATAAACGAAATGATCTTTTTCAAGACTTTTCAAAAGAAATAAGCCATCTTTAGTTTCTTTACAAACTTTTACCAAATGATTTGTTTTTTGGACGATGATGAAAGAATGATGAATGAAGAGTCCGATTTTCGGTACGAAGAAGTTCATCGCTTACCAAAAATAAGTGATACAGAAAATCTAATTTATGAAGATGATATTGACTGTCAAATTCAGTTAGCTGTTGATAACGGAGTAAGCAAATTTACTATATTATTTCCATCATGTATTTCTAATAGTATTCAAAAACAGAAAAAAAGAAAAACAGTAGCATTAAAATCCGAATTACTGTATATAGTAGAGCATCATAATGGTATTATCGAACCTCGCAATACTAGATTAGGAAAACTACATATAAAAACCAACAAGGTTAAAAGCTTCGGAGATATGTAAAATTAGCAATATTTTTTAATATAGCAATAAAACATTTTATTCACCAAGACTTCAAACAACGAGATTTATTTTGAGAGTCATTCCTGCAGATTCAGCTTTTGCAATTATAGCAGAAGAAATTTCCTTAAATGGTCTTAATGTAAAAGGTATTTGAAGATTTACTAAGAAAAATTCTCGTGAACTAACTGAAACTGTATTAGTAAGTGAATATGGACATTATTTGCCTGTAGAGATTACTTTATTTTTCTCATTAGTAAAAATCTATGATTTCAATGATAATCTGAGGCAATGTCCAAAATGTTTTAAGTTTCCACATTCTTCTCAAAAATGTTAAATCGCTACTCCAATATGTCGCCAAAATGGTGTATCGCATGTTGATAAGTTGTGTCAGATATCATCACCCATATGTTGTAATTGCGAAGGTTAACATTCAACTGACTTTATAAATTGTACTCTTAGATTAGAAGAAAAGAAATTTCTTAACTTTAAACGCAAGAATCATATTACTTCCAAAAGCTCGGTGACCATATCAGTTAATTAAAACTTCTTCTAGCTATGCCAATGCGACAAAAACTAAAGTTACTGAACCATTATTATCACGTAAAGAAATATTAGGTTGGTGCGTATGAAATGTCGGATTCTTAAGTGATTGTATAAAACTGCATATCTTTCTTCAAAAGCTGTTTATTCAATCAAAGTATGCTCCATTCGCTTCAATACACTTCTCCCAACGAGATTTTAAAGCGTAGATGCCTGTCTTAAAAAAATTTTGGTCTTTAGAATTAATAAACTCTGATATCGAGTTTTTTAGACTGTCTTCATTTTCATAGTGTTTGCCCCTTAAAAACAGCTCTAAATGCTTGAAAAAATGAAAATCGGTCGGCGAGAGATCCGGTGAATATGGTGGATGCTGCAATGATGAGCATACGTTTAACCGATCCAGCTTATTTCGCTCTGTCAGTGCGTGCGGTACCCACTTGTCCATCTTCTTAACCTTGCCAATCTCAGAAAGGTGTCTCAATATCGTTGTATGGTCAACCTTCATCCTGATAGCAAGTTCCCTCGTGGATACGGCTGGATCCGCTTCCACTAGAGCCTTCAGGTCATCATTCTTCACAGACGTTTTGGGTCTTCCGCGCGGCTCATTTTGCAGCGAAAAATCGCCAGTCCGAAATTTTTCGAACCAACGCTGCACTTTCCGGTCGTTAACCGTATTCTCCCCAAACGCTTGGTTTATGTTGCGTGCAGCTTTTGCAGCACTATTACCAAGTTTGTACTCATATAAGAAAATGACGCGAATGTCGGCAGAATTCATATCGGCAATAAACTCAAATAAAAAAGGGAAGACCTTCGAGAAAACCTATTTTGCTGAAATGAGTCTCTGGCAATGGACAATACGAGTATGAATGAGGTTATGCCAAATACAAAAGTATAACGAAAACAGGGAGGAAAACGTCCGCATGTAAAGAGAATCCGACATTTCATACGCACCAACCTAATAGAACGTTTAATAAACCACACTGTTCAGACTACTGTAAAGGCGATATTTCAAGAATTAAGCAAAACATTTGAAGAAAAATTAACAGTCCTATCTAATAAACAAGATGAAATGTTCTCAAAAGTTATGCTGACTATTCAAAAGGTAGCCGAACCCCAGATGGCTTCACGGGAATCATCCTCTTCACCACGTCGGAAAACTAGTCGTAATAAAGCAATTACAAAAAAATAAAATTTTTAGATAATTTGAAGTTACATCATTCCGTTTCTAACAAAAATTAAAGTTCTTATAAAGAGAAATTTGTTTATAACAGGAAGTGTGTGATATAGTGGAAGAATGATATCAGATTCGTTAAATATCAGTTTAACAATTTAAAATAGAGTTAGAATTGTTCAAAAACTTTTACTTATTTTACAGCATTTTTTCCATGATTTCATGGAATTCTCGCAGCATTTTCACAAACACCATTTACTAAAACTCAAGTGTTTTGCCAGTGCAATTGTGATAACAATGCAGGATTCTTTTCTATAAAGAGTAGGAACCACTTTAGCTTATCAAATAAGTTCATTTTTAGATCTGATAAACCTGATGGAATAGGAAGTGCTCTGATTTTGGGTGCCGATAAATTTCTTCCATTATCGAATAATCTCAATACCTGGGAATTTGTCAGACGGGAGAGAAATTCTTGCTGTACAAATCTCAGTTGGTAAATCAAATCTCTCTATAATTAATACGTCTGTTTCCATTCAGTAAATTCTCTCTTCAGTAGACTCAAAACGTCCTTCAAACTGTAAAACCTCCCTTTATCATGGTTGGTGATTTCAATATAAAACAAATATCCTTAGGTAGCTATTCTAACTCATGTGTTTGTATTTTTACACTTCAACAATAACAGAAGAATATTTCTCTGTCACAAAAGGTTTTATTGCCTGCACTTTTATTTCAAGTATATTTAATTTAAATACAAAATAAATGATTCCTATTGTATACGAAATGTATTATAACTTCAGAAATATTCAAAATAGATTTTGAACATGTTTTATTTTCCGAAGAAAAAATAAATTCGTCGAATTATTTTGTGGATTAAAATGCTTATTGTTTCTAAAAATAAAACACTACACGTAAATATATGGATTGAATAGTAAATAATAGTTCAAAACTACGCGAAAATAACTAAGAATAATTGACAAGTTTACCTTGAATCAATAAATTGCGTATGAAATACATTTAAGTAAATTTTTATTTATTAAACTGAAACGTTTTAAATGAACAAAAAAAAAAATTCTCAATTTAAGAAATTATAAATTAACAATTTCTTCATTAGTGTATATGATTGGTTTATATGTTTTCCTTTGAACCTCACAAAAGCAGTTATTAGCCAATATGATTCTTCTCTAAGATGCTGGCATCAAGTTGGAAACGGGTGCAATTGACTAAATGAATTAGAAAGAAAATTTTGACCATGAATAAGTTCACGCAGCGACACCTGAGCGCTCTTATTGGACATGGCATCATGGTCCGATGAACTACTAACGGAAACCTTAGATGAACTGCGCATAGCAAAGGAAACTATTGAAAAATTTGACCTGAGGTAGCAAACAATGGACTAATTATTAAAAATCCTTACTGTATGGAGTCCTGTATAACTGCCCGAAATGGGCCCATTAGATGCTAGTAAATTGTTTCATAATGATTTTATGAGTCAATTTTTTAATCATTCGCATATCCATCTTACCAGAAACGTTCTCAAATAATACTTGTCGCTATATGCAATATTTTTACTTGTGTTGTGAGTTTTAAATTTTCTATATGTGAGGAATTCCAACTGGAATATAATACTAGGATCATTTTCATAATGGAGTCGTACAAAAATCACACTACATCATCTAAAAATGATTCTAATAAAAAGAATTTTTTTGCGAAATATGTTAAGAATGATCAGAGGGTTTGAGAGAAGAAGAGCAAGTACAAACCTAATGTTAGAATACATTTATAATTTTTGGAAAGGAGAGGAATCTTGTCTTTCGAAGCTATCCTAATATGCGATTAACTTTAACTAATCATGGTATCACATTTTTCAAATTCGAAGGTATCAGATTCGATCGCAGGCAATGTTGAGTCACAAGTCATGAAATTTGCGCGTCTAATTTCTTCCATGCACACATGATGAACTGCATGCTTGCAAGTGTTGCAAAGTTTCTCAATCCTGATACTTGAATGTGATTCACTAAAAGAAAAAAATAAGTTTCCTGATGGCCACAATAAACAATAAATATTAAAAAACATTAAAATTTTTCTTTACCTTATCATTTAACACTATCGTATATATATATATATATATATATATATATATATATATATATATATATATATATATATATATATATATATATATATATATATATATATATATATATATATATATATACTGTGAGGGATTTTCCCATAAATTCATTAAATACTTTAAGAATTCTTTAAAATCGAATCCACTGGAATATGTAAATATGGTTGGTAACAAACTAATCTGCAAGTAGGATTTTTTTTAAGAAAAATTTTTGAGTAAAGGAAGTTTCACGCACTAAAATCATGTAATTCCTGTCAAACCTACATTTATTACCAATCAAGCAAATTTTTACCCAAACATATTATATTAATAATATTTTTACATGTTATAAAAAGTAATGTAATAATTTAATATCTCATCTATATTCATTATTTCGGGTAAGTATTTTCTTATTCTTTTAAGTACAGATATTTATATTGTAATTTTAAAACACATACTATAACGAAGGATATACACATGGCCTTGGTCTTCCGCACATAATGGTGTTCCTCAAAATCTGGTCTAATGTATATGTTAGGGAAAAAATGTACGAAAAGAGTTGTTAGTCTATATACATGAAGTTAACAAGCGCTTTTGATTATTTTCGTATTGAACTAGTGTCAACAGTTCGTATCTTTTTCTTTCGTTTTCCCGATTAAAATATTATCTACAACAGGTTGTGGCCTCAACAACGCCTCCAGTCAAAAATGTTTTAAGGCGACCGTATGAAAACTGCACTCATGTTTTTAATTGCCAATACCTGAAAGTTTTTATAAATTGTTCACTAATGTTGTTGCTGAATTAAGAATTTATTTAACTGGGATATAAATAAAGATAGGAATTCAAGTCAAAAAATTTTATTGTTGATTTTTACTGGTTTAAAATCCCAATTCTTTTTCGTGTGACTGGTTTCAGCTTGAGTGACCAGCAAGTTGCTCGCTCTTTAAATAAAACTCTTCTTTAGCAATGAGTCATAATTTTTTTTTTTGTTGTTGTCTTTCAAATGTTGGTTACACATGCCCCCGATTGGCGCAGCATATGTTATAATAGGTCTAAGATATGATTTATAAATCATTAGTTTATTTCCTATTGAGAATTGCGGGCCATAAAGGGAATGTAATAATCTCTTGGGATTGATAAATTTGTTTTTGATGTCGTTTTTATGGAACTGAATTTCCAGGTTAATCTTATTTTAATTACCAGAGAGAGAGATAGGTGACTTTATTTTACCAAGGAATGCTGGTTCCGAAAATTTGCGAATTGGGGCAGCCCTTTCATTTTCTCGTATAAAGCACAATCTGCGATCATGTCGCATCATTTTTGAATTTTCCGGGTTTCCAGCCAACCTTCTCTTTCGGTTCCGTGGGGCAGTCGGGAAAAATTTGGAGGTTTGCGTCATTTTCCGAATTGACAGACATCATATCAGTTGCAGAATAATTAGATTCAGAGCTGTACACAATGATTGCTTCCGGGAGTAAAAAGATTCATCATTTTTCGAATCAGTACATACGGTTGTAGTTATAATTCTCTCAGAAATTACAAGCATTTTATTAAAAAAGTTTATATTATTAACGTGGGAGCCATTTTTTTCATGAATAAGAATATACTGGTAAGAAAAATGTAGAATAAATAGAATATTGTAAAAAGACCATTAAAATTAAAACCAAAATATTTATTAACAAATGAGAATGAATAATGAAAATATTTTTCAATAAAAATAGAATATCAATAAATTAAACGTTAAAAATAAAATGTTAGAACAAATAATGTATCATATTGATTAAGAATCAAATATAAGAATGAGCAGTACACTATTTTAATCTTTAGAAAAATAGGGTTATTTTTTTTAATAAGAAAATTAACATTTTTATTAATTATATAAGGACATCGTCACTGACACGACAGCCAGCCACTAAATTTTCAGTCTGCCCTTTTCTAGAACAGGTAGTCTCGCCAAGATCATTTCAATAGAGATATTAAATTACTAACTAATAAATAATTAGATGACTTAATCACTTTTAATCTTTTACATTAATATAAAAAATAAAATCTAAAAACTTAAATTACTAAATTCCATTTAACTTTTAAAAAAAATTATTTTTATTTTATAATCAATTAATAGTTTTCAAATTTTTGTGCATAGTAAAAAAAAGGTTTGTAAAAGATGGCACACACAAATGCTTATTAAATTTAGTTCAGCTTTTGATGAAAATTTAATTTAGAACTGGTAAAGAACTGAGAACCACTTAGAATCAAGAATTCGCGTGGATTCGATTCTGTGTATGCTTCGAAATTCTATTTAAGCTGAAAATTTAGATTAATCCTCATGGACTAAAAATGGTCATAATGTGATAATCATACTCAAAAATTTATGATTTGTTATATTTGCAAAATTCAACAAATTTAAAAAAAATTTTTTAATTAAAATTACACTTTTATGTTTTAGTTTTACGGTGTCTGAAGAATTTTACATCAACCATATTTTAAGAATATACAGACCACGTTTATGCATAAAAACTATATTAAATATCATAGAAATTATATTAAATATATTGCATAAAAACTATATTGAATATCATAGCCTGAAACGATCTAATAAACTAGTGATTATTAATACCTACCTGATTGCAATTTTTTTATATTTATGTTTATTTATTTATTATTTTATTTATTTAATTTTTTTGTAAAAATAAAGTATGACGCAAAAGTTTTGATAAATTTAAAATTGTTCTCTGAAAGACCAAAGTCTTCCGATTAGAAGTTTCTAGGTTCGATGTTGAACAACAGAAGAGAGTACTTTGACCAAGTATGATGAGCAGTCTGTTAACTTAAGGTTGCCGTATGGTAATTTTAAAGTTCTCCGCGTAAATTATTTTCCCGAAAGATTTTTCCCATTTCTATTGTTAATTACAGTATCTTATTTCGAAATACTTAATTTTTTTAAATAAAAAAAAATTGCACTCAAGCCTCTTTTCCATTCAAATTCTGTCAAAGATATTTTTATTTGTGCTATATAAAGAAAAATTTCATTCGAATTGGAGCGTAATTGACGAAATTATCAATAAAAAAACGAAATTGTTTTATCGGCCATTTAGTTTTTTTCATATATATATATATATATATATATATATATATATATATATATATATATATATATATATATATATATATATATCACTTTATATGAGTATTGCGTCAGATTGCCCTTTCCCAAAGATTCAGACTTTCTCTTTAGTAGTGTTACAGTTTTTACAGTGCCCATATCCATTTTCATGATCAAGGAGCCTGGAGTGCAAAACAAATGTCCAGATTAGGCATTCCACCTAACGCTAAAACTCCTTATGTTTAATTCCCAAGCATGCTTGATACTCAATTTTATCCACCCACTGAAGGGATGGAAAAAAATACTGAGTCAACCTTGCCGAGACGAGGATCGAACCTATGACATGTGCCTTGGGAACACGAAGCCTTACCACTGCGCCATAACCAACTCGATTTGTATGTCCATTGCTTTCAGCTTCCTTCTTTTGTACTAGTCAACATTGCTCTTATCATTATATTTAAATGTTTTATTCAAAATATACTTGCGTTATTTCTTCTTGGCTTCACCTGAACATCACTGTCCTGAATGAACCAATTTCGTGTCTCGATTTCGCTTCAATTCCTAATTATTTCGTAAAATTTTGAGTTGATTTCTACGTAAGAAATTTTATTCATTCCCTATATTCACACCGCATAAAAACACTTTTTAATTGTGTTGCTAGCCGACCGATGGCGGAGTGATTAGCGTTTCTGACTGTGGGTCCTGGGTTCGAATCTTGGTTCGAGAGTGGATGTTACTTTCTCTGTCTTTTCTTCTGAGATGATGTGTGAGTGTGACCCACCCTATAAATGGGTTTGTGGTGGTATGGCGTGAGTAATGCTACTCGCCTCCGTGACTTGGTTCACAGGTACCCGCTGTGTAACGACACATCAGAGGCAGTTTCCGGGCTGCTTGTGACT
This sequence comes from Latrodectus hesperus, assembly GCA_037975125.1. Classification (NCBI taxonomy): domain Eukaryota; kingdom Metazoa; phylum Arthropoda; class Arachnida; order Araneae; family Theridiidae; genus Latrodectus; species Latrodectus hesperus. The sequence goes on along the minus strand of CM075852.1, from coordinate 5,884,085 downwards.
AAGGGGTTAGTCAACCAAGTGGCCGCAGTTATTAAAAATAAGTTGTATTGCGAAACTTTTTTTTTCATAGCTGTACTCGTGAAATTTTGTGCGATATTTTATACGTTCCTTTCAAACGCTCCCTATCTACCGCTCAAAAATAGGCTTGAGAGGAGAGTGCCAGCTTAGAGGTGACCTCGTCCCCTGACCGTTGTTCAAAATGACGAGGCACTTGGGGATGGGTGAGTATTCCAAACCCGTTAACCTAAAAGTACAGTCGGCTGCATATGTATGTATGAATGCGTGCTTCTCAAAGGAAACCAGATTGATTTGAATGTCTCTGATAATATATAGGCCATATTTCCTAGGATATTTATGAAAGATATAGCGTCTATACTGAGCACTGGTGATCTGAAAGTTGTAGGATTATAACCAAAGTATAGTCAGTGTGGATGTCAATATATTTTGACATCACATGGTAGATAGTCTAAGAACATAAGACTTTTCCCTCCTTCATCTACTACATATTATATCCTTCGAGAAATTTTTCAGAAGTAGTGAGCTGTATCCACGTGTAGCAAGGGCGAAAACCCTGAAAACTCCCAAATACCCACTCAAAGAGATGTGCACGCAAAGGACAGAAGCGCAATACCCATGTCACATTTTTCAACTGTTGCTGACATGGAACCCGTGACATTCTACTCCAAAGAGCACGATCCTACCTTTAGGTCATAGTACGAAGATACTTTGACGCAAGCTAGTGGACAGCCTATCAACTATTGTTAAAGCACTTTAATGTCATTAAATCGCCACCTTACGAAAATATTTTATATAAATGGTGAGTCGTTTTAGCGTATCGCAAAGCAGGAAATCAAAAAACTCTCCAGCACCCACCCTAACACACACAAATGCAAACCAAAGACAGAAACGCAACATTCATCTCTCGTTGGTCAACAGTATCTGGGATCGAACTCGGAACCTTCTCCAGAGAAGAATGCAGTCCTACAAGCCCTTGTGATATTTACCCATATTTGTTGTGAAATCTAAAAAACCTTTTGTAACAAAGCGTCACATCTGGAAAATCACTGACAAAGAGCCGTAAAATATTTTTGAATCTGTATAACCATTAATGTTATGAATTTAAATCTATCTTCAGTATTTTATAATTTATCAGCTATCAAATTGCATCAAATGTTTTATATATACGCTGTATATTGCTTTTTAAATATAATGTTATTATATTTCTTTTATTATATTTTTATTTCTTTAATAAGATTTGAAAAAGAAAATGGTTCATTTCCATGATTTGGTCGTAAGAGATTTTAAAGGAAAAGTGATTTGTGCAGTTTTTCATTTATAAGAATCAGTGAAGCATTTAGTAAAGAAAAGTTTATAAGAAAAGAGAAGAGAGATAAAAGCAGACACAATGTGTCAATAGCAAAGCCGAAAATACGTCTTGACATACAATTGAAGAGGGAAGAAGGATGAGTCACAAATTGCAGAGGGTATCCAAGCACAATGTATGGGGAAGTACCTCACCCTCACTCCAAAGCAGCTCGCTTTCAATCTTTCGTGATTTGCAAGGACGCTGTTATTTTCGGAAAACGATTAATCTTCAACATGCTTTTGTGTGTTGGAAGCGTTTAATTCAACTCTCAAATCTAAAATTTAAAGAGGAGTTTGAACAGTTACAAATAACCGAAACTGTTGTCCGAAGGTCTAGCACAGCTGCTTGTCTAGTATAAATGAGTGAGAGTGTATCTATGCTTCACTGGACAGTGGATCAGTTTTGTCAGAAAAAGTCAGTTTTGGTAGGAAAATCTTTTTTCGTGATAAATGGCTTTATTTTGCTACTTGTGGAAAAAATCGCTTACTCGCGCATAACAAGCCAAAAAGAACATCAACATTTGTCTAAAATTTCGTAAAAATTGGGAAATGCGCAAACCTTAGTAAATAATTTTTTTTAAAAAATAATCCATGGAACTTTTAACACTATATTACTTTTAGAAGTATCTGATTAAAAAAAATGTCTTTCTTTTTGAAATATTATCCACCGATATTCAACGTAAATCAGATTTAAACATATCTTTTTTAATTCAACATAATTCAGATTTAAACATATCTTTTAATTCAACATAATTCAAATTTAAACATATCTTTTTTAATAATGCTTCCCTTGCAATACTCCTGCAAAATCAGATATTTTTTGTAATTATAGATACGGTAAATTAAGTATAAATTAAAAAAAATTCATTTCACTTTACTAGTGTCGATATAAATGGAGTCAGTAACAATTTTCGATAAAAAAAAATGTTTAAATTATTGCTAAGAAAAAAAGCTTAGATTAAGTTAATTCATTACAGTATTCCAGTTACCTCTTTCTGCCCGCCAAAAGCACTTAATAGAAACGACTACCTTGTAATTTTTAAGTTTAATCAAGTGACGAGTTTGACATCTGATCTGGCACCTTCTTTCCCCAATACCGTAATGAAGGAATATTAAATTTTATGGGGCTTTTAATGTACATAAGCCCTCTTAACAAAACAGTTCTTATTTAATTCAATATCTTGAAATTAAATATTTTTTCCCATTTTCAAAAAAAGCACTTTTTCTACCTAAGTCACTTAGGACCATTTTAAAAACCGTAGTTAAAAACAGATTTTAATTTTGTTTTTTATTTACAATTTCTAATATTACAAAATTAAGAGAAAATTTATTAAATTCGAAGATTTAAACCTAATTTTTTTTATTCTCAAATGCTTGCCGTTATCTGGTACCCATTGAAAATTTTAAGATTATCCTTGAACTACAACAGCTCATAACCGTCATAGCAAATCGAAGGAAGAAAGTACTGTAACACATGCGAATAATTGCTTCGATGTCAATATTTATGTACCCATTGAAATTTTTTAAATATTCTTTTATTTTAATCAGTAAAAATACTGTTCTAGCTCTGCAAGCTAACTAGATGAAACTTAAATCATTATGCAGCTAACTATTAAGGAAATTCTTCATAGCTTTAGCTATAAGGAATTTCCAATGCGCACCTGTGGTTGTCGAAAATCGACATGCTTGATCCGTTAAAATGTATTATTTTCAACCAAAGTTTTTGTCGCCAATAACGAACAATTCTCTCAAACTTCTTGCAGGTGCAGGGGTAACAATCGACGAATACTTCAGTTCTTAGAATCATCCCCTACTCACTGACCTTGACGTTGCAATGATAGCTAAGCTCCACCTACAGGCGCGAATATATTTCTCTCACCGGGCCTGATTCCACAGTCGCCAAACTGGTTCTGACGTTCACAAACGAGATCCATGTATTTTGGAAGACTCTCGTAGAAAACGTGCTGTTTCTAAACGTGCTGTTTCGATACAGAATGAGAAATTTAATTGATAATTTAATTGTTAAAGTAAATTAATTTTGATTGATTTCAGCAGAAACTTTGTGGACATTCTAAAAGGTAAGTTATTATTTTTATTCAATTTAATTAACAAATTTTGAACCTTTTTTTGAAGGAGCTTTATGAATGAAACGTGGTATACCAAAAATAATGTTTCATAAAATATTTCTTTCGTTTGTCTTTTAATTTTACTTTTCCATATTGAACTTTTTTTTAATATAATAGAATTTTACTTGCAATTAATTTAAAAGTAATCACTGAAGCACTTGAAAGCTTAATCAAAACTGCTTATATTGTTTGTTGCTTCAATCTAACTTTATTCTAAGCAAAATATTAAGCAATTTGGATTGCATAAATGTTTTCTACAATTATGTTTTATTTATGTATAGAAACTTTAAAAGGAAATAATTATTTATTAGCATGTTAATATTTCTAAATTATTCAAGAAAAATATAAACAAAGAGATAAAATCATACATGATCTTATCAATATATTATATTCTTACAATATATATATATATATATATATATATATATATATATATATATATATATATATATATATATATATATATATATATATATATATATATATATATATATATATATGAAGTAATATAAGCTATTTTAGAGAAAATTATTTATATAATATGAATGGGAAACTCGTGGATTATTTTTTAAGGCTGTGTGCTATTGTTTTGAATAAGAGTCATGTTAATTTTGATATCAGTTTACATTTTAGTAACTCTCATTAGTATTTAACTTAGTTTCTATTTTGAGAAATATAGATAATTATATTTTAAAATGAATTTTTTAACTTTAAGTATTTAAGAATGTGGCATTCGAACAAAACATTGCTTAAGTTTTAAATCTTAATTTTTTGTGTAAGCTTGTTTTGAATAATTTGTCGTGATCAATTTTATTATAAATAATTTAATTGTCTAACAATAATTGAACTTGTTATGTGAATCTTTCAAATTCTTCTGAATTTTGTTAGACATTGGCTTATAATTTTTTAATCTTATCGAACCATAATCTTAGGATCATTGATCAAATATTTTTTTTTCTAAATGTTAAGTCTAAAATGTGCTTGTAACAAATGTTGACTATTCTAACAGTGTTGATTTAAGTGCATAAAATTAAAGAATCAATTTCGATATATATTTTGAATTCAAAATATTTTATATCTTTTGCAAAATGTGTATTAAATTTATAAAATATTGTAAATACATACAACTGCAAATTTTAATTTTGCTGTTAACAAAATTCTTCTTATAAATTTAAAACATTTCTTTGTTAAGAATTGTATTTTAACTTATTTAGTTTATGTTAAAAGTGTGTGATTCATATAAATTGTAAGGATAGATTGAGTTTGTGAGGATATATTGAGTTCTATATCTCATATCTGTGTTTTAGTATTAGATATGTATAATTATAATATGAGACATGATAGATAAATTTTCTAATTTTTTCAATAATTGATCAATTACTTTTTTTTAATTTATGTCTTATGAGAATTTGTTTTAGAAGATTTTTAATTTTATAAAATTTTTACATATTTGTGTTTATATCTGTATCACATTAATTATCACCAAATTTTTTTAAATAAAAATTAATTTTGAAAGTTGTGATATAAATATAAAAAGTATCATTAGATATAAATATAGAAAATGTTACAAGATTTCAGAAAATATGACAAAATTATTTTATAAAATATACAATTGTATTTATGTAAATAAAATCATGACTCTTTCTTTCACAGTGTATGCTTATTAAAATGAAAAATAATTTACTTTTCAATTTTTTGAATAATCACCTTATACAAGTTCCACAGTAAAAATAAAGTATTTTTTGTATAATTGCTTTTATAAAATTAATAATACTTTTACTTAAAGTTTACCGTGACTGTTTTGATAATTATTTTATGAATCATCTAATTTATTTTCTTAAGTATAATTTTGTATTAATTCTTAAAATAATGGTCATCAATAAGAGATTAATGTTTTTTGAAATTTGTTAAATAATAAACACATCATAGACAGTTATAAAGTGTATGCTGCAGATATTATTTATATGGAGATAATTATATTGAGTTTTAATTGGTTTAAAAATGTTAATAATAGTTTTAATCAGTTAAATAATAATGTGTTAGTTTATATATATAAATATTTCGAAAATAATTCTATCATCTGACGAGAAATATTTTGCGTGAAATTCTTAATTATTGTTTATTTATACACTGTTATAATAACATTACAAAATCATAGAAATGACATTGTTTATTTTGTTAAAGTTCAATGATTATTTTTTTTTAATCTTTAACAGTTATAAGGTTAATAACTGTAACACAATTTCATATTAAACGACAAAAAATCAAACTAAGCAATAGTTTGAAAATGAGTCGAAACGAAGCTTCAGCTCTCGTCTGTGACGTCACAGAAGCTTGTGTCCGGCCCGGTGAGAAACAAGTTCACGATGGCCCCGCTACAGGGGGGAAAATGCCAATTTACGCAAGGCTAGGGGAAGACGAATAATTTCTGAGGCAGGGCTGTTTTCCCTAGCCCTGAATTTACGAATCTGGGCTGCACGTGGATTTTGATGTGTGTGTAATCAGCTCTCTTATGAGCTTTAAATTATATTGTTGTTAAAAATCGCTGCTGAAACTTTAATTAAATTTATAACGATCAAGATTATGTTGCATTGAAATTTTGAAATATTAAACTAATTATTCACTTTTAAAATAGTATATTGATACCCATGCAGTTCACGTGTTTGCCCTCATAGTGAGGAAACCAGTGGATGGGCCATCGTATCTCCAAAAGGGGTTCATCGTAATTTAAAATAAGGAATCAAAAGATTTGGCCTGACACTTCATAAGGTATCGTTTCACATGGAGGACATCGCAACCACAACATATTTTATGTGCCCTAGCAGCCATTATCGAACAATACGGATCTCCAAATGGGTCGAGATTCAAGCTCACTAATTTCCTATAACAATATCGAACGCCCTAATCTACTAGGCCACCCCAGCCTTGCAGTATTAAGTAATTGATATTAAAATGCCTTTAACTGCATAGGAATATATTGCGCAGGACTGAATTTAAATATGCAATGAGCAATACAGTTCAGGTAACATACTTTTCATTGCCTGCTAAGCTGGTGGTTGAGTGGTTAGCACTCGTGCTTCTGATTCAGCAGTTCGTGGGTTTGAATCCCTCTTTGGGTTGGCATATTTGTAGTGGTTCGGAATCCACTTTAAACTGTATCGCTTGATCTAATTAGCCTTCGAGTGTAGAAATTGACCTTTAGCGGTAAACCAATTACCCTTGTTTTTTTGGTAGTTAATTAAAGAACATTATTTTTTCTTCCTCACTTGAATTTAGCAAAACGGATTACCATAGTGACAAAAATTGTAGCTTTTAATTGTTACCTGCAAGTTTTTATTGACTGCATGCAAAATTCAAAAACTTATTAAATCCCTAAAAATACATATGATTTATTTGTCAGGCAGAGTGTGTGCTTGAGAGTTTTCTGGGTTTCTTCTCATGCGATATGTGACTGACTACATATGAGATTCCTCCAATAAGCAAACAGCCCAGGCTCATAAAAGCTTTTAGTTGTTAGACTATTTAATGCATTTTAGGTTGAAGTAGTTAGAATGTTATTAAATTTGCTACTGATTTCAATTAAATTTCAATGAAACCAGTTTATTAAAACCCAGTCTAATGTCCATTTGATAAAAAGTAACAAAATTTAAAAATAAAACTGCGATATATTTGATCTTAGTTTTCACTTATTCAAATGATAAAAAAATGACATTTCTTTCATTTTTGAAGAACTTAATTATTCAAAACAGTTTAGTTTCTTAACATATAATTTACACTGTCTTTAAGCAAATAATATCAGCACTGTCTTTAAGCAAATAATAATTTTAATCAAACATGACACAAATTTTAATTAAATTAAAAAAGAACAACTTGAGCTAATAAATTTATAATTAAAAAAAAAAAAAACTACCGAATAATGAGACCAGGTAACGAAATAAGGAAACCAGGTATTTGTCATGTAAGCATGGTAAAGTGACAAATTATTAATATTTTGATTTAATAATTTTTTTCATTTTGATAATACATTTTTAATTATTATATAATTAATGAAAAAAATTATTTAACTTCTCACTCAAAATTTTTTACACATGACATTTTATTCCCCCATTTATGTTTATAATATCTTTATTAAATTACAAAAATCAGAAGGAAATGTGATACTGAGTGTCTTTTATTCATATAAATGAGAAAATTTATAAATATTCCCATTTCTAAAAAATACAAAACTTTTTGTTTTTCAAATAGATGAGATGTATTCTTAAATTGAACTACAGATGTTCAATATTTGCAACTTGTGATTTATCTTATTTAAAATTTTTAATTTAAAAAATAGACAATGTAGACACTAAATAGCAATATATTTTTATTCTGCTGTTTTCTTATTGAAATTTATATTGCATACAAAGTTTATTAAAACAATTCATGTCGGTCAAAAATTCTTTAAACAATTTTTATTTTGAATTGACAGACATTTATTTTGGCTTTGGAAAAAAAAACTTGAGATGCTAATTTATAATTAAACCATGACTCGTGTCGCCTCCGCCAAATGACACATTTCATCGCCTTCTTTGCCAAATCTAAGCGATTACAGTCACAGCATGGTAACCCAGGTACGATGAGCTGTAGGCGGAGCTATCGTTGCCCGGGGAAAATATGATTGGGTGAAATATAAGGTGGAGAAATAAACATCATTATGACATGTGAGTGAACGTAGTATATTTAGCAGCGTTTTTCTTGTTCTAAGGTATTTCGTTCATAATTATATTAAGATTTTTCTGATAATTTTATAAAGCGATTGTCTTATTATATAATGGAAAATGATTCAAAAAATAATTCTTTGCAATTTTGCACTTCAAATATTAAAAGTATTTCATCGGCCTTAATAGACGTTCATTTACAAATATAAAAATCAAAAACATTTATTGTTAGTATAAATAACTAAAAATAAAAGAGTTTTTGATTTTTATATTTGTAAATAACATAACACAATAAGTAACTATAAATATGATACAACAAAAACATAGACAACAATCTATCATATCTTACATCCAAGCGTACATGATGTAAAGAACTTAAATAAATACTTTTCTTGTTGGTGTAACTCATGTTTTTGAAACAATGATTTTATTAATGCATTTGGTACCAGTGGTTATGACATTTCAATATTAGTACTTGGACCTTTAAATGAAAAAGTTAAATGTAACATAACCAATAGTATTACTTATCTTCTATAAATAAAATTATTCCATCAAAACTCATCATGTGCTTTTAAAAGCAATGAAAGGAGAAATTAGATCATTTAAATTGAAGCTTGCATGGTAGTTTAAGTACTTATTGATGATTTTCCCTATTTTTTTAGCAATTAAATTTAAAATTGTTTTTGCCATATAATATCTCATAATCATAAATTACATGAATAAAAATTAGCATATTTATACTTTATATCTTTTATCTGAAAGTATATAACATATTACATAAGTATCATTAAATACTATAATTTACATATGTATTCTCCTACTTACCAAAATTAAATATGTGTAATAAAGGAATAAATTTTTTTGAATTAAACCTGTGAATTAAATATATTTATTGTGTATATTTGTATGTTGAAGTTACTAATCACTAATTTTTTGCAATAGCATATTCAGCATTTCTCATTATTCAAACTCCAAATCATTCAAATATAAGATATTAACTCTTGTTAATGCAATAAAACCACTTATTTTGTAACATTTGCTGAGCTTATAATTTAATCTCCAAGTTTTTTGCCCAGATCACATAAATCTCGACACATAAGTATATATTTATTTAACTGATTTCTAATTATTTCATTTATACAGTTTGTTTTGCAAGTTCATAAGATTATATAAGTAGTTACAAATATGCAAAAGAAACTAAAGGGCTGTAACAACTAAAAATCAATTTATAAAAAACTATTATCAATAATTATGGATATTTGTCTTCAACTCTTATTACTAACATCCGTGCAATTTGTAGGTTTATTCTTGTGCATAAAGAATTAATTTTGACAAGAGATTTTCCCACGCTTTCTTGAGAAATTTTGATCTGAAAACTCAACAAACTGAGTCAAAATTAAGGCATTATCACTCTTTCTTGCAAATCTCTTTAAATTAATTCACATTCATTACTACTTGCATCTAAATGTATGTGCAGAGCTGTACTGACCATTACTGTAAATATTGTTAAAAATGTGTGTATAAGTATTTATATTACTAATCTAATCTAGAAAATGTGGGAACAACTGTATGGAAAAAAAATAAATTTTTACTTATATCAATTTATGAAATAATATTTACTGTTTGTGTATACTTCATAATTAAAATAATCTAGAAATATTTTCCGCAAATAAACTCTACTAAATGTATGGATTATTCAAGAATATGCATGCAAGATATCTGACCTTGTAAATAGTTCCTATTTATTTTTATTTATAAAGAATATGAATGAGTGTGATGTCACGCGGCTTGGCCATACCAGATGAAAATACATGGCTCGACGATTAACCAAATGATAGGTAAATGGAAATAATTGTTATATCCTCATTAAAATCTTTCCCTGTGACTAATAATTACACCCCATTGGCAGTCAAAAGCAAATAAATTGGTGGTGAGCGCCTGGAGCACTGGAACTCGGTCATCCAAAGTGGCAAGAAGTGGATCTAGTGTTTGTTAGGTTCCTAGCCTAAATGGCCATGTACCTTCTGTTCCTAAGAAATTTTTCTACACCTAACTTTAGTTGAGATTAACATAATGATTTCAAAACATAAGGTTATTTAAACACAAAAGATTAAGAAAATATTTTGCTTAGGTTAAAGTGCTCCCAACGAGAGTTCTTTGCCTGATATTGAATAAACATAAAAAAGAAAAATTGGCAACCAAAGTGGCAACCAGCCTCCCTTGAGAAATTTTGAGTACAAATACCACAGGAAGTTAAACTGCTTTTCCCACATCTGGTAATAATTTAAAATCGATCAACAAACTAGGGGAGATAACACTTTTCCATGAACCAGAATATCTCCTGTCAATAAAGTAAGCAATTATAAAATGATCTATCGAGACACAGATGCTGTTTGCGTTTTACCCAGTTCATGAGAATTTGAAAGATATCTATTTTGGTTCTCTCCCACAATAAATAGTAATATAATATAAACTCATAAAGATATTATAATGCAAATAATAAAAGCACTTTCTTTAAAATAATTCAAGTTGTAAATAGTTCTGAAGATTTAGGTTATGCTTTTTAATTTGAAACAACAAAAATCGAATAAAAAATAATCAGAACTCTAGAATTGGATTCAGAAATGTAACAAGAGAATAATAAGACTTGCTATAATTTATAAATAATTTAAAATAATTATTAATTTTACATATTAATATAATTATTTTCAAAAATGTATATTTTACAGCAGTGAATGATGTTAATATATAATATATATAGATTAAATGTATTTATAAATAACAGTGAGTTAGGATAAATTAATTAGTTATGCATACATTTCATTTGCCATTAATGATGAATTTGATTAATTACTTCATTAGTGTTGATCACTTCAAGTTTTTCAAATTCGACGCTTAAAAATGCTAAGTCACTCCAATTATTTTGTCCCATGGTTGATCGTATATGTCAGAATTAATTTTAATTTACTGAACGAACGTTCACAGCTAACAATTGAAGTTGAAATAGTAAAAATTGTCTGTACACTCATAATTTTAATAACATCTTCACCATACTAGATTATGCAAGTTAAAAGCTTCAATGGAGTTAAATATTTAATTTCTTTGGAGCATTGAATTATATACTTATATATTTTTTATAATAAAATCATAAATATTCTCAGCCAAAACATATAAATTTGTAATATTTTTTATTTTTCAAAAACTGATACACTCAGTATTTAAGTTTTCTATTGAATAAAATTCTTATTGGGAATTCGACTTTTAATTGTTGTTCCCGATCTAATTAGACCTCGTGTAAAAAAGATCGTTTAAGGACAAACAAATCAATACAGGTATTCATACTAGACAAGAGTTTTAACATTCTTATCTCATGATTATGCGAAATTTTCTCAGTCGTTTACTTTACCAATGATGAATGTCTACTTATTTTTAATAGGACATTCTTACGATTTTAAAATATTTTTTTATTCAAAAGAGTTTGTTTTTGTTTTTTCATATTGTTTTAAGCAATGGCATATTTTCTTTTTGATTCAATAATTTATACATTAAGATCTTTTTAATTTTTTACAGTGCAGAATCGGCATAAATCGAACATTATTTTTTAAGATAATTATGCCCGATTTCATTATATTCCTCCAGAATGATTTCTCTTAAGCTAAAACAGGTTTTTGTTATAAATTGTAATAATTAAAAATAGGTTTTAAATAAGTAAATGTAAAGAATACGAGCTAGACAGAAAACGAAATTCGATTTTTTTTTCTTTTTGTTCCAAAAATCAAGATTTTTAAAAGTCAAAATTTTCGAACCAAGTTCATCGTTTTTAACAAAACCATATTACTTAAGAATATTTAACCTTGTGATTTCTAGGTTTTTAATTAATTTTACATTCAATCTAATTTTAATATAAAAATTGAATAGCTTGCTCGTAGAATTATCATTTTAAATACTTATATAATTTTATAAATGATCGACAAAAAATGGAAAATCTTAGTTTTAAAAGATATGTTTTTAGGTAAATAAAATAATATAGATTACATGAATTTTTGTTGAACGTTAAAAAATAACTTTGTAAAATTAATTTAATTCGATCAAACTTGATTTTAAAACGAATCATAAAACTTTAAATAAAATTTTAACATTCACAACTGTAATTAATATTTTTAAATTTTTTCTTCATAATGAAATTATTTTCATAGAAAAATTATATTTATGTCAGTATCATGCTAATACCTGAGCTTCGTTTACCTTTTCTGATGAATATATATCTTGTGACAAGATTATATTTATCTGAAAATGGAAACAAAGCTTAGGTATTAGCATGATGCATACTTTTACTGAAGACACAAATGTTTAAAATGTAAATATTTGCAAATTAATGTTATAATTATACTTTCAAGGTTTATTTATTACATTTATCTATAAGAACTAACTAAAAATATGAAAATATATCGAGAGATATAAAATAATCAAAAACATAAATCTTAACACGATGAAATTAATTTTAATTCTATATCGTAATATTTGGGTAGTAATTTTTGATTGGAATCAAATATTCAAATTTAAAAAATAAGGTTTTAAAACAATATTAATTTTCTAAAATGTATAGAATTTTCGCCACTTAGTAACCACTTGTTCCAACAGATGTTTACAAAATGCACATCTGTTTCAGAAACATAATAAAATGATGTTACCATAAATTAATGATCAAATTTAAATATATAAAAAGTGTTTGTATTTCGTAATAATAAACGTTATTTTGTGTAAGGAAAACAGCAGAGAACAAGATAAATTAATTAATTTCTTAACTGTGAGGTTCAAAATTATTTTAATAAATGTTTATGTAAGTTTTAGGATATTTTAAACTAATATTCCCTAAATATAATCATTGATTAAAAGTTTATGCTTCTTACAAATTCCGGAAAATATTTAATTTCCTTCATCAGTAAAAGAAATATTTTCATTTAATGATTTAAGAACTATATTTTAAATATTACTTTTTTATTTTCAAGCACTTCAATAAATAATAGCAATACTAAAGGTTATAATTTACATTTCTGAAATAGAATATTACAAATAAACACTATGGTATGATCAATCCTTTCGTGTGTTTTAGAAATAAAATTTCAATGAGTAAATTCTGATATTAAGCTAAAAAATTTGAGTTTGAATAAAATATCTCTAATATAAGAAATAAATTTTATAGTTGCGGTAAGATAATAAATTAAGATACTTGTTTTTAATAGGTTAACATTAAAACAAAATTAATGTTGTCGAAACTAGGTAGAGTATTTATTTCCGATTAGTGAATTTATGCTCACAAAAATGTATTTTATGAATATTTAGTACTTTAATCAAAACTATTTAAAAAACATTTGATGCAATCAAGTCAAGCAAAATATTTCTATTTTATAACTATCAAATGAAGAAGGAAGTTAAAACATTATTTTACAAAATTATTTTTTTAAACAATCCTTCTCGAAATTTACTACTTCTGATCTTTTGCATATCAAGGTAGATATAGTTCGGTGAAGGGAAAAATATTTAATGTAGAATAAATTTGAATATATGTGAAAAAATGTGTGATATTAACAGTTTTATATAAAATATTTAATAACTAAATTATTATTCTAAATAGTAGCGTTAAGATTTCCCCATTTTTATTTTTGCTTTTATTCTCCTTCTAAAAACAATTTTCATGCGTGAGATATATTTATTTTAATATTTAGTCATAACAATTCAAGAAATACTAAAATAAATATAATAACAACATAGATTCCAGTAAGGAACGATATTTTTTACAAAATTATAGAAACAGAAATCATTCGGAACATGAAAAACTTACAATCAACATTTTTTCTCAATATTTAAACTGAAGTCAGTAGCTTACTATTTCCCCTAAAAGCTATTGTTAGGCAATTAAGTTAGTTTATTATTTTTCTAATTATTAAAAATATACAATTTTGTCAAAATTCTTCAGTTTGTAAGTATTAAAGCATTCAAACCACTTCTTTTAATGATTTTGAAAATTATTTGATGATTTTAGAAATATAATATTGATGTAGCACGGATTAAATTATCAATTAAACAATGAATTAACTAGTTACTACAGATATTTAAAGGTTTTTCTGATTTTTTTGTTTAAAAGATATGATGCATTTAACTACTTTAGAGCAATGATTAAAATCATTTGATCCAATCTAATATTTTTTATTTTTATATCAGAAGAAAATTATATATATATATATATATATATATATATATATATATATATATATATATATATATATATATATATATATATATATATATTTACTTTAGAATTTAAATAAAAAAACTGCTTAGTAATAAATTTCCGGATAATATTTTCTAAATAAAAAAAATTCATATTTAGTGTTGCAAAAAATTATAACAGGGACTTGTAGAAATTTTCTAGCCGGACATTCACAAATCAAACCACTAGCACACGTTGGTTTCTTCAGCTGACAGCGATTGATGGACTTCCCCGCTGTAAGTCATTACAATGAAATTATTTTGAGATGGTCTAGTGTAAAGCCGGAAATACGTCCCATCAATAATTAGAGGCTTTTGTATTCTTGATAAGAGCTAATGGGGGTGTTATACAGGGTGTTATATCTGTTTCTTATTGATTAGTAAGGATGCAAATTTTAAGGCCATCTAACGCAATTCTTTTATTTGTAATTTAATTTTAAGAATTTTTCATTAATGATATTTCAATTTTATGAAATTTCCCCTTTCTTTTGAGAGCTATATCTCATCATGCTATTGTTGTTAAAATACAATTAAAAGTTAACATTTTATATTTACAAAAGAAAATATAAAATTTTAATAAAATATTGTTTGTTAAATAAAAGGATCTAATCTCTTATAAACAATTAATTGAATGTTAAAAAATATTTCAGAAAATTAAAATATTTGAAAAAATTTTCATTTTGATTTTTTTTAAATAGTAAATAATTACATCCAGAGAGAAGTGCTGATGACATATTTATCAGCCGAAACAATATTAATTAGATATTATATTCTTTATTTGGAATAGAAAAGATTTATTTGATTAATCAATATTATAATTTTTTATAGACATGTAACTTGACTTCGGCTATATAACTTGACTATATAACTTTAAACTAAAATAGAAGACATCTCAAATGTTTAAATTTATAACTGCAAAAAGTATAAAAAATAAAGTTTCTTTTCATTAACTTTCCTCCTTTTCCATAATCATTTGCATATTTTTAGTACAGTTTTTATTATTTTTTGAGGTATTTTGTAAATTACTAGAGGTAATATTTTAACTAAGGACGCTTTGTTTCTTATTAAGAAAAAGCAATTTGGCCAGTATATTTCGGGGATAATATTTTTAAGTAACATTTGTATATATATATATATATATATATATATATATATATATATATATATATATATATATATATATATATATATATATATATATATATATATATATATATATATAGTTTAATTGTAGGTATATTACATTTACAGTTTTTCTGATAAAGAAGCATTACTTCTTTATCAGATAATGTGCAAACGTGATATACTCTTCTCTTTTACTATAAATTTTTGAAACTATTAAATTTTTGCAAAATAATTACAATGTATTAATAAATCGCAATTTATATTTAGGTTATTGAAATTCATTTAATTGTATAAATATTTAAATTCTGTTCTAGGATAACTATTGAAAATTACAACATTAATGAATCTTGAAAATTAATTTTTAAGTTAGTTAAATAATCAGCTATAATTTTAGGAAAAATTTAATGTCTTTTAAATTTTAAACGATATATCTACTGAAAGAAAAATAATATTTTATTCAGTATTTGTGATTTGGCTCATATTTTATACACTCTTTGAAAATAATGGAAAAATTATATTTGGTTACTAGCTGAAGGTAAATACTTTTATAACAAGCAACTTTTGAATAATTTATATCATTGAGAATTTCTCTTTGAATATATATTTCCTAAAATGAGTATTTTTCTTTTGAAAGAAAAATTTAAAATAAGGCAAAAACATTGCTTATTCAAAAGGAAATTTTAATTTTTAGATTTAAGAAAATTACATTAATCTTATAATACTCTATAAAGATATAAATACCATAAGCAAGAAAAATTAAATTATTAACTATGACTATCAGATCTGACAATAATTTTTTTTCCAGTCCAAGGACATTAACAATTTTTAAATATTTGATCAAATTTGAACTTCAAAATCTGCCTTATTTTTGTGTAAACTTATGCGTAAAAGATACGATTAAAAACAGATACATAAAACTACTGTTTTCTAGAATGAGTATTAATAATATATTTTCATTTTTGTGTAATAGATGGAGTAATAAAGAAATAATTTTGCTCACTTCTAATCAATAAATGGTGATTATCAAAAAAATAATTTTGTATTCTTTGGATGAGTACAAATCTTTAAACATTTATTCCAATTATAAGCTTCATTTTATTACATAGTTAATTCCACACTTTTAAAGGATTTGAAATTAAATACTCAATTTAAATTCTTAAGCTACAAATAAATGGCAAATTAAATTGATAAAATAAAAATTTATTATTAACATGGTTTTAGATAAAGTAAATTGAATTGTAAAATAAGATTAGAAATTTAATTTTAGAAATAATTAGATAAATGACCTATTTTGTTTACAGAATTTATTCCATACACATTTTATGCAATTTAAAAGAAAGATAAATTTTACAATTATTCTGTGATTAACAATTTATGATTCAAAAATATTTAATTTCTTTTATTAAAGAGAAAAAAATTTAATACATGTATCATTATAGTAAGCGATTTTAAACATTATTGCATTCATTTGCTTTTCGATTCATAAAATTTCTATTAGAGTTTTCCTCATTTGCTTACATTATTACAATCGCCCTACTAGGTAACGCCATTCACCACACCCCTTTTCAGACTACCTCTTTAGGTTTGTATTAAATAAGAAACGTCGCCAAAATATACCAAGTACGGTTACAGTTTACCTTGCCAACACGACTTCGGAAAAACTCTCTTATTGAGAGTTTTTCTACTCTCTTCAAATGTGCATAGAATTCCTATTTGGAGCCGACGTTCCGGGCCCGCACCCGGTCCCGATTTGTAGTCCAGTCTAGAGAAACATGTCTTCCCTTCGTGACGTCACTTCCCGTTCGAGTGCTCAAACCTTGTATTCTAGGGGGTGTTGATGAATTACTGGGTGGGACTTCTTCTTCACCTATCAACATCCGTCAAGCTATGAGAGCTGTTCTACATGTTGCATGATTGGGCAACAAGTTTGCTGTAGGTGGAGCTTGATGAATTGCACCAAAAGGTTGTTTCACTTTTTAGGAGCTCAGCTACAGAAACTCCGGCAAACAACGCAACAGTATCTCAGCTATTTAGGTCGTAATTTTTCAACTGTAGCGCACATTTGAAAATTTTTGTGTTAGATTGAATTGTGCTGTAGAAGTTGAAGAAACTCCAATATGTTTAAAGACAATCGGTATGTTATTAAATAATACTTAAAAAAAACTTGTTGATATGTACTTAAAATTCTTATTTCGAAATTCTTCTTTTTCAAATAAATTTCATTGCTACTATCATTACCTATGAAAAAAATTCTGGCAATAATATCACATGCTAAATTAATCTTATTTAAAATCAAGTTAGTGATAAAAATTTATAACCTATATAAATTACTTAAATGAAAGCATTAATATAAATGTTAATAAAACAAAAATGTGATTATAAAAAAATTAATACTGTATAGTACTAAATAGCAAAAATTCAATTCTTTTTCAATAGACATTAATGACGCAATACTTATAAAATATAAATTTGGTGATCCATTTACTTTTCTAGAGTTTAATTCCATTACAAAATGTGAGAAATTTAATTACAAACTATTTAAATACAAAATTAAATTCAAATTGTTTAACTAATTGCGATTACTCTCTGTAATTATTATTTTCTAATTGATTATTTTTTGTTATTTATTTTTACAATATTATTATATTTATTTATACATTCAGTAATTTTCCAGCTTATTCCTCTTAAGAATATGTGTATATATATTCCCATGTGGTATTTATATTTGATTTGATATATACATTGATTACACAAATATTTTTTAAAATAATTTTATTATTTATTTAAATTTCTCGTAATGCGATTTTACCTAGAAGCATATTTTTCTTAAGTGTGTAAAATTATAAATTACAACGTTATAACTCTATTTACCTGACGTCGCAGTTAAGATTTTTTTCTGAATGCTTGTGTTAAAATAATATGTTCGTTCTATGTCTTGGCTTCTCTGTGAAATATTATTCAAATTTTAAAATAATATATATGTGTTTAATTCTATATACAGTGAAACCTCGTTACAACAATATTTTAGGGACCAAATAAATATATTGTTGTAGAGAGGCATATTGTTATATCGAGGGTCCACATATTTTGAGCATTTAATAAGAGTTTTTTTTTATTATTATTAGTTTAAGGTGTATAACATACTACTTTTAAGTCTATATTTAGAAGAAATTAATTTGTAAAATACTAATAATAGTGGTTTAAATACTAAAAAAACAAATAAATAAGATAAATTCAGAAAATAAGCACAGAAATATTCACATAACTGAAAACACTTTTTATTGAAAATAATCCAATATTTTTGTTTGTTTATTCATTTTTTTAACTGTTAAGTTCACCAATACTGTATGCATTGAGTCTAGTGCACGAAAATGTTCTTCATTTATCGACGGAAGGCTTGAAAAAAATGTCCGTAGAGAATTCACAGATTGAAGAGCTTCATGGGATGACAATAAGGACTGCGATGGACCTGTATTATCATCATCATCAATATCATCATCATCTTCATCCTTGTTTCCTATCTCATCAGTAATTTCAGAAAGAATATTTTCATCAGTAACTCCTGCGAAAACCATAAGATCATCATCTGCTGTTAAATAGTCTTCTATACTAATTCCCAACTTTTTACCGCTTGTTTCCTCAAGTTGGGATACGGATTTTTTGATGTGCAAAACACATTCTTGATCATCTAAGAGATCATTGGTTATGTAATTTTCATCATTATAAGATTTCTTATTTTCCATAACACAAAGACTGGCCTTTTTCCAGCAATTCCGAATGGTTTTTTCTGTTATTTCCCACCAAATTCCAACAATATTGTCACACGCTTCCTTGACATTTACAGCTTTGAAAGGGTCTTCTACTTTATTTTCAAAGTTTACAAGTATGGAGTCCACCAACCGTTTTCTGTAATATCCTTTGAAGCACTTAATTATGCCCATATCAAGAGGCTGTAGAATTGAAGTGCAATTGGCAGGGAAAAAAGCGATTTTGATATTTTGTAGCTTTGGAAATGACGTGTGAGCCCCGCAGTTATCTATCAACAAAACGATTTTTTTCTTTCTCTTCTTCATTTCATTGTCTAACTTCTGTAACCATTCGGAAAAAAATTTAGACGTCATCCAAGCCTTCTTATTTGCTTTATACTTCACGGGAAGACTTTTCACGTTCTTAAAGCACCTTGGCTTCAATGATTTACCAATGACGAGAGGTTGTATTCTATGCGATCCTGTGCTATTTGTACACAGAAGAACAGTGAGTCTCTATTTTGATTTCTTCCCTCCATAACATTTTTCACCCTTGAATGCCAATGTTCGATAGGGTAGGAGTTGGAAAAACAGCCCAGCTTCATCTGCATTATAAATGTCTTCTGGAGCATACTTTTCTAAGATTTCTTTCATCTTGTTTTGCCGCCATTCATTTGCGTCGTTTATCGGGGCTGACTTTTTCTCTCCGTGAACTTCTTGGAAAGTTATTCCATGACGATCTCGAAAACGCCTTAACCAACCATTGCTAGCTTTGAAAGTTTCGTCCCCTAGCATTGCTGCAAATTTCCATGCTTTTGCACATAATAAAGGTCTATTTATTGGGACATTTGTCGCTTTCATCTCTTGAAACCATTTTAAAACAGCAGCATCAATGTTTTAATTTGTCGCAACTTTCAGTCGTTTTCGCTCTGGGTTAATTTCATTTGAAGTTACAGCATCTTCGATTTGCTTTCTCTTCTTTAGGAACGTTGCAACTGTAGATTGCGATAATCCATGTTTCTTAGCCGCATCAATCTGCTTCATTCCCTCACCAATATCATTGATAACGTTCAGTTTATCTCGGAAACCATTCGGTCTTGTGATTCTGTTCTTCACACCGAACACCACCATTGAATCCCAAAAAGACTACAAAACAACCTTTGAACTCACTAGTGTGTTGTAAAAGCTTTTTATTTTTTGTCCAAATAATACTGAAATTTAGATTGAAAAAATCGTTTTACAGAGGTTTATTGTTCTAGAGAATATCGCAATATTGAGGGGAGATTAACATTAGTTTATATGCAAAATCACCGGGACCACAAAACATTATTTTAGTAGAGGGAGTTATTGTTGTATCGGGTATCGTTGTAGCGAGAGTTTACTGTATAAGAAATAGATA
Source organism: Latrodectus hesperus (assembly GCA_037975125.1). Lineage (NCBI taxonomy): Eukaryota > Metazoa > Arthropoda > Arachnida > Araneae > Theridiidae > Latrodectus > Latrodectus hesperus. The sequence continues at coordinate 5,863,357 of CM075852.1, read as the reverse complement.
CTGCTCATTCCTTTCTTCTAATTTAATTCCCCTTAAAAAATTTTAAGAAATATCCAATGTTTAAAAAAAATTGATGCTAACATCAAAAGGTTGATGTTTTGTTAATAAACTAAACAGTTATATTTTAAATAAAAGTTATTAACATTATATATTTAGGTACTTTTCCATTATACCCAAGTACGATAATCGCTGTAATTAGAAAAAAATCTTAAATTTCTGCTGTAAATACTCCATTTGAATCGTGTATTGTTTTAAAAAAAAAGGTTTATATTTTTAGAAATTATTGAAAATGATACAAACATTTTATTTACATTTTATAAATTAAATAATTATTACTTATTGACAAAAAAATGTCCAGAGATACAAGGAAAGAGGCAAAGCCGTAGCAGATTTAGTATTAATCACGGTGCAGCACCACGTGGTAACTCTGTGCAGACGACATCAAATTTTTGATACTACTCAACTCAACTGGGGCTCTGCACTTGTGTTTTTTAACTGAAGAGTTCTGAAACATTGGAAGGCTAGAGAAATAATGGCGTAGTGGCCAGATTTTCGAGTTTTTGTAAAAAATAAACTTATTGACCAACTCCAAACGCCAATGTAATTTCTGGAAACTGCTTAACAATAGCTTCGATGATCGATTGCGTACCTATAATGTAATAGTGCCTTTTTTCTGTGTTTTTATAATTAATTCTAAATCACATAAAGTTCAATTATTCGTTTGAGTCTTTTCCAAATCCATTAAAAGTGTTATTTTTTAAAGTAGAATTGAATTTTGTTTCAAATTTATAGCTTACCCTGGGACTTTAAATTAATATATTTTCGATTACTTTATAGTAAGTACAATGTAATAGGTTATTATTTATATTGTGTATTCTTATTACAAGTATACTCTTTATACAAGTATATTCTTAAGGTATTTTTTCTTTTAATACAAAATTTCAGTGTTTAACTTCTATGACATAAAAAATATAAGCTTGAAGATGAAAAAAATCTAACATATATGTCAAGAAAAATATTTTATTAGATTACATTATATTAGATTACAAATAACTAAATCTACTTATATTTATAATATGTAGTGAATTATTTCATGTTTAAAATTTTTTTTGTTTTTTAAAAAATTATATTAGTATATAAAATAAATAATGTCTTTTTATAATTAATTCTAAAACACGTGAGGTTCGATTATTCTTTTGATTCTTTTCTAAATCCATTAAAAGTGTTATTTTTTTAAGTAGAACTGAATTTTGTTTCAAATTTAAAGCTTACCCTAAGACTTTAAATTAATATATTTTCGATTACTTTATAGTAAGCACAATGTAGTAGGTTATTATTTATATTGTGTATTCTTATTACAAGTATACTCTATTTATTATAATGCATTCAATATAGTTATATTATAATATACTCTTATTACTTAATAGGGCACCAATTATGATCTCTAAGCCACTGCATATGAGGGAGTATAACAGAAAAGTACCGAAACGGTATTATGAATTTAAATTTTTTATTATTTATTTCATAACTTAAAGAATTTTAGTATATTTGTTGTGTTTACCAAAATTATTCTGTAATGTAAAACTAAGAGGTATGATGAAAATCTTTTTTAAATTCAAAATTTCAGTGCTTAGCTTCCATGACATAAAAAATATATGCTTGAAGTTGAAAAATCTAATTTTTGATGACAAGTTTTTTAAAAACAATTTTTGTGTTACTCAATGATAAGTAATACATCTAAAAATAGTTTAATTAAAAATATTTAATTAATTGATTCGCTTAAAATTACATTTGAATTCTGGTCTGAATATAAGGGTTCCACAAAAGATAAAATTAGTAGACATAAATTACTTTAACGGAACTTTGCTGCTAACAAAGTTTGCAAAATTATGATTTTTCAATTTTTAATAAAGTATCTGGTTATGAAGAATTTAGAAAAGATTTTGTGACAAAGTACCATTAATTAAATAAATTGACTGGTATTTGTTTGAATTCAACTTCTTATTATTATTCTTAATAGCATTTGCCGTTTAATAATGTTTTATATTTTATTTTCAGTAAGAAATTATCGCTAGTTAAGGGAGTGATGCGGATTCTTAATATACCAAATGATGGTGAGTAAACAAAAGTGCGTGTGTGTGTGTGTGTGTGCGTGTGTGTGTGTTGCAGTGAAAGTAAATCTACGATTTATCATTACGGTCAATTGTCACCGCGATATTGAATAAACTGAAGATCAAAAGTGGAACATTCGAGTATAAAATTTTCTTTAGAAATCATAGGGGTGAAAATAGAATTTAGAACTATGTTGATAAAATTTACTTTTATTTTCAATTTTTAAATGATCCCTTAATTCTTGTCGTTTGATCGTATTTTTTTAAAGTTATTATATAGCTATTATGTGTTTCTCTTAGTAAATTTAATTCTTGTTAAAAAATTCACGAAATTTTGGCGAAATTTTTTATTTTGATTGGTTTTTTTTAAATTGTTTAGTTTGGAAGTTTGCAAAATAATAAAAAGTTGGCCGCCACCTTTAAAATCAAATCAAAATTATTTAATTGTTAAGGTGGCGGCCTATTTTTTAATTTGCAAACTTCCAAACTAAACAATTTTATTTGATTATTAAAATAGGCTGGAAAAAATATAACTCAATTTGATTGTATGGACTATAAATAGTAAAATCAAATTAATAAATGTAATCAAAATTAATTAACTTTATCTTTCAGGGGCAGTTTTAATGTTGTCAATTTATTTTTTTCTATATAGGATATCATTGGCGTCTCCATGATGTTCGGGTGGGTTTTTGATCAACATTCATAAACATTCTTCTGATGAATCAAACTTTTTAAGATGTTCTTTTTTAAGGCATTTCTACTTTTAAATTCTGTTTTTAATCTTTTTGATAAAAAAAGATTATTAAAGACAATGTGACGCAAAAAAATTACTTAAAATTTTCCATTGATTCAAGCCATTAATATATTGACACTAGAACAAAAGAAAAAGCAAAATATAAAGACATTCACTTTATGGTTAGATTAAATCGGAAAGGACGATTTAAATTTTTAAAAATTTCATCAATTAAGAGAATTCTAGTACTAGTAGTAATATGACAGGCACAGTTTTGGAGTTTTATGCTCGTAGGCTTATGGGATCAGTTTTACTGTACAGTCAACCTTGGCGTGTTTTTGGCGCCAAATTTGGTGAACATTTTTACTGGAAACCCGACAAACTAGTATTTTGGCAACCCCATTTGTCAAAAGTCTATAAACTGGAGAGTGGTATGTTTATTGTTCATTATTTACATAATTAATATTAAATTAAATGGTCATAATGAAATGAATTTCTCGTGATATTAACTGATTTAAATTCATTAATATAAAATTTAATCAAAATATTTTATGGATAATTTAACATATGAACTTTATTATTTTACCATTGATGTTTGAAATCTATAAATCTGCGTTTTTTGTTAATTTTGTAAAGTTAGTTGAACATATTGATAGATACCAACAATGTATGAAATATTTGTCACTAATTCAGTTGTCACTAAATTTTTCCTCTTGCCGTTTTTCCCGATCGGAATTTCGTCATACGGCCTTGGCGACTTTTTGAAAATTTCGCCAAGGGTGACTGTACGGTAAAATTTTACCGCCTTACAGCTTGCATTAAGTAAGATTGAGTTTTCTTTCAAAACTCGTCAAAAATTTAGAACACTGAATGTTGTCTTTTTGGACATTGATACAACAAAGCAAGAGAATTCTAAATTAATGATTGTGATATTTGTAAACAATTTTTTTAAATCTTAAGACCAATAATTTCTTATGCCGGCATTAAATTTTAAAATTATTCACATTTTTAAACCACAAAATGAAAATAAAATCTCCAAAAACAAATAATTTCAGTTTTATAAATGTCAATTCTGGAATTATGCTTGGTAGAGTTCATTTGGGAAATTCTTTGGGGTAGATCGGGGTTGCGGTAGTAATTCTTGTTTTAGTGTTCGTTTTTGCAAATTTTTTATCATAAATTATGTTACTATGTTATCAATAATGTGAACAATATTGTAAAATTCATTTTACTACCAGAAAAGAACAAATACAAGTTAGTAATTTACACTATGTTCCGTTTAATAAAATAAACTTTTGTTATTGTTAAAAATTCGGATTGACTTTAATATAAATATTATTTTTAGTATTATTATGAAAGCAATTTACTGTTAAACTATAATTTTTGATATTTCGGAAGGTTTATTTTTAATTTTATTTAATTTAAATTATTTAAAAAATATCCTAAATTGATATAGATAGGTAAAAGAAACAGTTTCGATTTTCAAATCTCAACATATCTTGTTCTTTAAAAAACATTAATTTAGTTTATTTAAAGAAAAGTGTTCTTTATGATCCGAATTTCATAGTTTTTAATTATATGAATTAAAATTTTTCTGTTGTAAGAACCAAAAGTTTATCCAGCCTGTTTAAATTAACTATCATTCAAAATTTATGTCTGGAAATTTTTAATAGGTAATATTAATCAAGTTATTCATTACTTTTCATTAATTGCAAACTAAAATTTTCTTATAAATCATAAAATTATAAAGCTATTACAACAAATTTTATAGCTCAAAAATGATTCATGGTTTTCTGATCATTTGTATTCAGATAAATTTTAAAAAAGTTATGAATTAGTCTGTTTATTGCAGAAATTCAGTTAATTTATTTGTATAATTTCTGTTTACTTTTTTGTGTTCATTTTTTGTCAAAGTTTGTTTTCTATACATTCATTTAAGTAAGTTTAAATCTTCACAAAGATATTTTATGAAATACACACAGAAATTGTATTGTATTTAGAGTTAATTATTACTGCATTTTATGATGTCTTTTGCTTCTAGGCTTAAAAATGCCTGATAATAAAAAATATAAGATTGAAAAAGTTTTAAAAGAGTTAAATATTTCATAGATATTGTTTGCATAATGTTATTCTGACTTAATGATAAAAGCAAACTCTGAAATTAAAATGTATCAAAATCTTGAATCACAATGAGCAAGAAATTAAGTATGATATAAAAACAATTCTGCCTATCATCATCATTCATGGGACGCCAGCCTAGGATGGGCCAAGGCCTTCTGAACAAGTTTCTTCCAGCCACTTCTATTGGCAGCCTAACTCCACCAATATTTTGTTTCCAAGGACCCTACAGTCTTCTTTGACTGCATCCACCCATCTCAGCTTTGGTCTTCCTCTTCTTCTTACGTTGAGGGGTTTTGTAAAAATAATTTCCCTTAGTGTTCTATTGTCCTTCATTCTAATAACATATCCAACCCAATTAAGACGGCTTACTTTAATGTGACGTACAATGTCTGGCTCCTTGTACATTCGATCGATTTCTGTATTGTATCTTCTGCGCCAGACACCGTTTTCCTTCGTACCCCCGAGATACTTCTTAAAATCTTCGTTCAAATAGACCCAACTGTTACAGTCAAATTCCAAGTTCCTGAGGCATAGGTCAAAACGGTACGGATAAGCGTTCAATAAGTCTGTAACTTAGTTTTTCGTGATAAAAAATTATTTTTTAATAAATGTTTTAGGCCAAAAAAGGCTTTGTTAGCTGCAGTTTAATGTCTTCTTACCTCATTTATTTCATTCTTTTTGTTAAACATTGAGCCAAGATAAATTCATCAACTGTTTCTATTATTAATATAGGGAAATATTTAGTTTTATCTTGATTAACAACAAGCCCTGCTTGTCTGGCTGTCAGTAGCTTCAAAGGCTTCTATTAAGTATAATTTTGCGTTTATCATCTGAAATTATATTGTGGGTAAACATTGTGGAAAAAATATACTTTACGGTGCACATTGAAACTTTTGATGTATAACTCTTTGATGCAATTTGTTTCTTTCCATTTTTTATGCATAATTAAATTTATTAACTATCTTGTTGATACTTCTGTAGCATATTTGAATAGTTTGTTGTCATCCCGGATAATACATGCTTTGGTATTGTCCTGCTGACCATTTTCACCAAAAAAAAAAAATATGCTACTAAATTTTTCATCTTTGTGATGAATATCTTATCTGGTTTTATGCAACTAAATAATGCTGTCTTACAAGTCCTAAATATATATAATTTTATTCAAAATATGAAAGAAATATAGTAATTTAACTTGTATCTTCATTGTGTCAAATGTATTAAAACCAATAGAATTGGTTTTAATACATTTGACAATGTATTAAAATGTATTAAAACCAATTTTAAACTCTGTTATACAAATTAATTCCATAAAAGAGTGGGACTCATTTCTTTTTTCTTATAGATGAAAATTAAAGCTTTTAATTTATCATTTTTTAGACATGAAATTCCATAGTTTTAATTTTGAATGTAGTTTTATTTTGGAATTTAATTGAAAATTTATATTACAATGCTTTTAAAGCTTAACTAAGAAGCATTTATCTTTCAGAAATAGGGGAGTTGTGTGATTACTGCCATGTAATACTTGAAACAGATGCAGAGCTGGTTGCTCACTGCAATTCAGAAAGTCACCAGCGGACTATTATGAGTGATGAAGGACGGGAATGGAAATATCGCCCTCCCCCACGAGGAGTAGGAGCCGATCAGTATATAACATGTCGATCGTAAGTATATTAATTTTAAATTCATTATTATTGTTCTTCCTTGAGCAGTTTTAGGTGTACTACTAGGAAATTAAAATTTAAGTTAAATTATTACTATTGATGCTTGAAAAATAAAATTTTATGAAAAATAATTTTACGATTTTAAAGATTAGTTCAATATTTAAAATTTTATTTAAATGTATGTATTGTACTCTTATAAATAAGAAGTAATTTCTTTTGTTTTCTTTAAAATGTTACTTATTGAAGGCAGATAGCATGTTTCTTACAGAAAAAATAATGTAAGGTAGATACAGTGATTTTATTGACTCAAAATTTTATTTTAAATCTAATGTATACCATTTGAATTTTTTTGTGCAAAAATTGACTAAAATGATAAACAAGCTATATGCTGAACAAAGCTAAATCTAGTTTGTGCAAAAGATTGCTTGGTTATAATTTTGTCAGTTAAAATGAACATAACTGTGACAAATCACCAAGGGCAAAAAACCAAATACAGCAAAATTTAGTTTTGTTTCATTTAAAAAGATCCTATTACATTATACTTATTCAATCGATCACTGATGTGATTGCTAAACAGTTTCCGCTAGAAATAAAGACTAGCATTTAAATAAGTTTTGTCCATAAACAATAATTATTTAGTTTATAAAATGTAGATATAAAATGTTTGTATTATTTTTTAGTAGTTTCTAAAAATGTAAAACGTTTTTTAAATAGCACACAATGCTGACGAATGGAATATTTATGACAGTAATTTACAATATTTCTTTTTTGCCGATAATTGTACAGTGATATAATGGAAAAGTACCCAAATATGTTATAATGACATGAATTCTCAATTAAAAGAAGCTTATTATAAATATATTCTTTTTGTTTTTCTGTTTATCGGACACAAATGGCTTCTGATCTTTAATTCAACTGTTCATGTATTTGACTCCTATATTTTTGTGCCTAGTTAGCAACTGAATAGGATAAATTGGAATAACTTTCCAATCCATTTTATTTATCGTATAGTAGATAGTTAATATGAACTAAGTATATAATATAAAATAGCTGAGCTGCCAACTCAAGCAGCAATATTCGTTGTGGGTTTAGAATCCACTTTGAATTAAAAGCTTTCAGTTCAATAAGTGACTAGAAGAATAACGAAAACTGGACCTTAATTATTTGCAATTAATAATTATTGCAATGACTCTGAATCTCTTACAAGCTATTTAAGTAAATGAAATCATAGTTAGAATATAAGCTATCATCATATATTTTAACTTTGATTTCATTTATTTAAAATTTCAAATTAAGGTGTTTATACTGTGTAAATGAGGCACACAATATTTTAATGAAATTTGACTTTTCATTTGTTTATAGAATCTTACATATGAATGTTGTAAACTTCTACTTTCTTATTGTTGTCTTGTGCCAGCTAGGTTGTCAATATGGGGTGCACTTCACTTTTCCAACTAAACTGTAATTTGGCGTGGAATCTGACTTCTTCAGTACACACATGCCATAAGTACCCATTTATCTGACAGGCAACCATTCACAACCCATTCATACAAGGAAAAGACAAAGACAGGAGATAAAGAAAGTATATACATGCCTGAACTGGGATTAGAACCCAGTACCTACCTACCTATAGGCAATTAGGCACGCTGACCACTAGACAGGGTGGGCGGCTTCTTATTAATTAAGATAAACAAATGATAAAACTCTCTTTCTAAAATGTCCCAACCAATGTCTAAAATGAATGATTAGCAGTCTTTCCCTTGATTCCAACATTGCATAGGTTTATACAATTTGCTTGGATTTGTGTAGTCATTCAGAATTTATTTTTCTAAACAGTTGGTTAAGAAGTCTAATAAAGTGAAACACTAGATTAATCATTAATGATTCAGAATTTTCTTGTCCTGGTGTAATTCAGCCCTTGCTTCCAAAAAAATGACCATTGAATGACAAATAGACAAAATCAATATCCTGTAACATATATTCTGTTATCTGATAAAAACATTTTCAAAATGTCAATAATAAAAAAGGAATATTTTAAGCTGCCATCCAAAGCCAAAAAATTTTGTATTGACAGTTGTCAATTGTGAATGACTAATAAATGTAAAATATTTAGGTTTAAGTTGCGTGGCTCATGCAAATTGAATAAACTCTGCTGTCATGCACATGGAGAAGAGGAATTAGCTGAGTGGAAGGAACGTTTTGATCACCGGCAGAAGAAATTACATCAAGCTAAGGAGCGTGAATTACAGGGCCGTCATTATACTGAACAGTTGCTGGAGAGATGGCTTTACTGCGTAACACCAGATTCTGTCATGACAGAAAATTTAGAAACAGTTGATATTACCTGTGATCCTGAATTGAACATGACGGTTTCTGAAAAAAATTGTGCTCGAGAGTGGACTTTTAATGTGTCAGCAAAAGTAAGATTTTAATTCTGTTTATGTATGTATGTATACATGTATATACCATTTTGTATCCCTCCTAATAAGTACTTTTATAGTGATAAAGTGTTACATCTTTATTATATATTATATTTACAGTGCACTCTCTCAACTTTTTTAAATTTGCCAAAAACATTCCTGCAATGGTTCCTTGGTTTAACATTTTATGCTGATTTTTATATTATTATATACAATTGTATTTAATGCAGAAGTTGAATTATTAAAATTTTGTTTATAGTCTTTTAATTTTGAAATTTTCACATACACAAAAAAAATTGCTTAGCTTTTGTTAGAATTAATTTGGTATCTAAAAAAAACATTTTTAAATTTAATAAATTAAATGCATATATATAATTTGCATTTTAATGCTTTCTTTATTATTATTTATATACATTAAAAAAATTAGTGTTTAAATAATTCAGATAAAGAAGTTAATGAATATTCAAATATAATAAAATAACTAATTAATATAATTATCAAATATAATAAAATAACAAATAAAATAACTAATTTCTTTTAAAGAAAAATTAATCTTTATGTGGATACCTTTAATTTGCCCAGAAATTATCATGTTTAAGTATTATTTTCATGGCAATTAAAATAAATTTCCCATGTGATTGCAAAAATTTTTTAATGTTAAAATTCTTAGTCTTTTGTCAATAAGAAGTATCTATATTATTAATATTCAATATGCTATTTATGTGTTTACATCCTTCAACGTCTTGAATTTCTAATTTTCAACTGAATCATAATTCAGAAATTACTATTTTTAAACTTATTATTGATTTATGATTGTTAGGATTGCATTTGTGATTCAAAGTTTTTAATTATTACAGGCAACCTTGCGTCATGTTGCTCTACTTTACGGGCCACATCAATATCACTTTAGAATATCACAGCTAAGAACATCACCCAATGTGAAAGAATACAATCTCTATTCAGAATGTAGAGAATGGAGCAACACTGATGGAAATAGTTATACAGATCAAAGTTTTATCATTAAAGTAAAATTTTTATTTCTTCTATTGCTCAATTTAAAATAAAAATTTTCTATAATAATGAAATAACAATGTATTTTAGAAGTAAACTAATTATTTAAGTATAATTTTTATGGCTCTAAAGGGATAATGCTATTTTATATTTGTTATTTTTAATCGTATATTGTAATTTACAAAAGAATTCCTGTAGCCTTAAATATTCCCATGAAATTATTTTTAGTAGTACAACTATACTTTTCATAAAATTTTAGTTTCTGCAAATGCAATGTTTACCTGTATTTTAAAAATTAATGTATAGTAGGCACTCATTTTTATAAACAGTTAGCAACTGGTAAAATCATTCTTAAAATGTAGAATTCATAAAATAGAGAAATAACTTAGATTTTAAAACTATTTTTTACCACATTACTTTCTTTTTATAAATAAAGTGCTATTCAAAAAAAGTTATTTAGTCTATATTATATAAAAATTCATACTTATAAGGAATTTAGTTTTGTATTACAGAGGAATAATCAAATAAATTACTTTTTTCTACATTAAAACATTTTTAAAAACGCATTTTTTATGTAGAAAAGCATTTCACAATTGTTTTTTTTTTAAACCTATTGGTGTCAATAGCTCAAATTTCTCAAAGGAATGAAATGGAGCTTAAGAATTTAAAACTTTTTATTTTTAAAAATTAAATTTCCTCATTCATTTTAAGTCTTCTTTACTCAAGAGCACTTACTCCACTCGTGTGCATATATATTTAATAAAGTGGCACATCTGTGACGTCATTTCATTGTTCAGAACATTCAATCCTATTGTAAAAGAATTGAATGATCGTGTTTTCACATTCGATACAAATAATCAACTAAGTATCTCTTGTTTTCATATGGCGCTTTCAGTGCTGCGAAGGGATTATTTCACACCTATGTTGCAATATTACACTCAAACCAATAAACATGCATATAATTAAATTTACATATAAAAATTAAAGTAAGTACAAATTAATGCAAAGCAATATACATATAATATACTAACAAAAACTATTAGGTAGCCGAGCTGAGACACATTAATGTAATTGTCAAAATTCCGATAAACTCATCTTGTATGACTGATGAAGGAATTTTTCGATTGAGATATTCTTCATTGCTTTGGAAAATAGGACCATATTAATGGGGTATATAATAGGTTCCTATTCTTCCTCACACTTTGAAATTTTCGTCGTGTGACCCAATTTCTTATATTTGCTTAAAAATTCCTTTTATAATTTTAAATACTCATGCTCTCTTAAAAAACAATTCCGCAACAAATTAAAATTTTTTCAGGGCAATTTCTTTAGATTTACCTATACACTTTGAGTCCTGTTTTAAAGCATTTCAACTGTATCTCTCTGTACTGTCTCTTCCCCCCCCAAAATGTTCTTCACGTTATTTCTTAGAAATGAATTTGTGAAGGATTTAAAATTACCTTTTGAAATTTGGGTTTCAAAATTTTCTATTTTTCAAAAATCTCAATAACTTTATGTATAACAGTATTATCTTTAAAAAATCTGGAATATACCTTTCCCTCCATTGCAATGAGAAAGCTCCCAAAAATTTCATTTTAAAGAACTAAATCACTATTAATAGGAAATATCTGACCTGGACTTAATAATTTATAAAATATTTCTGCTTATAAAAGTAAATCTGTGCAACCTGGTTTATTAAAGTTTTCATCTACAGGTTTTAAATATTTTAACTCATACACTAACTTCTGTAATGGCATGAAATCAGTTATTTTATAAGCAACCAAGAAATTTCTCTTTTTTTAAAATTTCCCTCAAAATTAGAAACTGTAGTCTTAACAACCAATTTAATTGTTGTACATGTGTCACCTATTCCACAAATTGGCAAATTTGCATTACATGCACACGTTCATAAAAAGTTTGTGTCTAGAATGTCGATTTCATAAAATGATTCCAAGATCAAAAGTATCCTGCAATATTTTCACTTGAAGCTATAGGTAGTGCTCTGATGCATGCAAAGTCATGTTTTAGATCAGCAGGGAATAACTTCATACATATTATTTTAAAAAGTAGATTGGGAATGATACTTGAAGCTGGCACCTACTAAAATATTTCTGAGTCATCTCACATAAATCACACTTGTATTTATAAACGTCAACTTTCCTTTTAGAATCGAAACTACTTTTATTCACAAAATTAATTAATAATTAATGTTGTTGTTAGTTATCTATAATTACTATAATTAACAAGTCTGAACTTTTCAATTATAAAGTAATAAAAATAAAATATGAGATAATAAATACCAACAAAAATGCATTAAGAAAGTAGAGTAAAGATTATTCAAAAGTTTAATGTGCAAACGGGAATTAAAATTATCATTCTATTTGGTACCCCATTAGAAGACAACTAATAGTTCATGAAATTGAGAGTGTTTATAAATTAGTGCTTTGTAAAAATAAATTTCTGATTTACTATGATTTTTAAGATTGATATTAAAATATTTAAGATTACCAAATTATACATAATTCCTCAGATAAAGATTGTACAGCAAGAGAAAAATTGTTAATTCCTAGCAGGTTTAGGATTAATTAAAACTCTTATTTTAGATCAAAATTTGTAATGGTTTTTTATAAATTTAAATGGTTGTTATAATATAGTGTCATGAATACATATTTCTATCTAGTATACAAGTATTAGTAATACAGATTTTTAATAGCATTAACTTTGGAGCATATTTTCAACTTTTTTGACACTAAATTATTTTTTTATTTTGCTTTTACTTTGCAAATTTTTCTTACTTTAATGTTTATTGCAGTGCCAATATCTATTTCATTTAACATACTATTTCTGTGTAATTTTTTTCACTTAAAATTTTTAAAGCATTTTCTTATATTAAGAAATTTATGTAGATGTAGCTTTTCTTGCATAGATTGCATAAATATTGATACTTTATTTATTGAAATAATTTTATTAAAAGTAGTTTTAATTATTCCAGATTGAATTTGCCACCTGCATTTATGGTACTTTTCGACAAGATGTAGTATTTGATTTTGGTTTTGAACCAGTTTTAGTCAAGAAATTATGCATTGATGTTGTTTCCCTGGGGGACATGGAGAAATTACAGCAAGCAAGGAAAATTGTGGTATCTGTTGCAGAAGAAAGGTGGAATAGTAACAATGTGGATATAGTACCCTTCGAAAATCGTCCTCATCCTCTAGGAGAATTGGAAAAAAGTCTTCTAACCAGATATCCTGCTCCCAGTTGTAAATTTAGCTTTACTAATTCAGTGATGGAGCCTTCTCTAACAAAAGAAAACTACAGTGCACGTCAACATGAATTACTGTGTATTGAAGAAATTACTCAATTTGAATTACTGTCTAGGTAAGTACATTGAAATTTTGTATTGATGCAAGCTTATTTAATTCATTATTGTGAAATTTCAAATTAATACATGATATAGTTTTTATAATTTTTACATTGTGGAGTTATTTTCAAACTATATAAGTGTATTTAATACAACTACCAGCTGTTACAAATAATCATTATTAATTTATATCTTGTTTCATGTACATAGTTTATAGCAAAATTATATGACAGAAATGCATTTTTGAAAAAATATTTCTCATGATTTTTTTTAATTTTGATATTTATTGTTTGATTTTGTATTTTAAAACAGAATATAGAATAATATAAAAATTAATGCCTTAAACCCTCTTTTACAAAAAAATTATTTAAAAGCTTCTCACAGTAAACATTTATGTTTTGAGATTATTAAAATTAATGCAGAAATCAAATTAGTTTACACATTACTTAAAAGAAATAAATGGAATAGAATTTGCAATAAGATTGACATACAACCACCAGATTCAAAGTTCTATTAATTATTATTTCAAGAAATCAATGAAGAATAATCACAATAGAAGATTGCAACGCAACTTAAGAACACAATGGTCAAATATTTTCAGGTCATAAACCTGCTGCCAATGGCCTTGCTACTACTTCTTCTTCTTAAAATTGGGTTTGTATGTCATTGGGCACTTCTGCTTTTATCAGCATTTTGTACCATTAACTCCAAACCCAATGTTTCCTAGTTCCAGTTGCTCGGGTCACCCACTTTACTAATAGAGTCCGATAACCCTTTAATGGAGTCTAGGTGTAACTCTCTAGTATGGATGAAGCCTAAAGAAGTTAATCTAGGGAGTGCAAGAGCCTCACATTCGTAAATGATATGCTCTGCCGTTTCCTCTTGCGTATGACATTTCCAGAAGATAGGGTCTTGCTGAAACAGTCTCATCTGGTCAGAGAGTCAGTCATACAAGGGATAGTTTCCTGACTTTCACCAGAAAATGGTTTGGAGGTCATTTCTACCTCAAGTGAAGGATTCATTACTGCCCCTTTACAAAACTGCCTCTGAGTTCCCTTGTCTTTTTCAGCAAGGTCTACTTTAGAAGCTTCACCTGCAAATGCAGAAAGGTTTGTTACTTCTTGTGTCTTTTCAGCCACAAGATAACAATTAAAAAGCTCAGGTAATATAAGTCCACCCAGCATTGCCTGAGTTACTGGGCAAGGCAAATTACTCTAGAAGTTCGCCAAGCAACTAGAGGCTCCGTTAAGACATCAATACCGCGGTGCCAATTAGCCCTAGGCACGGATCGCATAACACCAGGGTTTACGGGAGCTGGTTCGCGGCCTCTGATTCTATATTCAAGGCTATCCTGTCATTCCTACAGGACATTCGGCTATCCACCACTTGCCGACGCGCCTGGTGGCTGCTCAAGCCCTAGGAAGGTACACATACGGTTCAAGGGGCCTTGCTACTTACTATCAGTATATTAACAGACTAAATTTCATAAGTGAAGGCAAATCGTTACTGAGGAAAGTGAGAAATATTGTTCATGGATTCCACACAATTCATAGATCTTGCTCTGTCAGTGTAATTTAACCACCAAGAACTGCTGCTCGCCTTTGCATTTCTTGATCTCATGAAATATCCAGGTCCATATGGTATTCATGGATTTATGTTTGAAAACCTTGGGTGCTTCACTAAATAAAAGTTGCTTGATTGGTTTAACCTCTAGAAATGAGCATGCATTTCAAGAGCACAAAAAAGCCATAACCATATCAATTAAAATGCCTATTAAAAGTACTTGCTTGTCTTGAGATTTCAGGCTCATAATATTGACATGTACTACAAGTAAAATAAATTAGATAATAGTTTTAAATAGACTCCAATTATTTCTTGACAAAAATAACTTTCTCCGCAAAAGACAATTTGTTTTTTTGAAGAGGCCACAGCACAACAGAAAATTCTGTTCTTCATCCAAACCTTCAGTGAATCACAAAATCACAGGTCAACTCTTCACAATGTGGTCTACCGAATTTCACAAAAGCATTTGGCAAAGTATTGGATAAACTAATTGTAAAATTACACAGTACCTTTAAAATCTTGAGTAATACTTTGACATGGATTTCTGGTCATCTTAAACATATAATTATTATATTCAAGTTCAATAGAACTTTCTCAGGCCTAGGTGTTTTCCAAAAGTTGTTATTAACCCAATACATTTTGCTTTGTTTATTGCCAGAATTGAAAAGACTGTTTCTCATGGGACTCACATCAGAAAGTTTGCCGATGATATTGTACTTTGGGGCTTTGTTTATATTGATGAAATTGAATCAAAGCAATCAGTGCCTTTCAAGAAAGGGACTAGACTATCCTATTCCTTCTCCCTCAGAGTTCTTGATGCAAAAGGCCCAAAATAAAGAAAAAATGTTAACACCTCCACCCCTCACAACTAGTATAAAGGCAAAGTACAAGACTTTTCCTATCTTTTCTTTGTGATAAGTAGACCAACATGTCTGTCCAACTTACCAGTGGGCACTTAAAATGTTTCACATATTCTGGCAGCAGCAAGAGCTCTTTGCCCTAAATGCCAGCAAAAAGCAGGCATCCCTGCAATACATCTTGGATTGGGAGGATGTCCATAATTGTCCACTTCTTGTATTGGACAGCATTAATGTCAACAGTTTTATTGATCTGGTCTGATGAGTTGGACTAGATAAGAGATTAAGAAACAACGAAAATTAATATTACAATGTTAAACTGACATAGATTGATGAAGGAACTGATAATTACATTTTAATTTAAAATTTTTATTTCTGGCAGTTAATTTTTCCAAAAATTATCTTGGATAATTTTTTAAAAAATGTTAAATTTCCTTTAAATTTTTCATAAAATGAATATTTTTTAAATATATTCTTTCCTAAATTAATTCTTATCTATTACTGTATAGGATAGGAATATGTAATAATTTGAAGTACAGCTATTAAATCCTTTTTTCAAATTCTCATGTTATTCCCTTCTTAATTTTGTGACAGCAGTTTAAAAAAAAATCTGAAGAGATAGTTTTAATTATTCAATTTTTATTCTTTTTGTTGGATTTTTAAAACTTTTTCTCTAGTTAGGACAATTTTTCTCATAGCAAACTTCCTTTTTTTATTCACAATATTTTTTAATTTTATAATGACATTGTGTAAGAGAATCCATTCTTTATTTTATTTTCTCAGTTTATTCAATTATGACATATTCAAAGAGTGTTAATAGATTATATATATTTTTTCATGCTTGTTTTTTATGGAAGTTATTGGGAGAATTTTTAAA
The DNA here is from genome assembly GCA_037975125.1 of Latrodectus hesperus. NCBI lineage: Eukaryota > Metazoa > Arthropoda > Arachnida > Araneae > Theridiidae > Latrodectus > Latrodectus hesperus. The sequence goes on along the minus strand of CM075852.1, from coordinate 5,846,642 downwards.
TGAAATATTTTACTTCCTACCAATTTTTCTTATGTTATAGATATGAAAAAAAATTTTTTTACTTTAAAATTTGATTTTAGAACTGTAGTGATTTTCCTCCTTTTGGTCATTTGTATTGAAAAATAATCTTGAGTTTAGTATACAAACTCTTCATTAATTTGTTATGTTTGCTTTATAACTTATTTACTTTAAATTAAATAATCACATTATATAATTTAAATGCCACAGAATTTAATAGTTTTTGTTCTTTTTTGTTATTGGGACCAGTTTTATTGCTTAATGTTTTGCAAAAATCATCTAAGAAATTCTGAAATTGCTATTTTCCTTTACTGGATAATGTTTTACAAAGTATTATAACATAAATGGTATCACCTACTTCATATCTTTATTTGAATATTTCCTAATCGAATTTTTTTCTTCTGAATTCCTAATTTCTATTGAAATTTAATATTTTAAATATTTGTTATTTTCGAATTATACTATGGCAATTATTTCCAAACCTTAAATTTTTCCCTAAAGTTTGAAGATTCGTTGACATGCATATGCAGCCCTGATAACGGAAGAGCAAATTTCCTTAAAAATTTTTAAGAATTTGGAATATTAAATGAGTTATTTATGTCAAAACCTGCATATGAAATGCATGTAATAATTAAAGCTGAATTTTTATTTAACTTGAATTATATATTTTTTATATATAGAGAAGCTTAATTCTATTTAACTTCGTTACATATAAGATATGTAATTTTATTTATTTAACTTATTTTAATTAACTTAAATTTTATTCAACTTATTTTTTACTTTAATCTCCTTAGATACAATATTCAAGCTACTCTGAATATATTTAAATGTTATCTCCTGACACCAAATTCCGCAAATGCAGCAAAATGTGGCTGTGATGGTGAACTTTTTGCAAATATGACATTATCATCTGCCTTATCTGAAGATTCTGCTTCAGGAAGATTGATATTAAGTAACTGCAATACAGTTTTGTTATCTCCTGTATCAACTAAAAAGGAAGAAAACAGAAAGGTTTGTTGGTTGCTTAAATGTTTTAATATGAAATAGTAATTTTTTCTGAGGTGATTGATGAAAGCTGAAACAGAAAATGATTTTTTTGAGAAAAATAAATTGTGCTTAAATATTTATGCTTGAAATTTAATTTTTAATAACTTCTCATATTTTCCCCCAAACATTTGGTTGAAAATTATCTTTTATTTAAGAAAGAAAATTTTCATACTTGCAGATTGAAGATGTCAAATCGGCTGATTTACTGCATCCAAATGAATTATTTTGTGTGACTTGTGTCGTATGGTTTCAGTTCTAAAAATCCTTACATATAATTGGATGTAGTTCATTTGTATTAATGTTAATTAGCCTTTTTTAATTGAGTACTGAATTTAGTATTTTTCAATTTAATTTTTTATAATGTTTCTAGCAAGTGTTGTGAAGATAATTTAGTATTTAATTTTTAACAACTTCCTGAATTATAGCCTTAAGTTTATTAGTTTGTAGGTTCATCAAACCACTACTGTTTATAATGGATATTTATAATGATTTGAAAGTGACTTTAAAGCAGCAATAAATCAAAAACAAATAGATTTTAATTAAAATAGCAACATCAGATTAGACGGGTGTTTGATTTTTAGATAATTGGTTCAAATATATTAAAGACTGAATGTGTACATTTTTGTACTGCTCATCTAACCACAAATTATTGTAAAAAATATGTTGATTCATCTGGTACTGTTGTCAAATAGAAATTTATGGGATGTTAAGGTTATTTTCTTAATTAAATTAAAAAATCGAATGCTTTTAAAAATATTGCACAGGAGTTATTGATTTTATATGTAAATAAGTACATAGTTTAAAATATATTAAATTTCCAACACTTAGTCATGTTATATTAGGTTATAAAAGAAATCCTATTTTTAATTTTGCTGGTTGAGAATATTTGCTATTCCAAATTTGCACCAGTTGATTTTAATTGGTCTTAATTAAAATGGCTTTTTAATTAAAACTATTAATGACATGTAATAGTGTTTGAATGTTGTAGTTCTGAAATTTAACTTTTCACTAAGAAAGTAATATATTTTATTATGATTTTCATTAAAGGTTTATGAAGCTCATATTGAAGATAAAGGAAAAAATGTTATTTATATGAGACTATCAAGACAATGTGTTGAAGATTTAAACTTGAGTCCTGATACGGAGTTTTTAGCAGAAGTAATGGCTAATTAAATTGATTCATTCATTTATATCATTATAATACTTTCTTGTACTTATCTGATCAATTATTATTTTAAGGTTCAATTTCAACTGAATCGCTTGCCTTTGTGTGAAATGCACTTCGCAATTGATAAACTTCATCCACCATCATTAATTTTCCCTGAGATCAAAGAAGTATCTCATTTGTGGGGAAATTTACCTTTGTACCAGTAAGTAAAATCATTCTTTTAACTTTAATCATTTCAGTAATTATAATAAAATAGCTTTATGACCAAACAAAAAAGAAATATTGTTATTTATTCTCAAAAAACTAAGGTAAATATTTTTTATTTTATTTAATAATATCAATAGCAAGCTCTTTCTTTATTTTTACAAAAAAATTTTGTTTGATTTGTGTAATTGGAAAATTTCTTAAATTTTGAGCATCAGAATGAAATGATTTCAAGAAGCTAAGATTATTTCATTAAAGAAAATAATGTTATTAATAAATCAATAAAAGACAATCTCAATTCTCAAGCAAGTACAAAATCCAATACTATTTCTTAAAATATAATGACTTTAAAAAGAACAAAATTAGTAATCAATTTTTAATTTTAAAATTTTTATAAGCATTTTCATTAAAAGAATGTAATGTTTTGATGTCAGAACTTATAAGATGAGTATAAATTAACAGCTTTGATATTTAAATTCTATAATTAAAAATAAAGTTGTCAAAGGATTAGAAACCACTTTTTTCCCTCATTATTATCAAATGCATTCAGTTTACTTGTCATGTATAAACTTTGAAGCATAATAAAAGAGTAATGATAGATTTTAAGTACAGATTCTTCAAAATAATCAGGAAAAGTTCAATTTTAAATCTGTGGTTGGCCAATGTGATTTGAGTTAATTCATTCTTCTACACCTACTTTTGTAGTTAATTCAGATTTCTTAACTACTTTGCCCTTAATGATACTGACAATTTGTATCTAAAAAATATTGTTTTTTACTTTTAGGAAATTGCAACAATTAGAACCTAAGTTGAACCCCAAACAGTTTGAGGCTGTTCTTACCATTGCATCTCCACTCAGCACAAGACTTCCTCCAGTATTAATAATTGGACCATTTGGAACTGGAAAGACCTTTACTTTAGCACAAGCTGTTAAGGTTATTTTAGATGATCCGAAATCAAGAATCCTTGTGTGTACACATTCCAATAGGTACACAAATATATTCTTTGTGCTTTTTAATCAAAATTATGTTTAGAAATTAGTATGCTTTCTCTTTGCCATTATAAGTGTTGTTGTGTTATAATTTAAAATTCAGCTGTCTTGTTTCAAAAAAGTCAAAATTGTATTCTAATTTTATTGATTTCTAATTTATCTGTATAATCCATTATTTTTTGTTAAAATTAACATAAGTTGAAATTAAATTGCAAGTGATACGTGTTCTGAGAAAATCTTTCAGGATTTTTAAGGATGTTTAATATTTTATGTCTCCTATCTTCAAGCTAAATATTCCTTTTAAATGAAAGTAATTAATAAGCTTTATTTATTTTATGATGAAGCTTTGAAATTTCTCATTTATTATTTTTGCTTTTACTATCAGGTATTCTATGAATGATTCACATCTATCATTCTCAAAGTAAAATAAATAATTTTAAATATTAAACTAGAATGCTTTCAATGTTTTCTTACTAGTACTATTACTGGAAATTTTATTAAGTATTTTCAGTTTTTAAATGCCATTAGTTTCAAAAAGAAATTGCTAATATTATTAATTTCTTTAAATGTCTTATTTACTTTTGAAGCTATTTGAGTTATTACTTAAATAATTTTATTTCATTACTTACTTTGCGAAGTTAAAATATTTTATTATAAATGTTTAATATTTTTATTGAATTAAACGAAAAATAAAGTCATTGTGCACAAACATTGGATAGTTAAGTAAATCCCTTTGTTTTGCACTCTAATCATTGCAAAATGGGCAAAAAATATAACTATTTTCCCTAACAGTTCCATTAAATAAATTTAAGTTTCCATAAATTATTTTTTACTTTTGTAATTCCCTAATAAAATTTTTGAATTTAAAGGGTTACATTACTTAGTCCAGAAATTCTTTTGTTCTTAGTTTAAATTGTTTTTTAGTTAACTATCTGTGATGATTGCTTTTTTCATTATAAATTCTTCAATCACAATGATTCCTATTTCTTCATTGTTTTCCAAAAGAGATTAATATCAGGGCACGGAATTTTGTTTTAAAAGAAAATAATTTACAATTCTATAAAGTATTTATTAAATATATGATAGTAAAAAAGGTATTGAGAGTGTAATTAGAGTTCATGATTTGTTAATTTATCTTTATAATATGGCAAAATGAAATAAAATGGGCTTAAATTTTAGTGCTGCCGATATCTATATTCGAGAATATTTGCACCCTCAAGTTGCAGAAGGTAGAACTGAAGCAACTCCATTACGTATTTATTATCGTCATCGTTGGGTAAATACTGTGCATCTCACTGTCCAGAATTATTGTCTTACCGAAAAAGGAAGCAAGGAAGACCATTTTGTTATGCCTACAATTAATGATATCAGGCGACATAGAGTTATTGTTACTACTTTAAGTACATCTCGCTATCTGGTCCAACTTGGTTTAGAAAAAGGTAAGTTTATTAATTTTTGTCTACTCTTTTATACAATTTTTCTTACACAGTATTAGTTTTAAATCTATATTCCTACAAGAAATATTTAAGATAAAATTAAATTGTTATGTTTTGACACTTAATGTATAAAAAACTGTTAAATCCTCCTAAGAATTTATATATTAAAAATATTTCATTTTGCAAAAATTCCTTCTAAAACTTAAATGTTTTCTTAAAGTAGTTTAACATTATTGATATCTTTTTATTCATTAATTTATTTGAATGTTCTGCTACTAATTATCTTTAGTTAAGTTTGTCATAATTAACATTTTTAAGCAGATAGAAAATGTGGTACATGAAATAATGCATATTTCATCTCATGGGAATGTAACCTTATTCAAAACTGATGGTATGAGAGGCTAATTTAGTAAGATGCACAAATGTAAAGATCTATTATTTTATTTAGGTTTCTTCACTCATATTTTAATTGATGAAGCTGCTCAGGCCATGGAGTGTGAAGCTATCATGCCGCTTTCCTTAGCTGATGAAGACACAAGGATCGTCCTGGCTGGAGATCATATGCAGGTATTTCTTAGATATTATTTAAATTATCACAATTGTATGTTATGTTGTTTGTGAGGATTGTGTTGATAAAATAAAAATATGGAATAAATTTAATGTTTATATAATTTTTTTGACATGAATAAATTAAAATATTTTCACTTTAGAAATGTTATTAATGTAGTAAATGGTAGCAATCTAATTTAAGACTGGTAATCAACATCTGAAAACTAATGCTGTTTCAATATTGTTTATGCATTGTTTATTCAATTCTGTGTATTTAGATTCCACTATATTGGCAAAAATTGTTTATTCTCTTGTGCTTAGTTTGTTTAAATCAAATAGCTCTTTAATGCAACTCTTATTGTGCTCTGTTAATTGTCTCTAAGTTTGCTATGGCATTTAAGGGATATGACTAATAATAATGTTAAAAATCATTTTTTAAAGACTAGTACTTCCTCTTAATTTATGTAATGCAAACTTGTTAATATACTTAATAAACTTTCTTATGTTGCTGTTATTGTAATGAGATTGAGTAACAACTTTTAATTCTATAAGTGGTTTTCAATTTTTTATTTGATTATTATTACTCTAAACACTCACTAATTTTGTAATGATGAATATAATAAATAATCATATGTCTTCAAAAAAATTTAGTTTTCAAATATCTTTTAAGATGTATAAAAAATTATTTATGCCCTGTAGTTTTCTATTTCTCATATTATTTATATGAGAAATAGATGTACATCTATTTCTCATATATGTATTTCTCAAATTACAGAACAAATGTAAAATGTTAGTAAACAGTAACTAATAAATATCTTGCCTATGTATAATGATTGGATAACAAATGTTTTCTAATTTTTTTGATTTTTAATAAATTTAAACTTGTTAACGAATGTTTTATTTATTCTAAATTTAAATAAAATAGATAACTGTGGGAATATATTTAGTAAGTAATAATTGTTCTAGTAATTTTAGAAAAAATTAGTCTATTAAACTGTATCCATTTTTTTTTCTTTTGGTAGTTCATTTAATATTTTTGTTACTGTGCTGTTCACACAAATTAGGCAGTGTGTTAGTATTGCATGAACATTGTGTGGAGAACCAGTTTAATTAAACATTAAAAATGATTTATTTTAATTTAAATATTTTTATTTATATTTAAAGTTTCAATTTTTCAATAAATAATAAAATACAGTTTGGTTTTAAGTATTTGCACTTTGGTTTATTTTAATGTAATTTTACTAAAAATTATTGATTTGATTAAACTTATTAATTTCTAAGTTTTATGGTGTTTTATTTTTTATTTTTTATTAATGCTGCAGCTGATTTTTTTTATTTAATATATACATATGGATTTTTATTTAATATATACATATAGACAATAATATATACATATGGATATGAATAAATTTAAAAATCCATTTCATATCCGTATGTATGTATTATTGTCATGATAAAAAATATATTTTGTTGTTTTATAAATAAATGATTAAAATGATCTTGCTTGATTTTAGTTATGTCCAGAAGTTTATTCACCTTTTGTTCAAGAAAGGAATCTCCATACATCACTTTTAGAACGTCTCTATGATCTTTATCCTGAGGTTTATCTTTGCAAGATTTTATTATGTGAAAACTACAGATCCCATGAAGCTATTGTTCAGTACACTTCAGAGCTTTTCTATAACAACCATTTACAAGCTAGTGGTCACCAGCCTCGTCATCAAAAGTATTTCCCGCTAACCTTTTTCACTGCCAGAGGGGAGGATGTTCAGGATATCAACAGCACTGCCTTTCATAATAATGCTGAGGTATGCTGAGTTTTATGTTTAATAATTAATTAATAATAATTGAAAATGTTAATAAATAATTAAATGCTTTTTGAAAACTATAAAAACTTGAAGAATAATCTACTAATTTAAATTTTTGAAAGTGCGTACTAATTAAAAATTTATATTTCCTTTCGATATGTTTGCTACTTGGCCTGCAATTATTGATATTTGTTAGTCATATTTTTTAAATGTCATTTTTTTGAATTTCTGTTAGTGTAAATCTTAAATAATTCATCTGGTAATTATTTAGTTCTTTTATTTAAAAAATTTCTTTAGCAAAATTGTTTATATTGATTTTTAATAAAAAATATGTTTATTAGTTTGAATATCATACTCTTTTCCACAAGATAAATTAAAAGTTAAGTGCATTTAATTAAAGCAATTACTATTCTCAATGGTTTAACAATTAAAAATCAATGAGTAAGAGAAATTATAAATTGAAAGAATTGGTTCCAAAGTTTTACGAATCATTGTGATGCTGTGAATATTAGCATTCCTATAATAAATCTATATTATTAATATTTATTACACAAATATTTAGAAAAAAGTAATTCATTAGATACTACCATGATTTTAGTTTTGGTTACCTGAACCTGGGTAGAATATATTTGAAGACCATATCATTCTAATTAAGGAATAGTATTAGCCATTAAATTTTTAATTTTAAATTTTGTGGATACATTTTTATCTAGTGAAATAACTTTTCTTAATTTTGTCATAATCTGCCTTTCATTAGTTTTCATTTAAAAAAAAATTACTTTTCATATTGAGTAAATTTGTTTCTTAGGTATATGAAATTGTAGAACGAGTTACCGAGATAAAAAATAACTGGCCGGAAGAATGGGGGACACAAGATGAATCTAGCATTGTGGTGGTTGCTCCCTATTATGATCAAGTAGGTAGAATTATTTATCAAATGAGTGATTCTCTTTTCTAAAATATTTAATGAATCAAAATAACATGTATCATTTTATAGGTAGTGAGAATAAGAGCTGAATTAAGGAAAAAGAAGATGCATGGGGTTTCTGTTGAGCGTGTACTAAATGTACAAGGTAAATTGAAAAGTATATAGAAAATTTTATAAGTTAATATTAAATTAATTGATCTATCTAAAGTTGAATTAAATCTGCCTAATTCCAATTTGATTTCTGTGTTACTTACATAATGGATAATCTGTTTTAAAGTTGGATGTAAAAGCTATTGTGACTATGATACATACATGCTTTTTTCTTTATGTTCCTTTACCATTCTTTTTCTATTTCCATGCAAGATTGGATTGTTATTCTTTATTAATTTCGATATTTTTGATTCAGAGATTTTGATGACTTATTAATAAAGATTCAATAAATAAATGATAACTGGACAACTGAATAATAAAAAAAACTGCATGTTTCAGCTGAATAATTTTAAATTTCAGTTATTTTTGACCAAATATGAATATTTGTCACTTCTCTTTTTTCTTTTAAAATATAAAAGAAGCAAAATTGTTATTGAAAGTTGTAATGCTCAACAAACAGATGAGTAGTGTGTCATTTTATACACATTGGTGCAATTGATGATGGGCTTCTTCATTTTGTCATTTTTATATTTTTCAGTTTACTATTGGAGAAATATATTGCTTATTTTGAGGAATATTTATTTTATACTTTTAACTAAAAAATAGAAAAATTAAAAGATTGACTGACTGTATGTTTTTAACTAATTGAATGTCATTGGCAGTTCTTTTAATGGAATATTTTGTCAGTATTATCGATAATGATCATATATCAAATGTTTAATTTTTGCCCAGTAGGAAAATAAAATATTACTTTTTTCATACAGCTGTTTTATTGTAAATTTTCTTGGTAATATCATTTGAGAGCTTATAAATTTCAGCAGCTAAATATTTTAATGAGCTTTAGTAATTCAGCTAAATGCACTTTAGCAATGAATACACTTATTTATTTTGAAAGAAATAGATTTTGAAAAATTATTAAGTAGAAATTTTGTGTTCTTTAAGAATTAACCTTGCATTGTAATATAATATAAATAATTATATTAAATGAAAATTTCCCCTTAATTTTAACTCTTGAGTAATTTAACTGAAGATAAGTTTGTGGAACAAAAATTGAAATTGTCATATTATTAATTTTTTTGATAACAAGTGTTTAAGTAATTGTAATATAATCTGTTAATGTGAAAAATTAAAGTTTTTCAAAACAATTTTCTGAAATTGTTTGGTTTATTTCATTAAATTAGTTTAAGTAAGTATAAAAGAACTAAATAAATTTTATATAAAGCAGTATTGCTACTTAATTTAATAGTATATAAATTGTTTCCTTCATGCTTATTTTTTTTTTTTTTTTTTTTTTTTTTTTTTTTTTTAGTGTATGTGTGACGTATGAAAATTTCAACAATGGTTCTCTTGTAAATTTAAATTGTTTTGTAATATGTTATCATTTAGACAATGTTCCAATTTACCTGAAATAATTATTCATAAATGATTTCAATATTTCTATAATTTTTATTTAGACTTCAGCCTTTATTAATTTGATATTTTAATCCATTTCAAAGGTAAACAGTTTCGAGTCATCCTCTTAAGTGTAGTACGGACACGCCAAACTTGTGGTTCCAAATCTGAGTCTGATTTGGATCATGGTTTCCTCTCAAATGCCAGATTGTTAAATACGGCTATTACAAGAGCCCAATCATTAGTGTGTGTTGTGGGTGATCCTGTCTCCTTATCTTCAGTTGGAAAATGCAGGTAAAATAATTTTCATTCATTTTCACTTTTTTTGTAAAGTTGTTTAATATTAAATTTTAATTTGCTTTTTAATTGAATAAATCTTGGTTACACATCTACCAATTCATCTAGATTTTTTTAGAAATCTTTAAGAATAGAATTCTTTTAGTACTATAGATGAAAGAAATATCTAAATTTTTATTGGCATATTTTTAATAACTTATCGTATATAAATAATAAAATAAAATACCAATGTCAAACATTGATATGGCAATTTCTTAAAATAATTTTGAGTAGTCACACTATATTTGCTTTGAGGTTTTTTATATGCATTATTAATGTTTAATTGTATCTATTTTCTTCAATAATTATTCTATAAATTTTTATTTTTTTAATTTAAAATAGATTTTGAGAATAATGGAAAAATTTGTTTCACCTCCGAAAGAGCATTTTTGATATTAACAATTTTTATGTGTGTCCAAATATTTGTGTGATAGATATTAAGATTTAATAAATATGCATTAAATTCATCACATGGCTGTAAAGAAAATCAGTATTTTATAATTTATATTTGAAAAAAAATATTATGTAATTAAAACTTTTCAAATTTCATGTTTTCAAGGAAGCAATATTTAAATGAGATATAATATAGTTAAATGGTTATATAAAAATGTGCTTCACTCTTATATAAATCTGCATCTCACTCTTAACTCTCGTTAATTTTATACTAAATAATATATAACTTTGCTGATAAGTTAGGATTCTGGTCTATATAACTTAATTTATATTAATAAGTTTCTGATATTTAAAGTTTTTTATTAATATGTTTTCAGTTTATTTTGTAAAATCTGTTGATATTAACTAATTAAAAATAATTTTAAGTACTATTTTGGTATTCAAAAACCCTTTTCATATGACAATGTATAATAATAAAAAAGTTAATATGCAAATAAAACATTAATGCAATGATAAATTATATAAATGCCACATTTATTCACTTTCTACTAACAAAAAGTACCAACTAAATATTTTAGTTTATTGTAATGACATTAATCTTAAAACCTCTCTATTGAAGTAAAATATTCATGCTATTCAATGTATGATTTAGGTTGAGACCATTATTGAATAAATCATTAAATATTAGTTTTTCTTATTCATAAAGTTAATCCAATAAATTAATAAAAACTTTGAAAAGTTTGCAATTTTTATTAGGAAAATTATATACACATATTCCTTTCATAAATCAAATTCTATATTAATGAATTGAAAAATTTGATCAATTTCAAAACTAATTAGCCATTGATTGACTTTTGATTTCTTTAATTTTGGTTTTAATTTCATTAAAAATGTTCTGTCTTAAAAATAGATATTGCAAATTCTTATTTCAGTATTTGGTAAATAATTGTTGGCTAAATTTTGTATTTTTCATTTTCAATGTAGTCAGAAGTTATCTTTCATTAAAACAACATTTATTTTTAATATTCTGTATTATCCTCTAATTTATTGTTAGGAATATAAATTAAGAGCTTTCCTAGTAATTATTAACATTTAATTTATTAAATATTTAATGTTATCTAATTTTTAAAAGTTGGTTTGAACAAAATTTATTTGTTAGCACTTATTTATGTTTAAAAACCTTTCTGCCAGAAATTACTAATTTTCGGTCATTAATAATGTAACTTTGTGAAACAGAAGGCATAATTTAAAAGTATTTGTATCCTCATATTCAAATCTAAAACTTAATCATTGTAATACAATAAAACAATTGTAGTTGTAAATATAAAATATGTTAAAACAATTCTGTCTAATATAGTAATTATATGAGTACATAACATGTGTAAAATAAAGGTAGCTTTAACGAAAATTTTTAACTCCACACAAGAGACATGGATGTATATTAAGGTTACCTCTATTTTCTAAGGAGACTTTGGTAATAGCTAATTTGTGTGATATTTTAAAATTATTAGAAGTAAAAATTCAAATTCTGATTTGTTTATTCTAAAATTTGCTTAGAATTAAGGTGAGTTAAAATTTGCTTAGAATTAAGGAAGTTTAAATAATTAAAAAAACTTCACAAAAACTCATCCTGTAAAATGTTAAACAGAAGTGGTGAATAAAGAAATTCGTAACTCTCATCAGAAGTTTAGATTTTTTCTCACTTTTGTTTCTAGTCAAGACTTTTTTCTATGTTATATTTGGGAAATATAAACATTTTTACTAATCATATTGATAAAGCAATTATTTTGCATCTTTCTTTATAAGTACTTAAAAATTATTCAGTTTCACTTTACAATTATTTTAATAAATATTAATGTTTTTCCAGAAAATTATGGGAGAAGTATATCTACATTTGCCACAATCAATCAAGTCTTTTTGGAATAACATGGGATTCCTTAAGATCTCAGCTAGATAGCATGGAATTGATAAAAAACTTTATCTTTAATCCTTTAGCTCCAGAATTCATACCTGGTCGAACATACCACGGATATCCAAATCCTACTTCTAATGACAATTTCTATACCAACAATCTACCGCCACAGACATGCCTTATATTCTCTGCTCTTCCATCTCATTTTCAGGGTACACCAATTATACAACCTGCTATGACAATGATGTCTTCTTCTCATCCATATGGTATGCTTAATGTGCCGAATTGTGTTGTGCCACCCTTGTTATCCCCTGCTCAGTTGAATCCTTTTCAGGGTTATCCTTTTAATAACACACATGACATTCCTTTAGTCAATCTTCCCATGGTCCATACTTCTCTAATGGAAAAATTGAGACTGTTTCAAAAACTTCTACCTTCTGGAACAAACATTCTGCAGTTCTTAGAGAACGATGATAAAATCAAATCCTACATGCAGATGCTGCTATCCTCTAAAGGAATTCATGCTGCAAAGACTTTTCTACTTTTATTGTGTAATATTAGAAAAGATATCCTACAAGAGGTGCATCAGAGAAAACTTGCGAATCTGAGATTCCAATCTCCTTCTCATAGTGTTCCAGATATACCACCTCCTATTCTTAGAAATGTCTCTGCTTTTTCTTCCCCAAGACCAGTAATGAATAATGTTCCTAGGCAGCAAAATAGTTTTAACAATTCAGAGTCATTAAATCCTGAAGTACCCTTTACACCATTTTCATTGCCTCAAATTTTCTCTCTTAATAAGCCAGAAGGTCTTTTCAGTAAGGGTGACCAGAATCGACAAGAATTACCGAAGCCGCATCCTGCATCAAGTAATTTTTCAGGGCCTTGGGCACCAGATAATAGTGGAAATATGAATGGTAGTTGTAACATTGAACCACCAATTTTTGATTTGGGAAAATTGTCTATTAGAAACCAAATTCCTAAAAAAACTCCCAATGGGGATTTACAAGAAGATGCATTTTCTTCTAACCCATTCCAAAATAGGCAATTTGCAGAAGTACCAAACGAGTATTTAAAGAATATTTTCACAGTGGCAGATCCACAGCCAACACAATTCACTGAAACTAATCATGATACAAGAATTCCCTTATGTTCTCTTCCAGATGGCGGGAACTTACAAAAATCGTATCTCAGTCGCCTTCGAAATTTACCCAACTGCACTCATAACAGTAATCAAGATTTTAATTTTCCAAAGGTGGATGATGGGTTGATTTCCAAGACTTCTGAACCTTCAAGAGTAATAACTGCTTGTCCTCTTTCAACATCTTATCCTGACATTCCAGACGTTTTATCTCAAATTTGCCCAGTGAATAAAGAATCCTCAAAAGTCATTCGAAAACCAACTCCAAGAACACCAGAAAATTTATCTGGCTCTTTCCTGTTTGGTACTAATTTACAATCCAATAACGAATAATCACTTCGCTATCCACAAATCTCCTCAGAAGAAATGACGTATGCCAAGATATTGAGATCTCCGCAGCAATGACATTGTAAAGCATAGTTTTTGAAAATATTCTCTATCTCTTTCTATATATATAAAATATATATATATGTATATATAACTGATATATAAAAGAGCCATTGCATTATTATTGTGAAAGAACAAAAATTGTTTTACCAGATGTAATTAAAAAAAATTTTTTTCTTGTTTAATATTTTCATCAAATTGATGTGATGTAGATATATGTAACTTGCTCGTGTACATTAGTATCACTCTATGGTGTTCTGTACATAGTTCTCATTGTGTTTTCTATCCATTAAATTTCATATGTGCAATAATGGACATTTTTAATGTTAAATATAGGAAAAACTTACATTTCACTTGTGTTTCTTTATTTCGAAAACGTAGTATTTTATACGGTAATTTCACTCGATGTTCCTATAACAAACAATAAATGTGGAAGTTTTATTATTTTTTTAATCATTTGAAGGAAAATTTTTGGCAACATATTTATTACTGTCTTAAAATTAAGATGTGTTACCAAAAAATTGTGAAGCATTACTTAAAATATTTACTAGTGTGTAAATTGCATTGATGTAATAAGGATTTCCTATAAAAGAAAGAAAACTGAATTAATGATAAAAGTATTTCTAAATAATACAACAGTAAAAGTAATCAAAGTTTTTTTAATTGATAATTTAAATAAGATCAACTCAAGTAAAAATAAGGCTCATTGTAAAAATGATTTGTAATATTTTGTACTAAAAATGACTTATTTCATAAACAAGAATTTCTATACAACAGAAGTTTCTGAAAAATTATTTTTAATGAAATATTTGCTTCATGTATTTATAAAATAAAATTTAATGTGCATCTTGATTAAGATAAATATTTACATTTGAGGATAAATGTATTTTTCTGACGTATTTCATAAATGGTTAGTTTATATTAACTTGATATGTAATTTAATTTTTGACAATAAGAAAGGTAACTAATATTCTCAATGTAGCACACTCCGAATGTTCATATACATTTTCTCATTTCCACTCCGTTTCTAATGATTCTAAAATATAAATTAATATTTAAATTTTAGGATGTGCTTCAAATATACATTTTTTAAATAAATCAAAAATGAAGTATTTACCAATTGTCACAGAAATACTTTTAGAAATTATTAAAAATATAATTAAATATGATTATTTTTAAAAATAATATGGAGAATTGCAATTTTTAATGTCATATGATCATTCAAATTTACTGTTATATAATTTTTAAAAAAATAAGTTTTTTTATGTATATAATTTAAAGGAAAGTTGTGACTGTTATTTGAAGTCATGATATTTTTGTCTAGTAAAATAGCCTAATTAGCATACGTTATTGCTTTAACTTCATATAAAAAACATCTTTTACATTGCACATAGTTAATGTGTTACAGAATTTAAAAAATTTCTAAAGAACCGGATTTTTTTCTTATGGAAGATTTAACATCAAAATGATTATCTTATTAATGTGGATAAATAATGAAAAAATATTCCTCAGATTAAAATAATTAAATGTTAATGAAAAATACATTTATAACCAACTTGACTCATTAAATTTATTTTCAGCTCTGATACGAAACAAAAAAATGAAATAAATATATCTTTGGAAAGAATGTACTAACAACTTTTAAAGAATAAATAACTTAAAAAAATCTAAATTCTACTTTTTTTCACATTTTAAGACTTGAAAATGAATTAATGACTGATTCAAATTAGAGTAAGTTTTAACTGATAAGTTAGAATCTTAGATATAGAAAATAGTTACTTTCTCAAAGTCAGAATATTGTAATCTATTCTGTTAAAAAAAAAAAAAACTTTGTGTTAAAATTTGAAAAGTTAAACTAATGCATATTCTAATTTCATTAAATTGGTAAACACATTATTAACAAAGGTATATTAATTGAAACTTTTAAAATGAAATAATTATCAATATTTTTTAAAGATACTGCTGTTATTGAAATGTGTTACACTTAATTGGAGTAGTGAAGATAATTCAGTACAAATTTCAACAACTAAATGTTTGTTTAACGTAAAATAATGTATACAAACTTCATCCGCGCGTGGAAGAGAAAATGGATCTTTATTCCTGTAAATGGGCTTAAATTTACCCGGTTACTAATTTCTTATTACATAGCCAAAGAAATTAACGCGCCATTCTTGACTATCGATAAAAATCAGCACTCAAACACCTGTTGGTAAATCGGAATGACAAAAAGAGCATGCGCTTATTGATCAGTAAGTGTAGAATACAAAATATTGATAATAGATGGCTCTGCCTTCTAACGATCCATTAGGGAAATCCAAACGACTATCGCGTCTTGGACGCTATTTAAAATTTCAACATTAGTTTTTTAGTAAAGAAAACAAATTCCAAATGACTGAACAAAATTAAAACATTTTACTTGACTTCATGTATTTATATTGTAAACATTTTGAATGCAACTAGAATCGTTCAGCTAAATAGTAAATTAAAACCCATTTATTAATATTTTCAAGATCCTTTTACAATATTTATCATTTAATTAATGTTACTAATTAATTTTTATTGTAGAAATTATAACTTTTCAGGTTTTGGGTGTAAATTTCATTTGAATACATAGATCTAGGATCTAATAAATGATGTTATAAGGAATTTTTGGATTTGATTTTTAATTCCTATAATCTTAAATTTAAAAATGATTTTCTTTTCATTACTTTTTATAAGAGGAAAAAACTAAAGGATATTGGAATTTGGAAAAAAAATTTAGGATTAATTTAACCTAGATATTAGATAATGTCCTCAATCTGTTTTTAGTTTATCTGTTACTCTAGGATCATTTTTTGCTGATAAGGGCTTATTTGTGCCGAATTCGCAATTTAAAATTTGCAAATCACAATAAAATCTGAGAATTGAATCCAAGAGCTACTAAATTAAAGGCCAAAACGCTTGTTTTGATTAATGTATGACGATATTAATTTTTGATTAATGTTTCATTTTGAAATGATTCGATAAGGATTTTAACAAAAACTTATTTTAATAAATGGAGAGATATTTGTTGCTCCCGCGCTGGCTAAAGAACGAGACCTTTTCCCCGCCGTGCGCATGCGCTCTGGTAACAGTGAAAGTGTACAAGTGGCGCCACTCCACCTTGAAAGCTTTAAGAGCTTTCAATAACAACATAAAGAATTTGAAACGAAATAATAAAATGATTATTATTTAAATGATAATGAATTGAGTATATATTAAAGAATTCCTAAAAAACTTAATGCACTTAAAGTCAATTTTAATTTTGCAGAGTTTTGTCACGGGCCTTGACTAAAGAATCCATCTGTAATTTTTAATATTACGACTCTGACTTTTCCATCATGTCCAAGATGCACAGAATTAACTCTTCCAAGTTTCCATTTCATTGGTGATAGATTGTCATCTGCAATGAGGACAATGTCGCCGATAGTTAAAACTTTCTTTTGCTTGCTTCCACTCTGATCGTTTCTGCAATTGAAGAATGTATTCCTTTTGCCAACGATTCCAGAAATGTTGGACAATTCTTTGATTGAGTTACCATCTGGAAAGGAGTTCATCTTCGTTATTTAGTAATCTTGTTCAGGTGTAACTAGCTGTTAAGGGACCCCCAGCAATAAAATGTCCTGGAGTTAATGCTGTGAAATCGTTTGGTTCGTTTGATATCGGTGAAATGGAGCGTGAATTCAAACAAGCCTCGATTTGTGTGAATATTGTATTCTTCAAATGTTAATGTTACATTGGATATGATTTTTTGAGATGCTGTTTCACACATTTTATGTTAGATTCTCAAAGTCCTCCCATATGTAGAGCACTTGGTGGGTTGAAATGACAATCTATTCCATTCTCACTTAAATAATGTGACAACTTCCTTATTATGTTCATGAGATTTAAGAAGTGACGGGATTTCTGCTTTTAACTTACGATTTGCTCCAATGAAATTAGAGCCACAATCACTATAAATATGTGAGCATTTTCCTCGACGATAAAGCGTTTGAGAGCAGCAATGAACAAATTAGTTGATAAGTCACTGACGAGTTCTAAGTGCACCGCTTTCGTTGCTAAACATATGAATAGAGCTAAATATGCTTCAGAAGTTTTACTGAGAAAGGGCAACAGTAGTCCACACCACAATGAGCGTATGGTCGAGATGGATTTACTCGTGAGGCTGGTAAATCTCCCATTTTTGCGTTAATCTTTGAGCTCGGTAACGTTTGCAAATAACACAATTCACGATGACTTTTCGTATAGCTAATCTGGCTGAAATAATCTAGAACTGCTGTCTGACACATACTTGCTTTAATTGAGCACCAGCAGGAAAATGATTTAAATGAATATCTGTTAAGATTAATTTCGTTAACAAGTGCTCTTTAAGTAAATAAATAGGATACTTTTGTGAATAAGAAATGTTTGCATATCTTTTTTAGCTGTTATATGATTTGCCCAAGTTGAGCATGCATACATGACTATTTTTTTCAATAATGATTAATTATATTGTTTTAGAATTTTTTCTTTTATACCCCAGTTCTGGCTGATTATTCCATGTAGTCTTTGGGCTATTGGTATTATTTTTGTTTTGATGTAGCGAAGATGTGGTAGGAAAGAAAGCTTTGAATCTAGATGTATGCCTAAGTAAACCAAGCATCTTGTTGTATGCCTAGACTCTCACTATTTAAGGTAGTTTTTGGATTGAAATTCAGACTTTTATTTTTCTTACCAATAATCATTACTGTTAATTTTGCTGTTGAAATTGTTAACTTTAGATCTTTGCAGGAATTTGAGAATAGGAATAAAGATTTGTTACAATTATGTTTCAGTTCTGCTGTTGTTGTACCTCCAACTGCTAACATTGTATCATCTGCAAATGCTATTCTATCTGTGTGTTTTGGCCAAGGAGCGGTCTAATTAGCCCTCGTGTGCAAAAAATGACCGTTGAGCGACAAACAAACCAAACTTTGGCCAAGGAGCCGATAAGATTGTATTGAAATAGATGTTCCATAATACAGGCTTTGCTACAGAGACCTGTGTGCAACCTCTGTTATGTTCCATTTGTACTAAACCAGAGCCACCTATGGCTATCAATTCTTTATCTTTTAAGAAGCTGAAAATGCACTGCGATATATTTTTCGGGGCATTGCATTTTGTTCGTGCTAATTTTAGACCTGGCCACCACAGAGAGTCGAATACTTTTTGAATGTCCAGGCTAATGAGAGCTGTATATCTG
The DNA here is from genome assembly GCA_037975125.1 of Latrodectus hesperus. Classification (NCBI taxonomy): domain Eukaryota; kingdom Metazoa; phylum Arthropoda; class Arachnida; order Araneae; family Theridiidae; genus Latrodectus; species Latrodectus hesperus. The sequence continues at coordinate 5,827,543 of CM075852.1, read as the reverse complement.
TTGTTTTCTTTATTTTTATTTATGCAATCCATTACTGCAGTTATAACATAGTCTGTTGATCTTTTTGCTCTGAAGCCATATTGGCTGTTATGTAAAAAGTTACTTTTGAATAAGGCATGCTTTAGGCGGTCTATTATGATTCTTTCCAGAAGCTTCCCAAATGAAGGCAGAAAACATATTGGGCGGTAGGAAGTGGCCAACTTTGGGTCTTTTTGCTTTTTTTTTTACTGAAGATCATTTGAACTTTCTTAAATGCTTTTGGGAAGTAATTTATTTGAAGACATTTCTTAAAATAGTTAAGCAAAAATTATCACACTAACTTCTCCTTGTGTGAAGAGTGGATCATTTGGACTTGAAAGGATTAGTAGAGTTGACCTAACTGTTGTACGGTATTGAATGTCCTCTTCTTGGTTATCTATGTGAAAATTAGCTTCCATGAGCTCTTTTAAGATTGATTTAATATCTTCATTTGTTGAGATTTGGAGTGCAACAAACTGAGTTGGAGAAAATACTTTGCCAGTTGCTATTTTTTGTAATATGCCGAATTCTTTGTTATTGTTTGTACAGAATTTGTCCCAAGTAGTTAATTTTTCTTTCAAAATTGCTCTTTTATAATTTGCTTGTATATGTTTAAATTTTTGTAACCTTGAAATTTTTTTCTGTATCTGAAGTAAATGTTTTAATTCTTCTCCTAAGAGCCTTTGTTTTGCTCTTTAATTCCTTTAGTTCTGGTGTCCACCAGTGTATGTCAACTTTTTTGTCTGCAGTTGTTTGCTTAAATGTTGCTTCTGCTGCTCTATTAACATTATCTAAAAATGTGTTGTTGAATTCATCCAAGTTTCCTACACTTTTAATTTTATGCATTTGTTTATTTAAAGATTTTAGGATTGGTTTCACTGATTTTAAAAATTTTTTCTGATTATTTAACGTTTTAAATCTTTTTTTAAAGGTTGTAATTATTGGTTCAGCTATAACACAGGTTATGTAATTGTTAAATAGCTCAGTTTTAAGTCAATTAATACTCACTCAAAGACTTTATAAAAACTAACAATTTATTTCTCCGACTCTCATATGGCTACTGCCGGTTTCTTTTTTATGACTCAAAGGGGGTGCTGCGCTCGCAGGCGCCAACATTCCGCCCGGCGTTGACATGGTACATTCAACAATTTGAAATCTCAAGAAAAATATTAACACACTATATAATACATGAGTACAATGATACACACTATTAATAATAAACTACACTAAATACATAATGATACACAGATATATTTGATAGAGTTCTCACTCCTTAATTAGGCAATGGCAAAATGCAAATTTTATTAATGCTCCTTTTAAAAACCCCATTCTTCGTTTTAACTAAAACTACTCTCACCTTCTTATCCTTTCCTGGGAATGTTTGCATTATTCTGCCCAATGGCCAATCAAAAACCGGTACATTAACTACCTTTAAAATCACCATAGTGCCAACTTGCACATTCTCTTTGGTAAACCTCCACTTTGATCTTTCTTGTATTGCACTTAAATAATTGTTAGATCAATTCTTCCAAAATGTCTGCACTATCTTAGTTAATTCTTGCCATTGTTTTAATTTATTGTCATGTAAATTTAGGATGTTGGGTTCTGCAATTGGAGTGATAGGACTGCCTATCAAAAAATTGCTAGGTGTCAAGACTCATAATCACTTAAGTCAGATGATAGGGGATGCAATGGGTGGGAATTAAGAATTGCCTCAATCTGATCAATTACAGTTAAGAATTCCTCACAAAGGTTAGTTTTAAATTGCCTACTACACGTTTAAGATGGTATTTCGCGGATTTGACACCTGCCTCCCAAAGTCCACCATGATTCGTGGCTCTAGGGGGAATGAAAGTCCACTCAACCTTTTCTTTGGACAAATAATTACTCAAGTTTTCATCTGTACTGCTAACTAATTTACTCAATTTCTTTAATTCGGAGTTACTGCCAACAAAATTAGTAGCGTTATCAGAAAATATGTGGGCACTTTTCCCTCTTCTGCTAAAAAATCTCTTAAGTGTAGCTACAAAGGCATCACTAGAGAGGTCTGTTACCATCTCTAAATGACAAGCTTTAGTCACAAAATAAATGAAAATATATACATAAATTTTATTATTCATACCTTTTCTTTGATTGGGATATTTTATATAAAAAGGACCAAAAAAATCTACCCCTACACAATTGAATGGAAAGTTTGGGGTTACTCTCACCAGGTAAATGTCCCATGAGTTGTTGACAAGGTACTGGTTTTGCTTTAAAGCAAACAACACAATAGTGCACTAGTTTTCTACAAAGGTTACGTCCACTTAAAGGCCAAAACCTTCGTCTAATAAGAAACAGTAACCCTTGTCGGCCAATATGTAAATAGTTCTTATGAAACATTTCAGCAATTATCACAGCCAATTTATGATTGGTAGGTAAAATTATAGGAAACCTTTTATCAAAGTTAAACTCACTGTTGTCAGTCTTCCACTAACTCTTACAACACCCCTTTCATCTAAAAATGGGAAAAGAATTTTTAACTTACTATCTACAGGCACATTACCATCCTTCTGAAGGCCTGTAATTTCCCTTTTGAAACACTGTTGAACTAATTTTACTAAGGCAAATTCAGCATCCTTAATTTCCTTACATTGCAGGAGGCCAGTTACTTTTGCTGTGATTTGCAATTATTAAGGAACCTATAAAGAAAAGCTAAAACACGTACAAGTTTAGTATAATTGTTAGTAATACTAAGTAACTCCTCAGTTAAAGAATTAAAAGTCACTAAGAAAACAGGTCTCTTGAACCTTCGTTCACTCTTAACCAGTTCTGTATTAAAATGTTCTGAGTCCTCGTTAATTAGCTCTTCACAGTTGTTAAGCGTCACTACTTCCTCGATGATAATTAGTGGTCCATGCCACCACAAAGAATTATTTCTCAGTTGTGCTGGATTGCAGCCACGAGAAACGATGTCTGCTTTCGCTCCGATAATATATGCCTCCATTGTGAGACATCTGTCAGAACTTGTATTTTAGCCACTCTGGTAGCGACAAAGGTTTTCATTTCTGCTAGAAACTTCTGAATTCAGGACAAAACAATTTTGCTGTCCGAAAAATACCAATTTAGATCTATCTTAAGTTCTAGGAAAGTGTTAATCTATTTCATCAATTTAGATATCAATACACGTGCGCACAGTTCAAGTCGTGGAATCAAAAGTGTTTTGATTGGTGCAACTCTTCCTTTGCTGGTGACACTAGATGTGAAGTTAATTCACCACTCGCTGATTCGCATCTTAGATAGACTGCTGCACAGTAGTAGTCCTCCAATGCATCCGAGAATCCAAAGAGTTCAATTTTTACAACATTTTCTAGATAGCATACATCGATTTATTTTAATACAGTTAATGCCACACAACCCATTCAAAAACTGTAACTATTCTTGTACGACATCTGATGGCAGTCTTTCATCCCAGTCTATTGATAACCTCCACAGACGTTGCATAAAAACCTTAGCCTTTGTAAGCACAGGTCCTATCAAACCAAGTGGGTTAAAAATGCGGGCAATTATGGACAAAATTTCTCTCTTTCTAACCATAGAAGCATCTTTTTTGGGCATATTGTAGGAAAGCTCATCACTCTTGGCCTTCCATAGCAACCCTAATGTTTTTGATTGAGCAAAGCTGTAGTCATTTGAAGCTTCAAAAAATTCTCTTAACTCTGGACAATTACTTTGCCATTTATGTAGTTCCATACCACAAGTTTTTAATATTTGAGTTAATTCTTGCTTTAGACACTTTACACTTTCTAAATTTGACCCTCCACTCAATATGTCATCCATGTACATATCCTTCTGTACTACTTGAGAAGCCAGAAATTTCAGTTGTTCATCAGTACCTAACTGTTGAAGACATCTCTGAGCCAAATATGGAGCACTAGTGGTTCCATACGTCACTGTGCATAATTGATACGTTTTAATATTCGCTTCCTTATTATCTTTCTATACAATTCTTTGCAAGTCTCTTTGTGCAGGATCAATCAAAATCATTCTATACATTTTTTGAATGTTCGTAGTAAAAGCAAAAAGATGTTTTCTAAACCTCAATATTATAGCATCTCGAATTACACCACCATTTAGCTGTATGGAATTTAATGACTCGCCAGTTGAAGTAATTTGTGAAGCGTTGAACACAACTCTACATTTCGTACTCGTTTTCTGTGGTCTATAAACTGCATGATGAGGTAAATAGTAGACCACTTCAGGTTCTTTCGTCATAGAAACTTCTTACATATTATTCAAGCACTCACATGCACTCATAAATTGACGATATAATGCCAGAAGTTCCTTTCTAACTTATTCCACAAGGAATTTAATCTTTTGACTACAATCTCTCTAGACTCTCCCAATAATTTCGGATCTTTTCTAAATGGCATCTTTACCACAAATTTTCCTGATTTATATCTTTTATGACTTTTTATAAAAAGATTATTAGCTTCAATTCTCTCAGCAGTTTCAAATTTCTGTGTTTCTTTAATTTGTTCTATTTCCCAAAAATTCGGCATAATTTTGTTTAAGTCGGCACCCTGGTTTATAAGCCCACAGTATACTTTAGTCTCAGTTACTATTGGTACACTACCACTCACTACAAATTCAAATACTGCGTTTTGCAAAATTAATTTAGTATTAATAGGGTAAATTTTGTCAGGTTATAATAGTCCATAAAAATTCTCGGCTCCCAGAATTAAATCGATTGGACCTGGAACATTAAATCCCGAATCCGCTAACTTAATGTTTTTTAATTCCGGAACGCAAATATCAATTTGCCTTAAAGGGGTCAAATTTGTAACACTGGGAACAACCAAAAATTCGAAATTTAATTTGAAATTTCTTATACCATTAACAATCGTAGCATTAACTTTAGATTTAATTGTCAGAGACATTCCATTTAAACCTGAAACTCCAATATTTATTTTTTCCTTTCTTAAATTAAGCTTGTCAACGCAACTCTTACCGAAAAAATTAGCACTGGTTCCAATGTCTAATAAACCACGAACACGTAAAACATTTTACAAGTCATCGGTTAAAAAACAAATAAAAGTGCTAAGTAGTACAGACTTCGAATTTGTTGACGAACTATAACTAGTCGTCGCCTAGCAATTTTGATCCTGACCTCGTGGCTCTTGTTTATTGCTAGTAGAAACGAATTCTAAAACTGTGGGGGAGGGGAAGGAATTCACTTTCGCCTTGAGAGTATTTACATTCTCATTAGGCGCCGATAAATGTTCTTGTTTTTGCTCTGACTGAAAGTGTGGCATGATGACGCCGCTTACAGATATTGCACGAATGTTTTGAATTACAAGTCGTTTCCCTATGATTATTTCCCAAGCAATTAAAACAGAAGTGATTTGATTTTACAAACTCAATACGCTCATTTACTGACATATTTTTATAATTAGGGCATTTATATATGGGGTGATTCTCATTACATGATAAAAAACACTCTTATTATTTTTAACCTCCGAAAGGAAAACTCTCGACGTGTATTTTGACTCGGAGAATTTATTAAACTTTGAGTTTTCCACCAGTCTTAACTCGGGAAGTAAAATATAAATCAATTTCTTTGCCTAATTCAGAGGGTTTAAACCATGTGTCAGCCTGTCTTATATTAATATGACACATAGTTTCTCTCTGGCATATTTTATCCGACACAATGTAAGTTATCACATTAGTCATCCTTTCCCCTAACAAATTTAACAAAATCTCCGCTTTGTATTTATCAGGGACGTTATTTGAAATAAAGGGACTTTCTAAAGATGCAAAAAAATAACACCAACCCTCAGGTCTACTAGGAGTTTAAATAGTTAAAGTACGGACACTTTTTATGAGAGAGTCTAAAGATTCAGTCTGATTATTTTCAATATTTTCACCTTCTGAATTTAACTTAGATTCCGCTTTCACGCGAGCAATTTATAATTCCATTTTCGTTCTTTCACAAGTTTAAGTTTTTCTTTGTTGAAGCTCTTCAGATTTTCTCTGTTCGAGCTTAATTTTTCTCTAACTCTAGTTTCCGCAACTCATCGGACTTTCGCTCCTCAATTATCGTATTTGTTAATTCTACTACAGAATCTTTCTTTGTCACGTACTTCTGGTTTTGTTTTATAATACTGCTTAATTCTGAAACAGTCATTTTCTCATTGAAATCTTCTCCTAACTCAATAACAATTAATATCAAATCCTCTTTTTTTACGCTTTTCAACATTTTGGTTAGTTATTAATACTTCAATATGTATATAAAGACCTAATCTCAGAACATGTAAATTACTCAGTCACATACCTCAATTACGTTGACGATACTCAGCAGAGGCGTAAATTATCACTCATAGCCATTATATAGATCCATAGGTTGCTGGTTTTCTCCGGTGAGACTATGACCAATGTTAAATAGCTCAGTTTTAACTCAATTAATACTCACTCAAGGACTGTATAAAAACACACACTTTATTTCTCCGACTCATATGGCTACTGCCGGTTTCTTTTTTATGACTCAAAGGGGGCACTGCGCTCGCAGGCGCCAACAGTAGTTATGGTCTGAACATGTTTCCTCGTCGCACACTGTCCAGTCCTGAATCACTTGGAGCAGATAGTCTGTGCTTAGGGTTAAGTCTGGCCAGCCAATACCCATTGGCCCTGTAAAAGTTTGGGGGGCTAGGAGAAGTGTTTAGCAGATTTAGGGATATGCAGCTTAAAAATTCTTTTAAAATCAAACCACGGCGATTATTTGAAGGGTATCCCCAAAGTAAATTTTGAGAATTAAAATCTCCACAAACTAAAATTCGTGCTGATGTGTATTGGAGTAATAAATTTCTGAGGATTCCAAGAATGAATGTTAGATCTTCACCTGGGGAGGCATATCAAGAAATTAATATTAAGGATGGGGTTTGGGAGTCTATTTGTATTGCAATTAAGTCCTTATGAGAATGAATGATTATTGGATTAATATTTGCTTTGGATATTATTGCTGCACGGGGAGCTTCATCTGTTGAATGATATTTTCTCCAAGACAAAGGTAATCCTTTAATTTGGTTTTGTTGTAGATAGGGTTCCTGAATGCAAGCGATGTCTTATTTATTACTATTGTAATAATGTACGAATTGCGTTATTGCTGATCGACTTCTTTGTGAATTAATTTAATAAGTACCAATTTCTGGATTATGAATTCCGTTGATGAAAGGTGCAAGATTAATTAAAGTGATCACTTTTTATATTATTGATAGTTTAAATTTTTTAAGAAATTTTTTATTGTTACACAATTTGGGTCATAGGTTGCGTGATTGGTAGAATAGTTTTTCCCCTTTTAGTTTTCTGGATAGCAATACAAAACACTGCTTCTTTGCATTGATTTGTGGTGTGCTCTCCACATCTTCCATAGAATGTGGCATTTTTACAGTCCCTGGCAATGTGGTTCAAGTCCTGACAATTGTAGCAACGTTTAATGGTGGAAAATTGATCTAGTCTAAATCTTTAGAATCCAAGATATATAGTTTTATTTTCTAATAGTTTGAAGCTAAGTGATCGAGGGAGTTCAAAGATCCAATTCCATCTATTCTGGCTACTTAGAGTTTTCCTTGTCTGAATTATTCTAATTGGAGATGTTGTATTATTTAGGTTAAGATCTTCATTGACTGGTTCTGTTATTGTTTTTTCGGTTATGGCTTCTGGAAGACTTAATAGGATAAGTTTTAATTTGGTGGGTTTTTATAGTTTGCTTCTAAATTTTCTTTGGTCAGTAATTCTTTGATAGTTGTTGAATCCTGATGTGTTTTACATTGTATTTCTATAAAGTTATTCCTATAAATAATTTTTTAGGCCGTATATTTGTATCAATTGATTGAATTTTTGGCGATATCTGTTTCGGGGGATTTCTTTACAATAATTGTTGGGGGTTTTTGCAGGATTTAACTGTAGAGTGGAGGAGCGGTTGATGAATCGTCTAATGGGTTTGAGGGTTGAAGAGTTGATAAGTTTGTTTTGATTTCTGTAAGTTTGTTCGAGTTTATGTTAATCATTTTTAATATTTTTCTTGAAGATTCAAGGTGAGCATTTTGTAGTTCTGATAGGTCCTCTATTTTTTTATTTCAAATTTCTTGATATTATTTAAGTTGTTGAGTTTTACTTGACAGTTGGTCTTGTAAAGTAAGATTTGGGGTTGGGTTAAAAGTTAAAGTTTTTTTAGCAACTTGTGGGCTTCGGTTCTTTTATTTTGGGGGTAGGTGACACTTTCTTCCTTTACCTGATTTAGAGTCAATAATATTCTAAAGGGAAGAAAGAGTTATGAGATCCGATGGGTGACCATTTTCTGAGAGATTCATTGTTGTTCTTGAAGTAAATACTTTTGAATGTTCATCGATGGAGCTGTTGGAATCTGCTAAGTGTATGGAACCAAGTGATAAATTTCCTTGTTCCAGGCTGGTTAAATCAGCCGTATATTTTGAAAATCTTAGGGTTTATATATGAGAATTAGCTCCTGATTCATCTTTTTGTCGTGTTTATTGTTATACAGGTAAGAATAAGGAATTTTATGGTTTTCTACAGTGATGAAGTGGAAGTGACCCAGATGCCATTACCATCACGCCCCGCACAAATAACCACGCATTCGATGCACTAATCAAAAAGCCGAGCTGGCAGCCGAATGGTTAGCGCTCTTGCCTTCGGTTCAACAGTTCGTGGGTTCGAATCCCACCCTGGGCATGGATGTTTGTAGTGGTTCGGAATCCACTTTAAACCGTAGGTCCCGGTCTAATTAGCCCTCGTGTGCAAGAAATGACCGTTGAGCGACAAACAAACAAACAAGCACTAATGAAAAGACAAATCCTTGTAAAAAAATTGGCAAATAAGTGTGGAGTGTCGTTCGTTTTGCTTAATGGCGAAAACCGCACGTCTGTAGTGTAATTAGGGGGCTTATTATTGTAATTTAAAAATAATTAAGAAAATTATACTGTTTAAAATGTTAAAAATTTATTTAGGTGATTAGAATGAGTGAGGTACGGCTCAAGTTGTTAAGTGGAATATTTTAAGTTTTTGTTTTTTTTTCGCGCAATTGTAATTTAAACCGTAATTTTAAGATTTTTAAGTAAAAGAAAAATTTTAATGGGTTAAAAATTTTAAAAAGTAATAAAAATGGCCCTAATTAGGAGGAATTGGTTAAGCTGAAGTCAATTTTGTTGCTTCGTAAGATGGGACTGTTATTATGGGAGCAATGGAGATTTTAAAATTATGTTAATAATTTAAAACTTTAATACTTATCAAATAATTAATGCAATTGTTCTACAATTTCTTTTGTTTAGGAGGGTAAACAATCTAAATATACTTTAAAAAAATAAATAAAAAGGGGGTGGGCTTTAAGTCACCTGAACAAATAGGGTCAAAGGTATGGCTAAGCCTATGGGGGACGTGGTCATTTAAGGAGTTCGAAGAAAGTTATGACTAAATTCCTAAATAATGAAAACTAGTGAGATTATAGGGAATTATTCAGTTTAAATACCATGTTCTTAGAAAAGTTATAACGTGAGTTATGAAACTGCTATGGTGTGAATGACTCTAATTTAAAATTTAAGGAATGGAATATTTTCAAAAATATTAATGATTAGAACTAAGCTTTAAATTTTACTAAGATTATTAGCTAATTGTTCTAATTAAGCTATAATTTATAAAAAATGTTTTCTATAGTGATCCTCTGGTCATGCAGTACATATTCACTGTATTATATTCTAATATCTAAAATTGGGTAATGTGTTATTTAAATGTAATTAAAAATAGAATTGAACACAATAATATTAAATTTTAAAAATTTGGAATTAAATTATTTCTAAGTTCCTTGGAATAACGTGAAAAATATACAAGTCCTGTAAGTAATAAAACCTTAAAAAGACTTAAGAGCCTTAGTTAAGAACACGAAAAAAATTAAGCTCTATATTACAGATACTAAAAAACAAATAATATTAAAATAAATTTTAAAAAATAAAACTGAAACAGAATTTAATGGGGGAGGGGGAATTGGAACTTTAACACTAAAAAGCTTAAGTCCTAGATATAGGCAGTGGGATTGAAAAAAAATAATTAATTAATTAATTAAATTAAGAAAAAAGTTTTTAATAAAATTATAAAATTATGCTTTTTAAGTAGACTCGTTAGAAGCGCATTTAAAAATTAAGAGCTTAGAAAGTGATCCCAAGTCGCTACGACAATTAGGAGCCGAAGTATCGCTAATTAATATTTAATTAATTTGATTAATTAGGCGCAGTGAATTTGGTGTCCAAAGGATTAAGTTGAAGCTGAGCAGGGGGACATGGCGGGAAACTAAATATGGGACTTGGTAGAAATACGTAATCAATGGTTTTACGTAGGGGAGGAATGAAGAAGCATAGGGAGAAAATTGAGAAGAAAAAAAAATTTTTATAACAAAAATTAATCCAAAACTCATTAACTATTGATTATTTTTTAAAAAGCAAGACATATTCAGAGATGCCGTTTGTGACGATTTTTCCGTATTTACTTCGTGACGGAGTTACAATGATCTTAACTAAATGACGGAAAATAGATTTCTCTCTCGATCTCTAATAATAATCCCTTTTTGTCATGTATGATTATATTATTATTGTATTATAGCGATTAAAATTTGTGAAGGTTACAAATAAATTACTAACTTAGTGCTGAAATTGGATTAAGAAAAATATGAATAATATTTCAGACTCAAAATTGTGTTATCAGAGAGAATTTTCTCAAACAGAAATCAGTATGGCTAAGAAAGCTATTACACAAAATTTGTGATTGTCATTTATTTATATTTATCATGTCATTTATTTATTTATTTATTCTCAGTTAACAGATCAGTATGCTATGTTAGTTTTCAATAAAAAGAATTTTTCTTTTCAATATCAGTGTTTTCTTTTTCCTGTAATTATATAAAAATCTGTGCTGTAATGATCTCTGAGGTAAAGCATTTAAATTTAAAAGAATGGTTTACTTTCCTAATTATTATTTCTTTTTATACTTACTATGATTAGATGATCATTTTACTTTTATTTTTTAACATAGCTTACCTTAAAAGTATTAATTTTATGCACATAAGTGTATTCTTAATGTAAACCACGTGTTACTGAAAAAGTGACTGAAATTTTTTGAAAAAGTTACTGAAAGTACTGAAAATATGTCCGATTAGGACTGATTGGGATGCTGAGAGGTTGGCATCTCTACATATTTTAAATCACAAGGATCTGCCCCGAATAAAAATAAAAAGATTGGAGTGGATTTATAAAAATTTCAAATGTTATGGCAGTATTAAAATAAAATTGACAATCAGAATACTTGAAAATACACAAAATTTTATCAACAAATACAAAATTTAAAAAATTATAGAAAATTAACTATTTTGCACTTAGAATATTAATTTATACATTTTTAAAAACATTAGGAGTACACATTGGACTCCTGTCTCTAGCGCAGTGAGGCAGCTCGGAGCATTGTAGGGTAGCAATACCTTTCTTTCATGGGAATCATTTTCCTTTTAGAAACTCTAATTTCACTTACCTGAGTTAACATAAAGATTAATTCTTCAATTTGAATCATTCTTTACGCTTTTCCTTCTATAATTACATTCCCTTACAATCATCTAATAATTAGCTGTTAATTATTCATCATGTAAGCAAATTTGGACATGCGACAGCGCAGCTTTTGTTAAAATATTACCAAGTGGAAGATGAACATCTTTGTGATCGTGTAATATTTTTCCTTTATCTTGAAAAATTTACCAAGTTTGGATTATAAATATTTTTGTAAAATCATGTACATTGATAAATATATCTAAAATTACAATCATAAATTTATAAAATAATTTCCCAAATTAAAAGCATTCATTATATATTTGATCTTCAATATATTTTAATGTTTATAGTTTTATTATTTAATAACTCCTTGACAGACCAATCAAATTGTTGTATGATAATGTTTCGAGATATCGAAATGTAATCGGGATATGACAGCCTGTACTGGAAAGGTATCCTTCATGGTAAAGGATGGTGGCCACTTCATTATAGGATTCAGCCGAAGAATAACAAGCCCCTGTGCGCGTTAAGATTTTCATAGATTTCATTGTTTGCAAGGAAAATACCTGTTCAGTTTTTAGTTCCGTCATCTTTAAGGCATTCGTGACTAATAGCGTCTTCCTACGTTGCAATTCAACTATAACTAACTCCCTCGTAAAACAAACCTGATTTTCACACTTATGTTGTTGTTGTTACTAATGAAACTTGGACAAGCCAAGCTCGCTATGCCTTGGCTATGCGAATTTAAGTCAATTGGGAGCGTCTTTCGTTTAATCAGAACACCATGAAGGTGAAAGAACGACTTTTGCACTTCAAATCCTCCGATAGATGGCAGCACCAGAGGATCTACTACCTAAATTTTGGCATTGATCTGAAGGGGGAGTAAATTTCTCCAGACCATTGCACCCATGGTAAATACTCAACGACCGACCACAGGAGTTTCGATTCCACAGATTTAAGCAGTACGTATATTGCATGTACTCGGTGGGTCTTCATTTGCATTGGGAATCGAGCCCCACCCTTACGGACGGAAGGCCGATACCCTAACCACTAGGCTACCATGGTCCCTAAACTTAGAGTGGCCCTATTAGTGTACCACCTTGATACACCAAACCCGTAACTTAAATCGACGCCGTTTTTCATACTAATGCACATGCCTACAAATTTCTTTTTTTTTAAAAAAAAAGAAAGAAAAAGAAACAACTAACTCTGGCGTTATAAGGTTTCCCACTTGTGTTTTTAGCGGCTAAAAATATTTTTCTTATTAACATATTAGAGGGGAAGTTGATTTACAGACATTTTTGAAGGGATCAGATATATAAGGAATCCGTGGAAATAAATGTATTTGCATCTTTTGTAATAGAGAATATTCTTCTAATGGAATACTCATTTCCATTTTTCATGGAATTGTCTTAAAATATTTTTTTCAAAACTTGATACTGTGTTGATTTTAATTATTTCACTTTTAAGGAAGTCTTCGCTTTTCATCACCGCCACTTACTTATCCTCGACCTTACACTGTTCATCTTTCTTAGTGAGGTTAAAAATGTATTGTATCACAACTGTACCGACCAACTTGTCTAGTGGTCAGTATGCCTGTATGCGGATAAGGAGGTCCTGGGTTCCAATACCGGTTCGGGCATGGATATACTTTTTCCCTCTCTATCTATCCTGTCTTTGTCCCTTCCTTGTATGAATGAGGTGTGAATGGTTGCCTACCCTATAAACGGGTTCCTATGGCATGTGTATACTGAGGAAGTCGGACTCCACACCAAATAGGGTTCAGTTGGAAAGTATATTGCCAGCCTAGCTGGTATACGACAACAATAACATCACATAACTGTGTTTAAGCTGTAGATGCCACTATACTTACTTAAGAAGTCATGTTATTTTTCGGACCTCTGATCATTCTATTACAATAAAAATCAACAAATGAAGGACTGAAGAGTTTTCTTAATTTTCTTACCTTTTCTGGCGACATGGGCCATTTGATTAACATTACGCTAGTTGGATTTGTGCTGCATTTCACTCAAGATTTTTTATTACCTACTTCGTGATTCGGAGCATTATTTAACAATCAATACGAAATTAGGGAGTTCACCTTAGCTACACCTTCTGATTTCATGAGGCTGAATAATTTATATTTCAACATGACGCGTTAAGGGAGAGACGATGAAGATGGTTGCGTAGAATGACACTAGCATCTGTAGAGAAGAAATTTACCAACGTTCTATAATAAAAAGCGAGATTCCTGCAGTGTCCTTTTCTCTTATTTTTAATTGACTTTCGTAATGGGTAGCCTAATGTTTAACAGAACAGTTATTCCGAGTTTGATACCAGCCAGTGGTGATTCGCTTCTACTTTTAATGTGAGTCTGTAAAGTGCCGAAAAATAGTACTTTCTTCACTTAATATGAACTAAATGCATGCAAATATCATTTTCGCGTTTCGAAAGCAGCTGATTTTTTTCTGTATTTCATTTATCGAGGATATAATAATTCATTTTTTCTTATTATTTATAATATTTCCTTCCTATTGTATGTAAGAGAAGCTCATAAACCTTGAATATAAATCACACTTGCATTCTAATTTTCAGTTTTGGTAGATGACGACTGAAAGTTAGCTTCTGACGGTGATTTATTATTTTTCAAGAAAACTATCAATCATGTGGAATAACGTGAACACTTCAAATAAATCTTTAAGGAGAAAATTTAATTTGATGATCCGGAGCTAGGACAGCTGGTTCGACAACTAGTATTGAACAGCGGGTAATGCACATTCATTAAGGCATACTGCATAAACTGTCCATGAAAAAAGCTTTCATGAAATTGAATTTGTCAGGGGTGAGGATATCATCAGCGATCATTTTTTTCTGTTGACATAATTTTGTAATAAATTCTCATATCCGTGTAGATAAAGATCTGATGACTGTCGGGAAAAACTGAATACCGTTTACTGATATAACTGCATCTAATGAAAAAAACTGCGTACTAGATAAATAAACTGTTTAAGATGATTACTTGTGTACCATAGAAAAATGTTATCCTCTTGAAATAAAAATTCTGTGTTTTTGCCATAAAAATGCTGCCTTCTTGCCTTTTTCCACCTTCTTTGTCTTAAAAACGACAAAACGTTCCGAAACGAGTTATTTAATAAATAAGATCATATACATTCTGGGACTCTCGAGTATTTTGATGCTTGGTATCTTTTCAAGAATTGGTTCCAGTCTCAAATACTCACACATTTATAAACACATCAGTGCCCAAAGATTCGAATTTCCTATTATTAGGTCTCATCCATCATTATTTAAAATTTCTTGTTAAAACGTTTTCAGGCAATCTTTCAGGCATTTTCACTCGATGATAGAGAATTCATCAGGGTCGAGTTCTTCTACATATCTTTCTGAAATTATCGTTGGTCTCAATTATGGCCATTTTCTTTCGTTCGTACATGCATAGTACATCGATTTTCTAGGAAACTATTCCGTTCTTTCATATACGATTCTATTTAAACTAAGGATATAATTTATACAAGACTTTCCTCCTTGAAAACATGCTCAGTTCAATTGCAAATGCAGTCATCCGAGTTGCCTTTTATAGCTCCCAAACAAACGGTCATCGGTAATCTCCATCGCATTAGGTAACATTGTGCGGAAATACATCTGTCCACTATCGAGTGCTTACAAAGCTCACATAAATGCGATAATTTTTTCTATTGAACGGCACGAGATGGATTCAACGCCCTGTTTGCCTCTTATGGGTCTTCCGCTTCTGAAAGCGAGATCGGACCTGAAAATTATGCGAGATCTGTGGTACAAGTTTACAAATGTGATGTCTGCGGGAGTGATTCCCGTTTCTGACAGTTTCACTTTCAGTTGATATGCACTGTGCAACAGTCACCTTAGGGGAAAGTAATCAGATGGCAATTTAGCAGATGACTTGTGTAGCTAGCATATCGGATGTTAATCATCAGATATCTTGTTACGCTATTGAGACCTTCATCATGACAAGAAAAAAGAGTTTGAGTTTGATTCCAACAGTTGTCGAAAAACAATAACTTTGTAAAACCTCTGGTAGGTGCTTGAGAATTTTCCTTCCTTGAAATAATTTGTTGTACCCATTCCATGGACATGATTCAAATCTGCAAATTCGTATGCCCCAAGACTGGATCCACCTTTCCAATTAGGTCGCTTTTTCCAAAAGTAGAATTTCATCAAAAGAAAAAGGATTTTTTTTTTTACAGAATAAGGATTTTCTTGAAGGGAAATGGCATCTATGGACTTTTGTTCTTTTTATTAGACAAGCAGTCCTGAAAAACACTGCCAAGCATTTTTTCGTACTTATTTTTATTTTTTATTCTATTTTCAAATGTGACACCCATTTTTCCAGTAAAGTTCAAAGTGGTATCGGTGCTTATAAACTTTTTCTTCCAACTGTAAAATTGTTATCTGCGTAATAGGCAGCTGAAAATATACCTCTATATTTTGTTTCTCTTATTCGTAAAGCCTTTACTATTTCCTAATAGTCTGCAAAAAGTGTACTTCTAAAGAACTTATTATCCGGACCATTGAATTCAATGCAAATTCGAGCATAAAAGGATTTTCATAAATATCTCTAAAAAGACTGGAAATCTGACAAAATTCACGATTTAATCTAGAAAACATACTACTTTAATATTATCCAACACCCCAAATTTAGATAATAGAAAAATTCGAAGAAATGTTCGATTTCGTTTAAGTTGGATTATTTGCAACCAACATCTATATAATTTTGTAAACTTAGGTGGATAAGTCACAGCTACGATGGTAGCCGAATGGTTAGCGCTCTTTTTTTCGGTTCAACAGTTCATGGATACGAATCCCACCTTGTGCATTGGTGTTTGTATTGGTTTAGAATCCACTTCAAGCCGTAAGTCACGTTCTAATTACCCTTCGTATGTAAAATATGACAGCGTCAAACAAATAAAACCACCAAAGTCACACTCTTCCCTTTTTATAATCTTTGAATGGCTCATACGCAATTATTCAAATCAGTGCCGAGATAGCAGCAAAATCGTTAGTGACTTGGGCTCAACAGTTTATTTGACTCCAGTTTCGAATGTGAATGTTTTATGGTTGAATCTACTTTAAACTGTTGGTACCGGTGGTCTAATTAGCCGTTCATTCAAAAAAAAATGATTGAGCAACATAAGAGCCAAATCAATACGACAGTGATCATCTCCTAAGCAATTTCACTTTAAGAAATAGAATGAAAATCCTTTGCCTCTAAATATTTGAAATAGAATTGGAATAACTTATTTTATTGTTTAAGTCTTATTATAATGAGCAACAGCTCTGAGATCAGAAAACTACCAGAAATAATTCTGTTCTAAAGATAATCATTAATATCAACTCCTGTTTTCTCTAATGACCTCTAAATTTAATTTCTTGCGATTAACAAGCGAAAATATTAGATGTTCAATCAGAATACAATGCTACTTCCATGTTGAGCTTAGAAGGTAGAATAAAAAAATTTGAAGGAAACTGAACATCAGGTTATTTTCAGTTTAATTTTTATAAAACACCTGAAATAATCGCTTCTGAAATTTCATACGCTTCACTAAACAATACCAGAAATCATTTCTCTATTCTTATGTTTTGTGTAGCATAATGAGTTTGGTTTTAAAAAAGTGTTTTTTTTTATGTTTTTGAATTTATCCTTGAGATTTTGAGAAATTTTCAAAAGATTTTGAAAAACGAAAATTTTGGATTATCTCTCTGAAAATTAAATCCTTGTAAGATTCAACCAAGTTGAAAGAGTAAAAAATTGATTCCGTATAAAATAGCAATTGACTTCAAAATTTTGAAACTGTCTGGTCGTTGAAGTATTCTTTGGAGATTGATTTTGCTCTGATGGGTGTTCTGGTGGGTGTATACAAAATATTAGAAAGTAAAGAGTATTGACTAATAAATGATGTCTACATGAAATATATCCAAACTGTTTTGTTTGTCGCATGCACAACATTAAAATTATTAGAAATACTTAATAACACATATTCAACAATAATGATTGGAAGATATTCAGTCTACTATCATTGATTGCAAAATACAATCGACGACTGAAATTCAGCATAATATTTTGGAAACAAATAGGAATTCTTAAATATTGTGAAATCAAATGCAATGGAAATAATGTATTTTTAATTACTTTGGGCGGTGAAGAACCAACATGTTAAAACAGCCTCTTATTTTACAGCGTCTATTAATTTGATGTGGCAAAAGTAAAGTCTCTGCAACTCTCCAAGATTTAAGAAGGAATATAAGAAATTTTATCTTAACCTCTCTCTCTCTCCATCTTTGGTCCAGATTGTATTCAATTTTATTCATTTCAAGTCTGTAACTTCAGGCACCTGAAAATTTGATCTCAAATGCATAGTTCTAGGTTGGCTTTTTAATTTGAAAATCATTGTGCTCTTATAATTAGGCCAAAGTATTCTATTTTTTAAACTCCATCTCCATATAAAATGGGCTCGTTGCTGATTCTACCTTTTATTAACTTATCTGTTAGATATTACTTAAGATATATTGTTACTTCCCAAAATACTGCCCTGCAACTAGCCCAGAGTTAGGCTGTATCAGTTAGGTGGAAGTCTTCATAGTTTAAGAGCAGGGATTAAGCTCAAAGCTCCCCAGTGGCTTGCGGCACAAAGATATCGTTTCACTTGGAAGATATTGCGACCGCATCCGATTTAACAAGTATCCCAATCGTGTTTTGTTAATACGAATGATCTTTGGTTTGAGTCCGGATTCGAGCTCAATTCCTTCCGATAGTGAAAACGACGTCCAAATCAACCAAGTCACCACGGCGTTCTTGGAATGCATGCACATTTTCTTTATTAATTTCCATATCGATTCATGGATCATCCATAGATATTTTTTGAAAGTTAATCCCTATGTAGTACCCGTAATCTTTTCGACGATGAAGTTCAATATAATCCAAGCAGTATCAATGTGATTTCGAGCATAAATCAGCACTCTCCAAAAACAAATGATTAAAGTTTATATATATATGTATATATATATATATATATATATATATATATATATATATATATATATATATATATATATATATATATATATATATATATATATATAAAGAATATCCAAATTGTGTTTCTAGGTTTTGGCTGAAAATGCAGAACATTGTCACGGAGTTAGTCTTATGTCACTGAAGTTCCCCACTAACGTGTCAATAGCACAGTTCGTTTGTTCGAATCCCACCTTGGGCATGGATGTTTGTAGTGGTTCGGCATCCATTTTAAACCGTAGGTCCCGGTCTAATTAGCCCTCGTGTACAAAAAATAACCTTTAAGGGAGGAACAAACCGAACCAACGTGCCAATAGCTTCTATGGTAACGCTACTAAAGTGTATTTCGGGAAGAATAAAAGATTAAATTATGCATAGCTGTAAATGGCGCATATTCCCAATGATGCCCCGTATTATCAGCTTAAATACCAAGGTTTTGTTTCAGTTCAATGCCAACACTCCTATATTTAATTTAATGCAATAACTCTCTATTATTTGACTTTCTCAATTACAGTATCCAATGCCACTAATTGCAAAAATTCGTTTCGATCCAAAAATTTATATAATATTTATTTTTGTGAGATTTATCTTTATCAAACTCACTTTCTGTATAAAAATACTATTAGAAGAGTGTTTGAAACATTTAGTAAGCAAAGGAAAAAAAAAGATTTTGTGATATAAATTCAAAATTTATCGAGACAAGCGATTATTTCATTGGTTCAAATTTTACTCATTGGTGAATTTTTGCAAGCCACTTACATGCAACGATGGAAAATTTGCCTCCATGTCCAAGTTGAGAATCATACCCATGAACTGTTGTTGCATACGTCCCTTTACCTAGCCCTGAGTTGATCTGTACCAGTTAGTGGAAGCAGCCAAGAAGAAGTCTTCGTGATTGAGAAGCGGGAATCAAGCAGAAGATTTTCCACTCACTGAAGTATCATTTAATTTGGCGGACATTGCGATTTAACGTTCCCCAACAACGTTTAGTGAATACGACAGATTCTCGGCTAAACCGGGATTCGAACTCATTACTTTCCGATATTGAGAACGACGTCCTGACCAACCAGGCCACCATGGTCTCCCCATGAACTGTGTAACAAACACCAGAATGTTTATCATACGGCTGCAAGCTCCGCAGATATATTTTGTAATTGATAATTGTGAATTTTGTGGTTAATAATTGTGACATTGAGTGCAGTATAATATTTCCTAAATACAAAACATCACCCATATGCATGAATTCACAAATAACATTTTTGTGCATTATACATAGACTGGTCATAAATTTCTTCCGTGAAATACTTCACGATTGTAATTTAGTTTGCTTACAAATACAGAAATACATGCCAAATCAGCAAATTTTAATAAACCATCTTTAAAATGGACAATATTCTCCTCTGCTATTTATAGTTGCGAAAAACTTAAATAAAAATTATTTGAAGTATCTATTTCCAAATATGGGTAACATATTAGCTGTCCAAGTTGAACGCCTAGGAATAGAATTTGTACTTCCGATCATGAAAATGGTATCTAAAATATTGCCAAAATCGGAATATGGATTATCAGATCCAAATTCCTGTATTGGAATAAGGATATGCATATTGATTCTGAAAAATTAAAATTTTTTGCAACGAAAAATTAATACTTTAGTATTAGAATGCACTTTTAAGATTGATTTCATTCTTATAACAATGTTGTTTGGATTTTCTAATAAAATTCCAATTTGCTAAATCGAAATTCCAACTTTTACTAATCATGTTTATCAATTCAGGTTAATAATAAATTCAAATTCTAAATAAGCTTACCTTGAGCAGGTTTTTAATTTCTTTATTAACATAAGACATACTTAAACAGGACAAGACATGGAAAAAGATAACAAGACATTGAACAAAATAAACATCTACATTTTTCTTGGGCGCCGAATCTTATTCTGTTTTTAAACAAAGATATTCGCGCAGTGCGCCCTCTATAGACAAATAGTTGCAACATCCTTCCCCCCGATGAACTTCAAAAGTTCATCAAGAGTAGAGTCTAAATTAATACTAAGTTAATTCACAGATTTTCAAAACAATAAGACCAATACTTAATAATAATCATATAATAATACTATGTTCTAGTGATAATAACATATGCCTTTGTAACAACATAATAATGTAAAAATTAATATATATATATTAGCTTTACATATTAATTTCTAAAGTTAATTTCAATATCAAAAATCAAACCTAAATAAAGATACATACATACATACATATACTGCTTACAGTAATTATAAAGCTACTCATTATTTCAGCAGCAATTCTACTACAATTCTGTAAAAGAAAAAGAAAATATAAAGTTAAACAATGTTACTAAATGTATCATAAAGTTCAATTTTCATAAAGTTCGATTGGATACAGCAACTGAATTGGACGTTTCAAATGAGTCCCAGATGGAAGTCTCACTGTACAGGATCGTGTCTTTCCATCTCTGCCAATATGAACGTCTGTGACGATACCACACTTCCACATAAGCTTTGGCACTTTATCCTCGTGAATTAGAACAATTGAGTCCTTCTTTATTAAAATAGGATTTTTCTTTCTCAAGGTGGATTGATGAGCAGACCTTAATTCCAAAAGATAGGATTTCTTCCATCTGTTCCAAAAGGTAGTCACTATTTTTTGTTGATGCTTATATTTTCTGGTGAGGACATCTTTCGTTGAAAGGGGTAGTACGGATAGTCCAGGAAGAGACAATATTCGTCTACCTATCAGGAAGTGAGCAGGCGTGAGAATCACTGACTCATTTTCTTCATCTATATAAGTTAGTGGTCTAGAGTTCAAAATGGCTTCAACTTCTACGACCGTGGTTTCAAGCTCCAAATAATTTAGAGATGTTTTTCCTAAAATTTTCTTGAGGGAGGTCTTCACAGAGCGAACAAGTCTCTCCCAAAATCCTCCCCACCAAGCTGCCTTTTCTACGATGTTTTTCCAAGTTATTCTTCGTTCACTAAAATAATTTCGGCATTCTTCTTTGCTTAAAGTTTCATTTAAAAGATTAAAATCTCTTTTCACTTTAATGAAAGTTTTCGCATTATCTGAATATATTGTTTTACATAGTCCTCGACGGGATATAAATTTTTTAAATGCTCTCAAGAATGACGGAACTGACATATCAGTTGTCAGCTCTAAATGTATAGCACGTGTTACTGCGCAAGTAAATAGCAAAATATATGATTTCTTCGTTTCTGAATTTTCGAATATGTACAGAGGACCTAAATAATCTAATCCAGTTATTTCGAATGGAAATGCTTCCCTCACACGATCTGGGGGTAAACAAGACATCTCTTCGGTAGCAGGCTTCGCTCTGAATTTCCTACATAAATTGCACTTGAATATTAAAGATTTTACTCTTTGCCTGCCTTTAGGGATGAAAAACCTTTCTCTCATTTCTGATAGTGTCTCTGATAATCCAGCGTGCCCAGTGTTTTCGTGACATCTGCGAATAATTAATTCAGTGAACTCGTCCTTACCAGGCAGCAACAAAGGATGTTTTTGTTCATAACTCAAGTCTGAAAATTGTAATCGCCCACCTATTCTAATCAATCCATTAATATCAAGAAATGGTTTGTACAAGGCTATTTTTGAAGAAAATGGTAACTTTTGGTTAGAATTTAAACCTTTTATTTCTGTAGAAAATTCTTTCTCTTGTGTTCTTTTAATCCAGTAAATTTCGGAATCATTCAACTCTTCAGCTGTCAGTGGCCCTTCTTTTTTATTCCCTTTATTTCTCAAGTTAAAAATAAATCTTTTGATCCACGCAGTAACTCTAAGTAATTTTGTAAAATTATTAATTTTACATATCTCCAATAAGTCCTTAGTATTTGAGTCAATACAAATAGCTTGTAAAATTATGCATTTTTTCTTCTTCCTTTCCTCTTCAGCTATCTTCATTTCTGGGTCTAGATATGCTATAGGCCAATGGTTACGTTCCTCAGAAAGCCAATAAGGTCCATTGAACCATGCTCGATTTTCTTTCAACCTTAAAGAATTTTCACTTCTCGTTAAAACATCAGCAGGATTTTCTTCCCCTGGACAGTAGTTCCATGATGAGGGATCAGTGATGCCTTGAATTTCAATTATTCGGTTGCAAACAAATGGTTTCCACCTTTTAGCATCTCCTTTCACCCAATGAAGTACTATCGTAGAATCAGTCCAATAAAGGCAGTTATTTACTTCCAAATTAATTTTATGCAAGATATATTTCATTAACCTACAACCTATTACAGCACCCATTAACTCTAAACGCGGAAGAGTCATCTTTTTCAAGGGAACAACTCTAGATTTTGATGAAACAAATGTAGTTTTTATTTCATTATTCTCAATAAACCTAATATAAACGACAGCACCATAAGCTTTAATACTACTATCGCTGAAACAATGCAATTGAATGTCAGATATCCCCTTAATGCTGTTACTTTTAAAGTAATGCCTTTCGATTTGAATTTCCTTTAAATTAATTAAGTCTTCACACCACCTTTTAAATCTTTTTTGAATGTCTGATGGTAATGGTTTGTCCCACTCATATCCAGTAATCCAGCATTCCTGAACAAGGATTTTACACGTAACAGTAAATGGATTAATAAATCCTATAGGATCGTAGAGTTTACCAATTACTTTCAATATGAATCTCTTTGTAATTTCTTCATCTGGATTCAGTATGGTAACCTCTGGTACTGGAATCTTTAATGTATCTTTTCTACTATCCCAATAATATCCTAAGACCTTGCCACAATCTGTTAATTGCGTTAGACTAGGGTTTTCTTCTTCGTCCCATTTCTGCTGTAAGGAAACACAGTTTGTTTTCCATTTTCTCATGTTAAAACTAGCCTTTTGCAAAACCCTTTTCATGTCTTGTTTAATTTCTATGGCTTCTTTTTCACTGTCTGCACCACTTATTAAATCATCAACATACATACAATTTTCAATCAAATCACTAACAACTGGATAATTATCTCTGAAACTTTCAGCATGATGCTTAAGTGTAGCTGCTAACAAAAATGGGCTGCAAGTTGCTCCAAAAATAACTCGAGTCATTCTGAGAACTTTATATTCTTTTTCTAATTCCCCGTTTAACCAAAGAAATCGAACTGCATCTCGATCTTCAGGTGAAAGTAAGATCTGCAAAAACGCTTCTTCAATGTCCGCTGTAAACGCAATTCTATGTTGTCGAAAGTTAATTAATATTCCTAATAATTCTGGATTAAGATTTGGTCCAGCATCTAAGCATTCATTTAATGAAAGGGAATTTGTGGCATGAGCAGAGGCATCAAATACCACGCGTAGTTTTGTTGTAACCTTATCTTCTCTAAGTACTCCTTGATGTGGGAGATAAAATGATATTTTCTTGGGATTATCAGAAACTTCTTCTGCTATTCCTCTTTCAAGGTAACCATCGATAATTGTTTGATATCTTTTGAAGAATTCTGGATTTTTCTTAAATTTCTTAGTTAAACTATTTAGTCTGTTAAAAGCTATTTCATAGTTGTCTTTCAACTCCTCAACCTTTTCGTTAAAGGGTAGTTTAACTTGATAACGGTTATCTTTTAAACTAATGGATTTTTTAAACTGATTTAAAATTTCGTTTTCCTTATCAGTATTATTACTTTCGTTTTTAATTCCAATTGATTCAATCTCCCAAAATTTACGCAATATCATGTTAGATTCAACATCTAGATTGCTTCCTATTGTATGAACAGCTACTTTCATAACGTTAGCAGATTGCTGTGTGATCATCCTATTTGATGTAGCAACTGAACCATTAATCGTCCAGCCGAACATTGTTTGACATGCAACTAAAGTTCCTGACAATCTACGAACTTTACCAGTCACAATTTTCCAGTAATAATCACTGCCTATTAACAGAGAAAGCTGTAAATGCCGTTCATTGAAGCTTTGATCCGCTATTTTTATTCTGTTTTTCTTACACTGTATAATTATATCTCTTGCAGGTGCACTTATATGAGCATTGCTAATATTCGGTGTTTCTAAAGCTTCGATAACTAAATGTTTTCGCATAAAGGGACAATTTATTTCAACTCTCACTTTATTTCTTTTTTCTATAACTGGTTCAGTAGAACCAAACGTATAAATTTTTAACTCTTCTTGTCCTACTATTTTTAAATTTAACTCTTTAGAAACCCGCTCAAGGATAAAAGATCGGCAACTACCATTATCTATCAAACATCGAAATTTCTTATTTCTATTATTTCCTACAATATTTACAGTTGCGGTTTGCAAATAAATATTATCAATTTTGTCCTCTTCTGAAACAGAAGTGACAGCAGTATCCGATTTCACATCAATTTTATTAATATATTCATGTAATAAACTATTATGTTTCCCCTTACAACTATTACACCGCATTTTCGAAAAACAGTTATACGCAGTGTGGTTTCTTTTAAAACATAAAAAACATTTCCCCTTCTGTTTTAAGGCGTTTTTCCTCTCGAGAATAGACTTTAGACATTCTTTACTACTATGTTTATTTGGAGTGTCACTCTCGCAAAATTCGCATTCCCCCTCCTTTCCTGCGGTTCCGACATTTAACGCCAGCGCAGTCGCATTTTGTTTGTATTTTTGTGTGGGGTGAAAAGAATTATGACCTTTCGCTGCGAAATACTTCGGGTATCCCTTTGAGTGCGACTGGTCTTTCACTTCATTCGTATCACGAAATAAAATTGTTTTTTCCCTATTTTCGATTTCATTTCTTAAAAATTCTAAAAGTTTTAAGCAATCCCAATCATCATTTTTATTATATCTATTGTATTCTAAAACTATATTTTCTGGCAACAATTTTAATAAGATAGGAAATAACAGGCTACCATAATTATTCAATTGTATTCCAGCGGCTTCAAGTGAGCGAACTTGAACATAACATGTATCGCACAGCTGGCGCAATTCTTTCAACTGGCCGCATGATTTTACAGGACGCATATTTAACAACACATTTATATGAGCTCTAACAATGATATCTTTTTGCCCATATCTTTTCTTTAGTAACTCTACAGCAGTATAATAATTATTTTCTGTTAAAGTCAAACCCTGAATCGAAACCAAAGCTTCACCTTTCAAAAACGATTTTAAGTAGCTAAATTTATCCGTATTTGACAAATTCTTATTTTCATGTATCGATCCCTCAAACTGACTCCAAAATTCTTGCCAATTTTCGTATTTACCATAAAATGGTTCTATAGTTAATTTTGGTAGTCTTACATTAATTTCGTTTTTCGATGTTACGGGTACATTAGCTACTCCTAATAGTTTCGGTTCCGATTTCAAATAAGTGTTTATTTTCGATTTAGTAGAAATTATCTTTTCTCTAATTTCCTGACTTGAAATAATTTCCGATTCTAGCAGATCTAAATCATTGATATAATTTTCAATTTCTAAGTCTAATTCATAAATTAGCTCTGACTTTTCGCATAATTGCTGTAAAAGTTCATTTAGAGTTGCTTTATCAATAATTTCTAATTCCAGCTGTTCATTAACCTTATTTAATGTTCTTGTTAACAAACCTCTAATTGTTGAGCGTTTTCTTTTCAATTTATCAAGATTCAAAGCAACCGCTGTTTCGTTCGAATCGACCGACATATTTAATTTCAAATATATTGTGCAAACAATGAAATAATTAAATATGTTTTCATGTAAGACAAACAAATAATGAAATCAAATACTGCTGTATTCTGTTACTTATTTAAAAAATAAAAATCATAATCTAAATTCTAAAGGCTGGTTTCCCGGGTTTCGGCACCATGTTTGGATTTTCTAATAAAATTCCAATTTGCTAAATCGAAATTCCAACTTTTACTAATCATGTTTATCAATTCAGGTTAATAATAAATTCAAATTCTAAATAAGCTTACCTTGAGCAGGTTTTTAATTTCTTTATTAACATAAGACATACTTAAACAGGACAAGACATGGAAAAAGATAACAAGACATTGAACAAAATAAACATCTACATTTTTCTTGGGCGCCGAATCTTATTTGTAATAAAAATATTCGTGCAGTGCGCCCTCTATCGACATATAGTTGCAACAAATGTTCTTGATTTTAATATTTAGAACAATTGCATAATTCATCTGATATATTACTGCTATAAATTGATAAAAATACGGTTTATTTTAAAAGTGACTTTGCCGACCGATGGCTGAGTGGTTAGCGCTCCTGACTCCTGAGCTGTGGGTCCTGGGTTCGAATCCCGGTTCGGGCATGGATGTTACTTTCTTTCTCTGTTCTCTCTGTGTTTCTCTATCCTTTCTTCCGTGATGATGTATGAATGTGGCCCACCCTATAAACGTGTTTGTGGTGGTATGGCGCGGGTAACGCTACTCGCCTCCGTGACTTGGTTCAAGGTGCCGGCTGTGTAACGGCAAATGAGTACCAGTTTCTTGCCTTGTTGTGGCATAGGGTTCAACCCTCAAGTGCCCGCCGTTGGAAAAAAGTGGCTTTTTAAGGATATTAAATTTTCACGATAAAGGAGTTGAAATAAAAGAAATTTTAATATTAATTTCTTGACTATTTTAATTCCTGTGTAGCTGTTTTTATTTTTGTTTTGATGTTCTTATGCCACATATCAGACATCTTAAATTATTCGCTTTATAATTAATGTTACGATTTCCCTTTCATCCTTAATTCGTGATTGATGTATGATTTAATATTTATTATACTATTAAAAAATTAAAGTACATATCAAGCTTTATTAATATGTGTTCATTTGTCTCGGTAGCGTAGCAATTTGCAAAAAACTTGATATTTAAAGTAGAATGACAATACTTAAAGTTATTAAATATAATTCTTATCAACATTTTAAATAAAATTCTTATCTAATTTAAAGAAATTATTGATTTATGTTTCAAAGTAATTTTTTGGTATAAAATGAAGTAGAAAGAAGGCAGTGGTACACAAACAGACATGTTTAATTACAACAGTTTAATGACAACAGTCAATTACAACATATAGTAATTACAATAAAATGATAACATTAAAGAATACATTTCCAATGATACACAAGAGAGTCAAAACACATCTATTCTCAAGCTAGGCAGACTAGAATCTGCACCGTTTGATCCCCAGAGGGCACACATTTACTTTAATTAGGAAGATCTATTATGTAGTGAGAGTAAAAGCAGAGAGAGAGAGAGACAGTGATACTTTAATATCCTCTTTTATCTTTTTCTTTCCAATCCCCTTTGTTTAGCAAGGCTAAACTAGGTCCATGACGTCGTGAACCGCCAGAAAGTCTATGACTAGCAAAGGTGATTCGAAGATGTCCTCTTTATTAAGTCCCAGGCAAAAGATAATATGTTCCGGAGACGCACTCGCCGAGTTGCATTTGGGGCAAGGCACGTAGCATTTACGTCCTTCGCAGAATGAAATGGAACGAAGATGTCCACTTCGGAAGCGGGTGATGGTAGTCTGGCTCCGCCTGTCGCATTTAAGAGTGAGGGAGCCTCCCGGTGAGTAGCTTTGGTACCAATGGTGCAAGGGTGGAAGTGACCAAATGGCTTGGTTGACCTCTCTTGGCACGGGAGTAGAGTTCAAGGAAGGTAAGTGGGCCAGATGGAGCCGAGGTCTCACTAGTACCTGCCTTTGCAAGAAAGTCAGCAGCTTCGTTGCCTTGCAGGTTAACGTGGGATGGAATCCACTGAAGAAAAATAAGCCGATCCTGCGATAGTTTCTTCAGCTTATGGAGTATAGAAACTCCTACAAAGTCACGAACGTTAGACCATCTAGCAAGATGTATCCTAAGCGTAATATCTTAAGAGTAGTAACCTAGCATATTGTGTTTCGTGTGTGCACTTTCATCATGGTGAGTGGTTGGGAATTGAACTTTCAGGTTTTCTCACTTGTGACACGTTTCTTTATCTTTAAAAAACTTTTCCAGGTTGACAAAAAATGTCTTTCAACTGCACTAAGTCGTTTCGTTGTTCGTTTATTTTTCAGGTTTCAACCTTATTTCATTTGCAAAAATTGAGTGTTAAACCTTAAACTTGCTTTGAAAAGCAGAGTGTAAGAGGAAATTTATTCTAAATTAAAAACAAAAAATTTTAATTTAAAAATCACGATGATTAAAGGATTGAAAATATCACATTGCAATGTTTGTGGCTGGTTATTTTTGGACATCTGATTGATATCCTTTCTCCAACGACGCAGATACAGAGAAACGTTGGATATAAAGAAACTTTGAGAGTGAACAATCTTAGTAAGAGAAATCTTCAGCATGATCAAATATAAATTTCCCTGTCAAAAGCGACGCCTGTTCTCACTCAGCCATAGTGGCTACAATTAACTCTAGTCATAGAGGTGAAAAAGATGCAAATACTTGCAACATTGCAAAGAAAAAGTTAATATTTAGATTTTATATATCCCTTGTAATTTGTTTCTTGACTTCAAAAGTTGCGTTTAAAAAACTAAAACAGTTAACTGTTCTCTATAGGGTGAACATCTGAATGTAATTTAAAAATGTTTCTGTTTTAACTTCTAATTAGCTCAGCCTAACCGTAAAATAGTCACCTGATCTTCACTTTGACAATTCATGGGTTCGAATCTTGCATCAGACATACTTGTGTATAGTGATTCGAATTCAAATATAAAATAAATTGTTATCCAGTCAGCCATCCTAAGCAGAAAATCACTGATAAACCAATGTTAAGAAAACAGTGTTGCAACTATATGTCTATAGGGGGCGCACTTCACGAATGTCTTTGTTTACAAACAGAATAAGATTCTGCGCCATGCGAGGTAGATGTTTTTTGTTCCATGTCTTGTCCTGTTTAAGTATGTTAATAAAGAAATTAAAAACCTGCTCAAGGTAAGCTTATTTAAAATTTGAATTTATTATTAAGATGAATTGATAAACATGATTAGCAATAAGAGGATTTTATTAGAAAAATATTACATGGTGCCGAAACCAGCTATTAGGATTTAGATTATGAATTTTATTTTGTATTTAATGTAAATAAGTAACAGAATACAGCAGTATTTGATTTCATTATTTGTTTTTGTCTTGCATGAGAATATATTTATATTATTGCTTGCACAATATATTTGAAATTAAATATGTCGATCGAATCAAGCGAAACAGCAGTTGCTTTAAATCTTGATAAATTGAAAAGAAAACGCTCAACAATTAGGGGTTTATTAACAATAATATTAAATAAAGTTAATGAGCAGCTCGAATTAGATATTGTTGATAAAGCGACTCTAAACGAACTTTAACAACAATTATATGAAAAGTCAGAGGTAATTTATGAAGTAGACCTAGAAATGGATGTGGAATCATTGGGAATCTTAATTTTTAACAGCTCCCAAGTATCTTAGTGTGTGTATTCGAAATAATTTTTCAGTTTTCTAATTTTGCCAACTAAAATGTCACTAAAAACATATCAATTGTAAATCAGTCAAGTAACGACACTTATGTTGGCTTCTTCCTCTTCACACCAGAGGAAATTTTTTGCCAACTTGAATTCTATACAAGAGTCAGCAAAAACAAACGGAAAAAACTATGGTGATCTTATAATGGTGACTGGAGCAGCGAAATATTTCATCTGCTGATCAAGCTATCACAGCCTTATATTTAATTATTTCTCTAGTGAATAATTTCAAAAAATTTAATTTCTAAAATATAATTCTTAAAAATAACTATAAATTTAATTTAATCTTCACACGTGATACACAAATATCAGTTATTTAAAAATTGTTTGCTGACAGTAACATGGACTCCAACATTACTGCGTAAATTAGAGTTAAATTGACCAAGTTTATGTGCTTAAAATAGTTTCTCTGAATTAAACAAAGATGAAATTTAAATCGAAACTTATTAATTTTTTAAATATTGTGAAATGGTGTCATTATTCTCACACGAGAGTTGATATGACAGTGGCCGACTTGTTAAAGCGAATTCCGAATCTGTATAAAATTTATGTCCGAATTGAGCCAAAAGCCAATACACTAACCATTCATCTACAATTAAAGCAAATGACTTATATGAAAGGTATCCCTCAAACTGTTTAGTAGTCAACTTGGAGTAAGCCTTCAGGACTTCTAATAAATTGGAAAAATTATAATTTTTCTATAATATTATATATATATATATATATATATATATATATATATATATATATATATATATATATATATATATATATATATATATAATACATTTCTAGTATTTTACGTAGATCCGTATTCAAACATTTAAAAAAACTTCATTTTATATAAACATGCAATGTGCATGTTTATATAAAATGTAGTATTTTACGTAGATCCGTATTCAAACATTTTTAAAAAAACTTCATTTTATATAAACATGCAATGTGGAAAAGAAATATAGAATCGATGTTAAAATGTGAATACAAAAATATTTTATGATTAATAAAAGTTGGGAATAAAAATTCCTAACCTGTGTGCATTTTTGAAGATAAGTCTTAAAGGCAATTTCTCAATGAATAAAGAATATTTGTGTTTATACATCGAAACGAATCTTGGGCTTATTGGATACTACATACTAAATTTCAGGCCTGCCCTCTCGTGTTCATGTTTGAAAAATTCGTGGTTACAAGGAGGAAGCCGGTTTCTCATTCTATTCAACTGAAATTCCGTTGTGTTCGTTAAAAGGAGTTAGAACATGTAAAATAAGTCGTGATATATTCGGGGGTGGTAAGAAAATTTGTGATATTTGTCTGAAATGAATTTTAAAAATTCATATATATTTATTCTCTAATAAAAATGTAAAAAGAAATTTTCTTAAAACTCATCTGTGCTTAACTGCTAACATTCATGAAACAATTTTAAGGCTTCAGGTCTTCATCTCTTTATGCCTAAATATAATTTTCAAAAAACTTCTTTTGACTACCGCAAAGAACAAGTTTACGCTTTTTCCAAATGAACCGACAATTGAATCAACTCATCGCTTATGAAGAGGCCCGACCTCAATAACTCAAAATTAAATGGAATTTTAGGAGATATATTTATTGCAAAATGAATTTACATTCCAAAGCTCCTTGTATCAGATTAAGAACATGATTTTTTTCCTGCTACTGTATTGTTAGAGCATAAGGCTAAACTAATGAATAGTGTATTTTTCATCACTTATATTTATTATGAATATTTTAGGGTTTTATTCGATTTGTCTTCATTTCTCTCATGAAAGCAGCTGGTTATTAGAGAATACCGTAATTTTTCTTTAAAAAAAATATGCCCTGGTTAATTTTTTCCGCTTAAAAGGGACATTCTTGACAAGAAAGAAATAGATATAAGGATGTCGATAATAGACGATAAAAAATCTGAGGGAGATTGATAAAAAATATTAAGATCCTTCAGCTATATATATAATTAGATAAATAGTATTAAAATTATTTTTTCAAATTAAAGATTTAACATAGAACACTTTAGAATATTAGTAGAGAATTTAATCTGTAAATATATTATCACATAAGCTATGCTTCATGATCTCATAAATTTACCTTTAGGTTGCCTTGAAATAAATTCAAATTATTTGGTGGATTGCATATGTCGTTAATCAATGAAAAATATCTCTGGTTAAGGAATATCAAAAGCTCTGTTAGCAGGTAGAAATACCATTTGCTTGCAATATTTCTGGACTCTTATTTCTGCCAGATGATAATTCGTAAAACGTTACCACTCACCTTGTAATTTCGAAGCATCGTCAGATAACGAATTCTCTTTAATACATTTTAATATTTAGAAGATGTGACATTCAGTTAGATGATTTTACACACGAAAACTTGAATACAATTTTTGAATAACTTGTACTTTTCATTCATAACTTAATATAGAATCCAAATTAAAAACTCGGTTTTTTTATGGCTTATGTTCTATTAAGTGGATAGACATGGGGTCTCTTATTTTAATCATCCTTTATATTAGATATTTATATTTCAATCGATGAGTATGAAAATATTCATTATCACATGAATTAATCTGTGTTATATTCATTGCAACATAGATTAATATATTGCCACTGAAATTCAACAAATAAATTTGATAAAACATTCATAAAAGTAATATTCACAACTACTTTGATTTAGAAACTAGCTCGAGTACCACCGCAGTACAAAACACCATTCATGTGAAATGTTTCAGAGACATGGCGACGGGGGGGGCGCAGCTTGCAGAGGGGCGCCAAATAATTTCAAAGAAAAACAACATTGTACAGAAAGTTTCAATCCTAATTTTATCGTAATATCAAAGGGCCGTGGTACCTAGTGGTTAGGGTATCGGCCTTCCATCCGGAAGGGTGGGGTACGATTTTATGCAACTATAAAAGTTAGTCTAATATAAAATGATCTTTACTTAAACATTCTTAATACAGTTTTAATTGCAAAGCTACTTTATTTATCCATAAATTGCTTAATATGTAGGAAACTGAAACAAGATATGTGAGTTAATGCAATTTTTATTTTAGAAATATCTGGTTTATCTACTACATAAAAATGTAAACAAATAAACGTCTTTTATAATAAAAATTACTATCTATTATTTATCAAAAATTGATACTATGATGTCTCGTAAATGTTTAATAATAGAAAATTTTAAAAAATTTAATTTAAGTTGATTTTATTTTTTGATTAATTGTGCTGTATTTTTTTGTAAGCAAACTTAAAATAAAATGTCATTGTAATTGATTAAACTCCCACTTTACAATTCTTCCCAAGCTTTTTACCAGTTATTTATAAAAATTCATTTATATAATTGGAAAATCTTACTAAGTTCAAACAAAAAGTTAAGCTGATTAGGTTGAAAAATAGAACTTATATTATCCCGTCTAATTTTATACTTTAATTAACATTGGAAATCTTTGAAAATTACAATTCAGTAATTTGAAAATTTACTTAGAACAGATGTAAATTCTGAAAACAAATATAAGTAACAAAAGGTTATGATTTTTATATTGAATGAAATATGGTTAAGAAAATTTATAAGCAAAATTTTTCAGAGAAAAACGGTTTGTTGAGAAATAACTTGTATTTCATTGCCTGATGCTGGAAATTAAATCATTACAAGAAATAAACAAAAAAATTGCTATTAATGAAACGTTGCATAATTACTAAGAATTATTTTTTATATACTATCACAAGCTCTTTTTATTATTTAAGTGAATGCTTATTTGTAAATGATAATTAAATTAACATTAATTAAATTAATTAATTTTATGGAATAATATATATTATAAATTTTAATATTTAGTTTTAATTAATTAATTAATATTTTTTAATTTAGCTTTTATTCAATTTATAAAATTTAAAATCATTGTCATTATTTTTTAATCCGATAGATGGCAGTACAAAAGAAATTGTAGCAAGTACAAAATGTAATCGGTAAAATACTTGTTACCTTAAAAGTAACTGTACTCAGTACATACCAAGTACAAGAAAAATAACAAGGTCCCATCCCTAGTGCGGAGTCCGACTTCCTCAGTATTCACATGTACCATAGGTACCCGTTTATTGAGTAGGGAACCACATTCACAACCATCACCCTCTGTAGCTAAAAATGGCAGACCACTCTCTAGTGACGTCATCAGGCAGTGACTTAAATCAACTGTTTGTTCAGGAACAAAACTTTTCGATGGAACTGATTTTGTTGTTTAAAAAAATTCCTATCTATCAATTTAATGCTTTTAAATTAATTTTAATATTGTGTTCCACGAAGAATATTAAAAAATTAATAGCAACTATAATATACATATATATATATATATATATATATATATATATATATATATATATATATATATATATATATATATATATATATATATATATATATTGCAATATTCAAGTATAGCTTTTATTGTGAATGACAAATTTTCTACTCTGTATAAAGATCAAGTCGATGAAGTTTTATTCAATATTGTATTTTAACTTTTTCTCATTTGTGTATTTTCAAAGGAAATATTTATCTGAGGTTATTATTAATATATAAAATCTACATATAAAAAATGTTTTATCAGCAAAGTGTGATAAATAATTTTTATGTAGATTTTATACATTAATAATAACCACAGATAAATATTGTGTGTGTAACAAGATTTCACATAATTTTGCATATTAGAACACAGAAGCCAAATTATTATTTATTACAATATATATATATATATATATATATATATATATATATATATATATATATATATATATATATATATATATATATATATATATATATATAATATGCATTAAAAATTATCCAAAGTTAAATTATATAAGTACTACATTTTTATTAAATTTATTTTAATACATTCATAATAATGGATAAAAATAAACTATTTGATTATACTTAAACTTATTTTTAAAATTACTCTAGTTTTTTAAAAGGAAATAAAGATATTAGAACTGAGAGTTTCGCAATGTCTTCCAAGTGAAATGATACTTTTGGGGTGGCAGGTTAAGTATTGATGGCATTCTGGTTGGTCCTTGCTTCAAAATCATGAAGCCTCCACCCGGCTGCTTCTGTCTTTGGTAGAACTCAACTCAGGGACTGGTACAGGGAAGCAACAACAACATTCAGTCTCACAGTTCTTATTTCATGAGCCACATCATCTCATAAAATTGTGATTTTCCAGTTTGTGAATGTAACCAATTTTGAAAACACTTGAATGTTGTTTAGTGAAAATTTTGTGATTTGAATATTGATGAGTGTTGATTCCACAAATTTTACATTTTTACATCATTTTCAATTTCTTAAAGTAATGTAAAAATGAGATGAATAACTTCAGATTGCAATTATAGAATGCCTTCTGTTTATTTTATTAAAAAGTTTTTTCAAGTATCTCATGTTTTGTGATTAGCATTTAGAAGTAATGGATGTGCACATACTGGGTGTGCGCACAGGAATACTTTCCCGTACCTAGAAGTTGCTGCGTGGGAGTCTACATAATTTAGAAACGGAGTGAGCAGAAGAATCTCAATACTTGACTTGCCACCCTCATAAGTATCATTTTACTTCGAAAAATTTCAACCATTATCAAATTAATATTTCCCTGTGTTTAAAATTGTCTTTGACTGAATTCCATAAATGTTTTTTCATCGATTTATTCATTTTATTGTAGTAACATTATTATTGCTTTGCTTGGTGCAGTAACTAAATGCCGAGCTGGCAGCCGAATGGTTAGAGCTCTTGCCTTCGGTTCAACAGTTCGTGGGTTCGAATCTCACTTTAGGCATGGATGTTTGTAGTTGTTCAGAATCCATTTTAAACCGTAGGTCACGGTCCAATTAGTCTTCGTGTACAAAAATTGACCGTTGAGCGACAAACAAACCTAGCAGTAAATAAATATTACATAAAAATCCAACAGTTTTATTTTTTAAAAAAGTTTTCCTATATGTAGTGTGGCAATTTTTTTATATTAATTACAAGAAAAAATGTGGCTGAAGATACGAAACTTCATTCCACTCTGCATTCTAAATAAGTTAACGTTAAGAATCATAAGATTTTGATTCAAATCTGAAAATTATGACGTTTCAAAGAAATCTTTGAATCCAGATTGAAAAAAATTATTTAAGGATTGATAATTATTTAATATAATCTATCTTAACCATTTCAACTTGTTATGTAATAATCCTCTTCACAAATTTATAATCTTTTCACGTACGCATTTACAGAAAAGGCTGCATTTCAGGAAAAGGAAATTTTAGTTTAAAAGCGAAAATAAAATAAAGGGATAATGATAAATTTTTTATCTTGTCTTGCGTTAGTGCAAAGGTATTTAGAGACTAAAACACCTCTACTGCTATTTATTTAGCATTTTGTACCAAGCCCAAATCCAATCGAGTTCAATCCTGGCGTTTGCTGTTCTTGACTGCGAGTACACATCTCCTTGTCAGGGTTCATTTCCCCCTCTTATAGAAGACACTAGATGGCAGCACTAAAATCTAGAAGTCGATTTTCTGTTTTCTCTAGAGGTATTGGGGCGCTAAGTGGCTGAGTGATCTAAAGCATCACCGCTAATCGCTTGAGAGCGTAGGAGTGTGGGTTCGATTCCCACCGTGGCCCTGGGTGTTTTCTTCGTTATCTTCTGTGGTTGTACATCTGTCATTGTGCTATTTGTCCTATTATCGACGAAGACTTACAAGCGGATCTCAAAAATCAAGCATACAAGTCTGAATGTATGTAATGTAATAAATAAATAAATAGAGGTATTGATTTGGATGAGAACTTGGAGTAACTTTGCGACCACGACATATTTAACGTGTCCTAGTCGTCATTACTGAACACGGTCATCCTTAAGCTATCCCAGGATCGAACTCACTTCCTTTGGGTCACGAGAATGTCGCTCTCCCGACTAAGCTACCACAGTTCCTAGAAAGTCCAAAAATAGAATTCCATTAGAAATATTCGCATTATCTTCTGAATGAATCGATACTTTGAATGTTTTACCCAATGTGATTTATATAAGATCAATTTCAAATGTAAGGAAGATGACACAGAATGATCTGGGGTTTTCCAGCTGTTTTAATAAAACATTTTTGTGAAGAGGTTGCTGAATGTAAAAATTGAAAATTATAGGGCATGAAAAAAATTATGAATCAAGAAATGCATTATATATATTTGATGATATCCTTTTTAAGTCCATATTGTTCAATTGCTATTTCATTTTTAAATAATTTATATATAAATTAGAATTAAAACTAGTGGCTCAGTAGCTTCACGCCGCTTCCCGTAAGCTCAGCAAAGTGAAGTATCATTTGCCGCGGACAGTGCTTGGGAGGGTGACCACGGTGTACGCTCCTTCACTGTGTTGCTGAGGTTGGGCACGTGTCCACGTTAATATGTGACGTCCAAAGTCCTTCCGCTGTGTGGCGTGCATATAGAGAGGAGGGTGCCAGCTCAGGTGTGGCCTCGTCACCTGACCGTGGTTCAAATTACGAGTCACCTTAAAAAGAGCAAAGTCGTACTTTCACCTTCTTGGTACTCTGATTAAAATGAAAGACTTAATTGACTTAATTAAGTCAATTAAGACTTAATTAAAACGAAAGATTTAATTAAAGACAATTGACTTAAATTCGCAGTGCCAAAGGCTTAGCGAGCTTGGCTTGTCCAAGTGTCATAAGCAACAACAACAACACAATGGTGAAACGGAAGAAAATTTTACGTAATATTTGACGAGGGACATTTCAAAGATTTATTTTACGCATTTAATTTATTTATTTCAAATGATAGAAAAAATTGCTTTTATTTCCATAATGCTAACTTTTTCAAAAAGCAATGAAATGAGAATTATTTCCTTTACTAGGAAAGCGCGGAAACATTTCCCACTTTAAAATAAGCATTGGAAGTCTGGCTGCTTTAGCAGAAGGATGATGGCCGGGCTCTACGAATTTTTCCTGCTTTAATACTTGTAAATAAAAATTGTGTTAACTATCTTTCTCGTTACTCATATATTGACCAAGAATTATATTTACACAAGAAATATTAATACTGTAAATGATTGATATTTTTATAATTTATAACTAACAATTACTTTTGCCGCCCAACTTGTCTAGTGATCAGCGTGCCTGACTACGGATCCTGGGTTCAAATCCCCAACCGGTTCGGGCATGGATGTACTTTCTCTCTCTATCTATTCTGTCTTTGTCCTTTCCTTGTATGAATGAGGTGTGAATGGTTGACTACCCTATAAACGGGTGCCTATGGCATGTGTGTACTGAGGAAGTCGGACTCCACACCTAAGTATGGTTCAGTTGGAAATGTGGAGCAGCGCACTCCATAATGCCAGTATGGTTGGCACGCGACATCAACAACAATAATTATTTCTCATATATAATTAGAGAATTTTAAAAAAGTTATTTATTTAATTATTATTTAAACACATTACTAATATATATAGGAGTGCATTAACTTTAAGATTATTACCATGCACATTACACATGGGAGTAGCTTCTGTGTTATCTTTCAATTAAATTGCATTAACCATTATAGTCAACCAATAACAGACAATTATTATTGTCAATCATGTGCTGACTCATTTCAATCTAAAAGAAGTGAATGGCCCGAGCTGAACACCTCATCAGCATCATGTGGATGTCATCTGCATTTATGATTGAAGCGCTTTAGCTTTGAATTTTTGTGAAAGACTTATGTGGAATTTCTGCTGTTTAATTTTCTTAAATTTGTTGGTAAGTTATTGCTCAAAAAACGATGTCGGCGTTGCTATAAAATACACAAATTACGTCCTAAGAACATGTACACGGGGCTGCAGAAAAGCTGACTGGCTCCAATTGAGGAAATAATAAGAAATTGGCGGAATCAGGATTTAAATAAAAAGAAGCTAACGGTAAACATAACCTACGGGATCTATTGGGTTGGCGAATAAGTTCGTAGCGTTTTTAACAAAGACTTTTATTTAAACAAAATACAATAATTATATCAATAAGTTAATGAATTATATATTCGCCGTTGCTGTTTACAACCTCTTCCCACATCTCGATTCATTTGTTGATGCCGTTCCGCCAAAAATCGTCTGGTCTAGTGTCAAAGAATTTGTTGAGCCAATTTTTTTAAGGACCTCTTTGTTATACAAAGTTATGGCCCTTCATATATTTTGACAACGAGCGGAAAAGATGGTAATCGATCGGTGCAAGGTCCGGAGAATACGGCGGATGCATAAGAACCCTCCATTCGAGCTCTTAGAGTGTGCGGCTTTGATGACTTGTGCAACATGGGGCCTGGCGAGAAGGAGCACGGTTTGACTATGTCAATCAGGTCTTTTCAGTCGAGTAGCCTCATTCACGCTGGTCAATGTAGAGCTCCTTGTTGACCGTGGCATTCTTTTCGAGCATTTCCCAGTGCACCAAGAGGTCCAAGAAGACCAAGAAAATGTACCAATAAAAAAAGCGAGTAAGTATTCTTTACCTTTCAAATTAATAATGTTAATGACATTAGTAATATACTACAAAATACTAAGCAAATTAAATTAAATGAAAATTATGCTGATTATGAAACAGATTTGTATGATTTTTTTTGATAATATTTTATCTTGTTTGTCAGAAAATACTGTAAATAAATGCAGAGAGATGTTTTGTGTCTTGTTAAGGAGCAGATTTCTTTTTAAAAGGTTATATTACTTGTCGTTTGTTCTAATCATTTTCAGTAATTAGGATTCTGAACGAATGTAAAATTTACCAGATGAAATGTTTAAAAATCCATCTCCATTGTGAAGCTATTCAATATTACCATGGCCAAGCTGGCAGCCGAATGGATAGCGCTCTTGCCTTCGGTTCAACAGTTCGTGGGTTCAAATCCCACCTTGGGCATGGATGTTTGTAGTGGTTCGGAATCCACTTTAAACCGTAGGTCCCGGTCTAAATAGTCCTTGTGTGCAAAAAATGACCGTTGAGCGACAAAAATGAATATTACCGTGACTCCATCCGCGCTCCGATGCATTGGGAATCTTGAGGATGCAGCAGGGAAAGCCGAATAAAATTTCGCTAATTAGACTGTTATTTTTTTTAAATGTTACGCTTTGGAATGTTGGGTAAAGAAAGAAGGGAAAACCGATGGTGTATATATTTTTCTGTACCCAGCTGTTATGTGCAGATGACTATTTTAAAAGAGAACAATTACACTTCTCTTCTCTCCAAGAAAGTACAGTTACGGTTGACCGTTGCCTAGTGGTAGAACAGCGTTCTTTGTGGCATAGTCTCCGGTTCGATCCCAGCCTCTATTGAACAACAGAAGATGAATGTTGCACATATAGGAAGGTGCTTCAGAGACATTTCTGGGTTTTCTCCTTTGCAACGTATGAAAGCGACCCACTATCTATGAAAAGACTTGCTGGGAGGCGCTGTTAAGTCATTACCTACAACGCGGTATGAAAGCAAGTGAAATTCGGGAATAACCTCACTACGCTGTACAGTATTTTTAAGTTTACGTTTATTACAGTTTAAATGAATTTAATTGGCTGTAATAAGATTTCTGAAAATAAAACAGGAGTTTTTTTATGTCAGCCAGAAAC
Organism: Latrodectus hesperus; assembly: GCA_037975125.1. Taxonomy (NCBI): domain Eukaryota; kingdom Metazoa; phylum Arthropoda; class Arachnida; order Araneae; family Theridiidae; genus Latrodectus; species Latrodectus hesperus. The sequence continues at coordinate 5,786,857 of CM075852.1, read as the reverse complement.
AGCATACTGGTTTGTGTTTCATTCCAGTCTGTGTTGCGTGCATTTTTTGCGTTCAACCTTTTCACACCCCAAAAATAAAATTTAGCGAACAAAGAGAATAAAGATTTCATTTCAATAAATACATAGAGGGTTAGAAAAATCCCAAATAAACCTCGAGTTTTGGTTTGATTCGAGAAAGCTTATTATTATTATTGCTTAGAATTTTTTGAAGACTTACTTATACGGACTAAATTTGATAGTTTTCTAAGCAAAAGTGTAAAGCGAGCCAGAAGGTATATATTCACACAAATTTTCTTGTTTCTCTCATTTTAGAAACGTCCATTTCTTTATTGAGGTGTTTAATTCAATATTATAAGCTCTTCACGTCTAATTCCGCAAATTTTTTGGGACTGCTATTACAAAAAGAAAAAATAATAATAATAATATTTTATAGTGAAAATAGCTATTGTAGACAATAAATTCTTAAATTATAGTTTTTTGTCTATGTGATAGAATTCTAGATGATGGTTTTCTGTATAAAAAGTGTGCATTGATCGATAATTTTTGTTATCAGCATTATAAAGTTGCCAATGATGCCCACTTTTTATGCTGCAAATATAAATACAAATAATTCGGTGTATATAAAAGTTTGGAAGAAATTTATTACTCTGTACATTCCATTGTTAAAGTTAAAAATGCCCCAGTTAATAGGAATTTTTAATTATACTTTATAGTTTTTAAATTAAAAATAGGTTTCCTTGAGCAACAAAAATTTTCTGCAAAATCTTTTTGCGTACTATGGTGTTTTTATACTTATATAATGTATATACACTACTGGCCATTAAAATTGCTACACCGGGAAAGCGGCACACCACACACGTGAAATTTGCAAAGCAGGTAGAACTTGCCGTGATGTGCAAATGATTAGATTTTCAGCGCATTCATACAAAGCAGGTGACAGTAGCGACATCTACAATGGTGTGATCAGTGACGAACCTGGACGCGGGAATGGCATCACGTCATCTTTACAGATGAATCTCGGTTCTGTATACAGGTCCATGATGGCCGCATCCGTGTTTGGAGGCATCGTGGAGAACGCGCATTGCCAGCTTGCATTGGACATCGCCATACTGGCCCATCTGCTGGAGTGATGGTATGAGTGTGCCATTGGATACGTCTCGATCACCTCTTGTTCGCATTACCGTCACTTTGAACAGCAACCGTTACATTTCCGATATGTTAAGGCCGGTGGCTCTGCCCTATCTTCGAGGCCTCCCTAATGCTTTGTTTCAACAGGATAATGCATGACAGCATGTTGCCCGTACTGTTCTGAGCTTCCTTGATACAGAACAGGTTCGAATGTTTCTTGGCCAGCACGTTCTCCTGATCTGTCACCAATTGAAAATGTGTGGTCAATGGTTGCCGAGCGATTGGCACGCCGTCACTCTCCATCCACTACTGTCGATGAACTGTGGCATAGTGTTGAAGGTGCCATACAATCTCTGTTTGACTCCATGCCTAGGCGGATAAATGCTGTTATTGCAGCCAGAGGTGGCTGCTCTGGGTACCGATTTCTCAAGATCTATACATTCTAATTTCCTGTAAATCTAATCACTTGTTCTTTCCACTATAATGTATGTGTCCAATAAATATCGTTCTGTTATTTGCATTCCTTCTTGGTGTAGCAATTTTAATGGCCAGTAGTGTACTTAGCTTATATAACGTCAACCATTATTTTTATTGTAATATTGAAAAAGCTAAAATATCTATTTCATTCATTTTAAAATTTCATTCCAATATATTAATTTGCGAAATAAGACCCATAAAATATAATCCAATAAAGTGTAATAAATATTTTAGATACAGAAATATCCAATAAAACAAGTTCTAGTGAAATCAATTAAAAAATTTTCTTTAAGTTTTTAATTTTCACTTTAAATTTTCTGTAACAACTTACATACATTTATTTACAATGCCATGCAAATTTTCTAATGTTATGTTTAATTGTTTAAACTCAAAACATTTATAGATGAATAAATTAAAAATTTTTAATTAATGTTTTTGAAAATTAAACCATTGTAAGGTAAATCCTTGATAATCACAAGTAAAACATTTTATCCTATTCTGCAACTGTCTGAATGCTGTGGCCCTCACATGTAACTTCCTGCGACGACGAAGACGCTTCTTTACACGTCGACGGTAACGTCACTTTTGTCGATACAATAGGTACATTTTCATGCACAGACAAAACTGATAACACACGCATTTGTGCTTCAACTTTTATTCGTTGTTTTATCAAAGGAGGATTTTGATAAAAATCATACATGTTAAAACATGCTTATAAAGCCCTCAAAACATTTCCTTCAAAACAATCTTCTAAAGAAAAATTTGAAGTAAAATATATTTTTTAGGCCTAATATACATAGAAGCACTCTTAATTTCAGCAACGAATGGATATACATCACACCATATTTTTAAAAAATAACCTAACCATTTACCATGAGATGGTTCAACATCAGACAATAAAACACATTTCTCATTTCTATAACCATCCCACCATTTAGATAAAGGTTTAATATATAAAGAATCTTCATTACGAACAGCAAAATCCTTACCACACCTAGGAGGTCCACAAATCCAAACTCCACAAGAATCACTTAACTTTTCAATGTCACATTTAATAAGACTTTCAAGAGTTTTCTTATAACGGATATATTCGCCTGGATAATCGGTCTCAAGACCGGTGATGTCACCAGCCTTAGCCTTACTAAGAATATCTCCAAATGAAGCAGCTCTTCCCGTAGTTGTTGGTATTCTACCATACTCCTTGAAATCACCATCCTTCTTGCAATATGTCGAATTCTCTTCAGGTGTGCCTTTTGCTCTTTCAAAGTGCCCAGTTGGAATCCACTTCTTGATACCCGTGAAAGTGATCCTATTCTTATGGACCACATAACCTTGCCAATGTTGGCGAGACGAAGTCGGACAAGTCTCTCTACCATATACAAGATACTGGTGAACGTTGCTGTCAAAAACGGGTTCATTTTCTATAGCGAATGATGTAAAACACCACCGTTTAGCACGACTCATATTTTAAAAATGTCTTAAAAAGCGCACTCCTAATCACGTGCTTGACGAGGAGTAACGTCACTCAACGGACTGACGAGGTGGCGGTAATACTATACTCCGGCACCTTTGATCCCATCAGATTGCGCCGTTACATAGAGAAAAGCAACTCTTCTCCTTCTCAAGGTCAGCGCCGCGCGTTAGCCGTTTCGGAAATGCTTCTGGCCTTGGCATGAAATTCAGTGATCATGCCCTTAATGGGCGTCGGATAAATCACTCCGTTTCTGCATTACACCAACGATTTCAATCTTTTACGAAGAACAAGCTCTAACCAGCACTTTACGCCAGGCAGCAGAAACCCAAATTCAGACCCTTAAGGTAAACGAAACACATTCTACTACACGTGCATCAGCAACCTATAACAATAACTGCATCGCAAATCATCTTAACCCTAATGGTGAGCACACTCATTGCAACGGAAGCATACCTACTCTCCAGAACACCCCGAACAACAAGCGACCTCTGACAGAGCCCTGTGCGCAGCCCTGGGTTTGCTTTTGTTTGATTAAACCACCGTCAAAGGTGGTGAGGACTTAACGGTTTTCAAGGAAACTGAGCATGGTTTTGATTAAATTGCCTGGGACATCTAGGGTGGTAAGGATTTGTTTCAGTTGCGGATACCAAAGGGAGTCGAAAGCTTCCTTAATGTCAAGACTAAGCAGTGCTGTGTACAAGCTATTTTTTCTATTGTGGTTAATAGTAGTGATTGTCATTTGAAGTGCATGTTCTGTGGATTTGTTTGTGGAAAAGTCTAATTGGTTTGGATGAATAAAGCGCTTGTTTTGGTTATGATGCTTTAGTCTATCTATAAGCAGTCTTTCGAAAATCTTGCCCAGAGCTGGTAAGAGGCAAATTGCTCTATATGAGGTGGGGTCAGCCAGATTTTTATTTTTCTTTAGGAAGAAGATAACTTTGGCAATTTTGAAATTTTTTGGGAAGTATTCCATATCCAGACACTTATTGAGGTAATCCAAGAAGAAGCTTGGTGCTGAGGAGTAGAAGTATTTCATTATTAGGTGGTCCAAGCTATCAATGCCGGGTGCTTTGATATTGTTTAGGTTTATGATGGTGTGGTGAAGTTCTGGTTGTGTGAATTCTGAATCTTTGCTCCCAGAGATGGATATTTTTGTAGCTCTTGTTTTTGCATGAATGAGTGCGTCCGCTGTTGGATCGTCTCCTGGTAATGCGGTTTTGAGTAGGCTATGCAGAACTGTTGTAAGGCTGTTAAGTTGAGGTTGGAGATTATTAAGTGCTTGATATTTAGTGGGATGAAAGATTTTGTCGGTTGCTATTTTTTGGATTATTCAAAAGGTTTCTGTATTATTAGTGCAGAACGTTTTCCAAATGTTGATTTTTGCTTTTAGAATTTCCATTTTATAGATTGCAAAATTTTGTTTGTATTTAGTACTAAGTTGTTTTCTCTTATTGTCATCTTTACTTGTCTTGATGAGTCTTCTAATAGCTTTGGTTTTATTTTTGAGGATTATAAGAGAGTTGTGTGTGTGTGTGTGTGTTCAACCATTTTAGGGACGAAATTTGCTTCAGTTTTTTAGTCTTGAAGCACTCGTCTGCAGTTGTTTGGAGAATTGTGATTATAGAGTTAGTTAAGGTGTCTAGATCGGAGGTCGTGGAACAGGAATTTTAGTTTTTAATGCATTTTTGAACTTTCTGTGATTGTTAATAGTTTTGTTTCTTTTATTGAAGAAGAGAGTGATAGCCTTGTTGAATTCAAAGGTGATGTAGGCGTGGTGAGAGCATGAGATCTCTTCCCTGACTGCCCAAATTGGAATGAGATGGAAAGCAAGCTGATTTGTTAAGGTGAGATCTGGCCACCCTTGGCCATTGGGTCCCACGAAAGTAGGGCTGCTTGGCTGGATGTTGTTGATGAAAAGTCAAAACGCGTTCTGCAAGGAAGTCCTCTTAAATTATTAGAGGGTTAACCCCAGAGGGTGCTCTGACATTAAAATCTTCTGCTATTACGAGGGGGACGTTTTGGAAATGATTTAGCTTTTGCTTTAGAAGATCAAGGGAGGAGTTGACATTTTCTGCTGGAGACAGGTGCCTAATCATATGCAAAAAGACGACGGGCAGATGTGGACAAGGTGACAGTCATCTCTACCTTTGCTTGCTCTTGTTTTTTGTCTCAAATTTTTTGCAAGGCTGAACGCATTTTTTTGCTTTGTTGCCAAATTTAAAATGGTACCTACAAAAAATCATAATTTTTAGATTTACTGCGATGACGATTTTGGGAGGTTCTATTCCTCGATTGACGTCTACTTCGACAAATACTGTCGGTTCGAGCGAATTTAATTTTTCAATTTCGGACAACACATTTCTTTCGTTTGAATATAAAAGAAGAAACACTTACTGATATTGATGTATATTCAGTGATACGGTCCGCAATTTCCGCTGCTTTTTCCAGTGTCAGTGGCATTATAGCTGCGAGAACAGATTTGCACAGAAGTCGGCTAGGGCGGCAGGAAAAGCATCAGTTGCTCAGAAACTTGAATGACTTTCATCTCGTCGTTTGAGCGCAAGGAAAAGCTCTGTTGGTTTTCTTTATCTGATTTGTTCACCTTGTGGAAGTTCCCGTATCTCCTGGTGGAAAGATTCTCCACTGCGCTTTATCAACTCTTTTTTCAACTGTATATAGGGATCCTCCTTGTCTAGATTCATGAGAACATCTCTCGCTAGCGATGTTGTCTGAAGCGGGGGTGGGAAACGCAGTAATTGTATTTCGTCCTGCTCTCTGTGATGGGTTTTGGAATTCCTAATTCAAATGTTGTTGTTGTTGTCGTGTGTCAGCCAGGCTGACAATATGGGGTGCGCTGCTCCACTTTTTCAACTGAACTCTATTTTGGTGTGGAGTCCGACTTTCTCAGTACACACATGCCATAGGAACCTGTTTATAGGGTAGGCAACCATTCACAACCCATTCATACAAGGAAAGGACTAAGGCAGGATAGAAAGAGAGAGAAAGCACATCCATGCCCGAACCGCGATTCGAACCCAGGACCTTCCTATCCTTAGTCAGACACACTGACCACTAGACAAGTTGGGCGGCGATTCAAATGTTGATTCACCCATTATAAACCATAGATCTGGATCTGCATGGTTGTAGACGGAGATGTTTATCGTTTTATCGCTGTCACTCCTGGAACAGAGTCCGTCATTTTTTTAATCAGCAAAAGATGCACGGGAAATAGGATGCGCAAACAAAAACTCTACCACGGAGTGAGAGTGGGCCTTCTTACGCCGAAAGTGGGTGGACGAGCGAGGGAAATATCAGCTCTTTTCATCTCTTCTTTTCATTAGGTAAATACTCCTCCGGAATAGTTGCACTCGCTGAAATCCGCCTCCTTAAGCGGCATTCCGCGAATCTCATTCATTGCTGCCTTGACGCCGGGTCACCATCATGGTGTCAGTTAGTTGATGTTTAACTTTTGTTTCAGAAGGCATTTTTTAAAATAAATAGCATTTATTTCAGACAACACAACTTGCATAGAAACAAAGGAATTTAGGAGGACTGAAACAGCTCCTTCTCTTAGCATGAGATTTAGAGAGCAAGTGTTCTGTGTTCGGTTCAGATCTCACTGAGAGAATGCATAAACCACGCCTACAGAGTGTGCTGATAGATTGGATACATTTCATGAAGTTAATACCATTGGCACAGGAATTTGATAGACAAGTTTTTAGTTTCATTCCGTAATTTTCAGTTTTACTTCGCGAATTCATGTGTTTTGTAGCTGACCAACTTGTCTAGTGGTCAGCGTGCCTGACTACGAATAAGGAGGTCCTGGGTTTGAATCCCGGTTCGGGCAGGGATGTACTTTCTCTCTCTATTTAACCTGTCTTTGTCCTTTCCTTGTATGAATGAGGTGTGGATGGTTGCCTACCCTATATATTTTGTATTATGAAATTCTCTGCACAAAGTTTTTTTTCAGTGAAAAATAGATTTTAAATTATTATCATCAAAAAGAAACTATTCTTAATTATGAAATATTCCTCTATAAATATACGTTCTCATTATATTTACCGTGTAAGTTAAATGCCCGAAATTCCAAAACTGTAGATAATATAAATGTTCAAGTTCAGTTTCTCATTGCTTATGCCATTTGCATTCCTACACAATATAAGATTCTTTATTTTTTTAATTTCAAAAGAAATTTAAATTATGTAAAAGAATTTTTTTAAAGTTCGATGTGAATTGTGACGGTATCTGTTATCGAAACCAGAACATTCAGCATAACTCATCTTTTTTTATACGTTATGCTGAATGCTTTGTTGAAAATACTATAATTTGAAATTTATGTTGAAGGTATAATTGGATTAATCTTTTTTGACAATGAGCGAATTCGTATTAAAAAGTGAAAAATCCCGTAAAACAAAGAAAAGAGTTCTTTGAACCTAAAATTTTTTAAAAGCGCTACGTCTGATTATTTGAAAAAACACGGTCGATAACTTTAATTCATGGCTAAAATTGAGGAATAAAAAAGTTCAAAAGTGGAGCCTAATTCTCCATATGCAGGTTGTATAAAACAATCATGCTCGATGAATAAAAGGTAATCGAAATGGAAGACGACAGAACCTTAGGTTTGACCTCCATAATTTGCATAATCATGCTTTAGACCAGGCATGGGCAAACATTTTCGATCGCGGGTCAAAAATTGGAAGAAAAAAATGTTGGTGGGCCAAGACAAATTTTTCTAAAATTAAAAAAAAAACAAAAACAATAAATAATTTTTAAATATGTTAATGAGATGAGTAAAATTGCGATTTCTTTTGTAAATGTGCCTTTTATATTGAGGTTCGAAGTGAATTGTACTGATTCTAAGGAACGAAGCTAAATGCTTATCTGTCAGTCTACTTGTGAAATGATTCTTTCTAAGGTTCACATAGTTGAAAACACCTGTTCGCATATATAAGATGAAGCAAACATAGCACTGATTTTCTGGGCGTGAGATAATAATCTAGCAATAATTAACAAAGATCTTCCTCTTTGCAGTTGTCTGAGCTTGCTGTTTCCGTCGATTTCTGTTTTGTAGGATAAAAATAGAAAAAGCAAAAATATCCTCAATCCTTTGAAAATGAATAAAGTGGAAAATTTAAACAAAGTGGGAAAAGATATGAATGTATAGTATATAAATCAAATTTTCTTTTAACTTTCGTCGAACCAACAATTTAAAATTTAATCCGCGGGCCCCATAAAACCTTCCGGGTGGCCTGAGTTGGCCCATCCCTGCTTTAGACATTTGAAATCGAACCATATGGTAAAATAAAACCCACAACGAATGAATGTCTTACAAAACGGAACGATATTTAAGGTGCAAATTAATTTGTATGCCTTTGAAACCTTTCTTTAGTTAGTAACATTGATTAACACTTACTTAACATTCATTTTCAGCGTCCGCGGTGGCCTAGTTTGTTGGGGCACCATTCTCATCATCCGAAGGGGTCGAATTGGAACCGAAATTCCAGCGTGTTTCAACAGGATAATGCACGACTGCATGTTGCCCGTACTGTTCTGAATTTCCAGATTCGACTGTTACCCTGGCCACACTGTAAAAAAAAACGGAAGAAATACAGTAAAAATCACTGTTATTTAAATAGCTATCATAGGAACACTAATGATTACAGTAAATTTTACTGTAAAATTCAGCCACAGAAAATCGTTTGCTATTGAGCATGCGCATTGAATTGGCGGGATAAAAGTTTCTTCTGTTCCTGTGACAAATGAATCAAATTAATATCGCCATTTATTTACACTTGTTTTCGATTAGTGAAGTTGGTGATATTTTGAGAACAATTATTCCTTTAGTTGAAGTTCTATTGAAATTTAACCACCAAATATAAGGTAACGTATACTTTTCATATTGTTTATTATGCAAGTTGTTAGCTAACTTTGATATATATAAATTCTTATAAATTTGACTGAACATTTCAAAAAATTCTAAGAATTTACAAACGATCATATTTACTAGTATTAATTTAGTGTCAATATTTTTTTACTTACTTTTAATTAATATTTAAAATATTTTATGGTAGTTTGGTAACATAATTGATTAGTATTTTAATTATCAATTTTTTGATGAAATTAGAATTGTATTAAAGTGCTTCCATTGTTACAAAATTGCTTAGCTATATTTCTTTCGAAACTAAAAGTGAATAATCGTCTATTGTTATATTCTTTTAGACATATATTATTAAATATATTAACGGAATTTCTATTTTATTTCGTTGTGGAAAATTCCTGATTTTTCTATCATTGTAAAATGATTATAAATTTATTGTATATTAACTAAATATAACATAATTTTTTTATATTTTCTAAATAATTTTTTGATTAGAATTTTATTAAAAATTGTTTATTGTTTAATAAAGATTGTTAAATTGCATTCTAATTTTTATCATTAATTCAATTCCATTTTGTAACAGGCATTAAAATAATAATTTTTTTAGCCCAAATGTTTGTAAATTCTTTCAATAAAATAATATTACAATTAATGATATTTATTAGAATAAATGGTCTTGTGTTTAGAATTTGCATGAAATGTAAAAATGCATTTCAATGCAAAATGTTATGTTTTTTAAAATATTTATTTTTTAAAATCCTTATTTTATAACAAATATAAAAGAAACATTTTTAAATACATATTAAGAAGTACTATTCGAATTAAGGTGATTTATTTAGAAAATGTAAAGTTTATTATTTTATAACCATGATTAATTTTTTAAATTTATATTACTAATTAGAACATTAATTAAAAACCTGTTTGGGAAATCTTGTTGGTAGTTTGATATTTATAAAACAAAATTTCTGGCAACACATTTTTTTTTTTGTAAAAAATTACATTATTACTGTAAATTTAACTTTATTTTATTAAAAAATTGCAAAATTTGTAGTGCTATTTATGATTTATTTACATGTTAGTGAAGAAATCTGAAATTCATAAAAAGAAAAGCTAATTTAAAATTATAATTAAGAAACAAATACATGAGTGAAAACTTTGTAATTTGTTCTTGCTTAACATGTTTAAAACATATTGTGCTCATGATTTTTCTAATACTACTGTGCACATTAAATACTACCTTCTAATATAGTCCCACTTTTTAAAAAATTTTTTAAATATACTTATGTTTAGAGAACATAAGAATTTATGAAGAAAATGTTTGATTTGTAAAGGAAGTTTTAAAAATAGAATAATCACAAATAACTTTTAGTAGTAAGACTATTCAGAGTAAAGTCTTTTTTTACCGACTTCAGCCATATATGAAGGATAGAATAGGTATTGGGAGAGTGAGAGTGTTTTTGTAAGCACGTGTATTTCTAAAAGTTTTCTATTTTTTCTTCATTGTGATGTCCGACAAGAGGCCAAAATGCAGTATGTTTTTTGATGTTATGATTGAAGAGGCTGTAAAATTTATATGAGAATTCTCCATTTCAAAGAAAAGATATTAACACACCCAGTGATATTTCCACATTAAAAAAAGATGGCCTTGCTTATTTTTAAAGCAAAGCATTTTGAACAATTTTAAGTGTTTAACTGCTGTAGATTTAAAAGAAAGTCTTAAGTTTGCATCAGCTAACAAAATTAAAAGCATTGTTAATTTCTTAAAAAATTCTCCTCTGGAGGTTGTAAAATACAATTTTCAACCATTGAGGAATTGGATGGAAAAGAGGATATTGGAGCGTTTATTATTCTTCTATCAGCAGATTTTGGAGAAGACTTGAAAAAATATTTAGAAGTACTGCAGTAAAGTACTCAAAATTTTATTTAAAAAAATTACTGCTTAGTAAATTATAAATAAGAAATTTAGAAATGAATATAAAAGTTAATCATAAATAAATTAATCAGGAATTTGTTTATTGGTTTTAGATTTCCGCATCTTCTCAGGATGCAGTAGATATTACAGACTTACCTTGCACACCATGTCTAATAATTTGTGGTATGTATTATTTATATATTTCATAAGGTTTGAAATGTTTTAACTCAAAAGCAAAAATTTGTTGTTACATTTATTGACCTCATCAAAAATTGCTTACTCTGCTTACATTCTATTTAAAATAAATCATATGAATATATAAAATTCTAAGAAAATCTAAATAAATTGTTTTAGTTAAATATATCTTTTTTGATACAACTTCAATTGTATTCTTTATTTATCTCTAAGTACGTATATAATGACGTAAATATGCAGACCTAATGAACAGCAAATTTTTTTTATATTTCCTAATTTTGCACTATTTCATGTAATTTTTTATTGAAATTAAAGTTTTCTTAGCGGGAAATACAACTTTGATCTCACTCTAAGACAACTTAGATTTCACTTTTGAGGTAACTATTTACGAATTAAATAAATTCAATTTTAAGCAAATGTTTTATAAAATGTCATTTCATAAATTATTGTTACTTTGACACATTATAGCATTTTAATTTTTCTGTTTATTTTCGATGGAAATATTTTTAAATTGTATATATATGCATGTAAAAGAAATATTTCCATATTCTCTACAAAATTATTTTTTTTAACTTAAAATCGGTTTTTGTATGTTATTTTTAAAATGTGGGCATAAAGTTCATATTTCGCACTTTATTTCTAAAAATTTGTAATTCACAATTGGAAGTGTTATGATTTGCTTTTCAGAGAATATAATTTTCAATAACATAAATGAATCCTTATAAAACCAATTCTATATTCTCTTTTAATTAAATCAATTACAAATTAGTTTCTCGAGATAGAAAACATCAGTTAGAATGATTTAATTGAAGTAAAGATTTTATCATTTTCATAAAAAGTGAGACCTTCATTACCAAAAATTCTTATCATGAAATTGCTAAAATCCCTTGAAATAATTTTTATCATCAAAATGTTTGTGATTGCATAAATGTAACAACCACTTGTTAACCATTAAGAGAAGTATATTTTAGGGAAATTCAATCAATTGTATAAAACAATAAAAATTTCTAAATATTTTATTGAACTATTAAACAACTTTTCCTCTGAAATATTCAGCTCTTGATATTTCAAATTAGTTATTCATGTGTCTATTTTTTGTTCTTTAGGTGCTTGCTTGTTCAACTTTAATCCCTCGCGGGGAACGAAATCTAAAAAATATGTCAAGGAAGGAATCCAAGCACGTGTTTTTGTCACTTTTAAATACTTTATACAACTTTAAATGGCTATAATTATTAAAATGTAAATAAAAAAATTCCTTACAATTATTTGTGTATTGTCAACTATATTGCTTTTTTTCTCAGAATCTTTATTTGCTTACATTATAATAGAAAAAAATCAATTACTTTAAGCAATATCAAAAAGAAAACTTTTATTGTCTTTACAGTATAATTAAAATACTACATCATTAACTAATTCCCCTTTGGTATTTTTAGTAAAATGGAATGTTTTGTAAGGTTTCTTTTTATCCTAAATCTGTAGAATCACAGATATATCAAAAATCAATTTTATGCTAAGCTTTGTATCTTATTCAATATAACTGCTATTTCATAATTTTTTTAAAAAAATATGTAATAAAAAATTCAACCTTCTTGACTATTCAATAAAGTTACGATATGATCCAAGATTTTGAGGTAAGAAAGTTAAACAATCTCGTTAGGTATTGAAAGTTAGACTATTGATCTCAAAATGTTCTGAAAAATGACATCTTCTGCAATTTAACATTAGTTATGTTTTTGTACTTTGTATATTATATAAAAATTTGCTTAATAATAGTTGGCCCATAATTAGGAAATTAGCTAATGTGTTTTCAAAATTGATTTATACTCTACTGTTATCTTTACAAAACATGATGATAGCTGTAAATAACTATTGCAGTAGGTTTTGTAGAATATGCAGCAAAATGCATGGTAAAATGTGCTATAAAAATAACAATAAAAAGTGCTGTAAAAATAACAATAAAAAGTGCTATAAAAATAACAATAAAAAGTGCTGTAAAAATAATAATAAAAAGTGCTGTAAAAATTACAGTAAAAAGGGCTGTAAAAATTACAGTGAAAAGGGTTGTAAAATTACAGTGAAAACTGCTGTAAAAATTACAGTAAAAAGAACTGTAAAAGTTTTACGAATATGCTGTAAAATTTACAGCATATTGTACTGGCGCCCAAAACGTCAGCACATTTTGCTGTAAAATTACAGTGCTTTTTTTTTTTTAGAGTGCAGCACGTTCTCCTGATCTGTCACCCATTAAGAACGTGTGGTCAATGGTTGCCGAGCGAGTGGCACGCCATCACTCACCATCCACTACTGTCGATGAACTGTGGCATAGTGTTGAAGCTGCATGGACTGAGATTCCCGTACATGCCATACAATCTCTGTTTGACTCCATGCCTAGACGGATAAACGCTGTTGTTGCAGCCAGAGGTGGCTTCTCTGGGTACTGATTTCTCAAGATCTGTACATCCTAATTTCCTATAAATCTAATCACTTGTTCTTTCCACTATAATGTATGTGTCCAATAAATATCGTTCTGTTAAAACGTTATATTCCAAATGAAACTCACACAGCTCTGATCTCTCCGCCTTCCGACAACACATTGACCGTAATAATAAATTAACGTCTAATTCATATTTTCCTAAATCGTTCCAATTTGTGTATCTTGGAAATAAGAAATAATTTTAAATTACTTAATTGAATAGTTTTTATTATAAATATGAGCGTTATTTTATCTTTAGTTAAATATTAAGTTATTTTATTTAACTAATGATAAAATGTGCTTGTATTTATTTGTAATTTAAAGCGTAATTTAGTAATGAGTGTCAAATACGTTTCTCTCAAATAAATATCCAAACAAAATTCATTAGGGATTGTAAATCATTCAGGCAAATCTAACAAATACTGAGATTTGAAAAGTATTCAGTTTTTTTAAAGTGTAAGGACACAGTAAATCATTTCAATATTTCACTATAATGTGTTGTTTTATGAGTTAACTCCCATATATAAGCTTAGCTACATGTTTGAGCAGAGCAAGCTAACGAAATTGATTCCTTTTCCACATCACCCAAGAGGTAGGAATCCAGATGCGTTTTTTTTTAAGTGGTGTCGCAAAAACTGCCCTAAGTCCACTTTTTCACACAACAAAATTTGCTTTTTATTCCATAATTAAGAGCAATATGTGTTAGTAACATTTTCAGAATGAATCAACAATTCTAAATATTTCTCATTATAGTGCTGACAAAACGCTCTTTCTTATGTAATATTAATAAACGTCCACTCAAAGTTCTGAATAGTCGTCATTTAATTAGAGAGTGTTTATGACAAATACTGCTAATATTTAGTATTTACTTCCATGGATTATAGAGGAACGTTTTATGCTAATGAGCAATGATTGTTGTTTCCTCTGCTCAAACACTGAAGAACAAAGTAAATAAGTTTGTCTCCCTTTTGATATTAAATGGGAGTAAAAGCATGTTTTAAGTAAGTATGTAGTCATTGCTGTTTGATCTTTTTTAATCACATGTCACTTTCTAGAATATTACAATCCAGGTTTTACAATGGACCATTCAATCGGCTATAATGATTCCCTTATTCCCTCGAAACATTAGTGTTACGAATTACCTCCTCATATTTAGAATGTATGCTAATTAAATAAAATTATTGAAATTAATTAAAATTTAAATAATTTTAAACTTACAAAATGTGAAGTTTCTAACATCATTAAGTATGTTAAAAATTTGTTGTTAATATGCTAAAAATGCTTCGGAATCATAAACATACATTTAAGAATATATAACAGTATCACTATTTCAATATAATAATGTTTTCGATGGAATGCTTGGAAAAAATTCATTAATTCTGTTTATTTTTATTTGTTTTTCTAAGCGTAAAATATTTTCATTTGCCTAAAGTTCTCTAGCCCTATCCTTGAATGTAAGAGATACGTTTCTTAAATGAACAAAAACCAAAAGTAGCATAGTTAAAAACAGACCATGGCATAATGAAAGAATACAACAAACTGGAAACACTGAAAAAATAAAATTTTATAGTCTGCAGTTACTTTAAAAAACATCTAAGAATTTCTAACACATTCAAGCTTCTTTCAACAAAATAAATTACCAAAATCACTATCTATCGGATTATTAATTCTAATATTGAATTAATTCTGATATTTTTGCACAATTAACGTAAATTTTCTTTTTAAATTTATTAATATAATTTTTCTTTTATTTTTTCAATGAATAAGTTTTAATTTAAGAAAATATTTTAATAATATCTTCCTTTAAAAAAATAAGATTTTTGGATAGGAATATTATATAATAGGATTTTAAAAATTTTTGGTTTGTGAAAAAAGTAGAAAGACACCTGCAAAAATATTCTCATTTTGAGGCCTGTAGCAGTTTAATATGCTAAAAATATTGTTATTTTAAACTGTCCTTCTTTCAAAAGATATATTTTGTTAAGAAAAAATCCTCAATTTTTTTACAGTTAAAATGCCTAGTAGAAAACTTTTAAGCGAATTTTAAAAATGCCAAATTTTGTCACATAAAGATGAAAGGAAGGTGTAAGATATATTGCGTAGGCATCTACTCATCAGTCCAAACGCTGTTTCTAACTTCTTGAAAAATCCAAAGAGTCAAAGGAAAGTAAACTCTGGCAAACAAAAAATTGACACTAACTGATCAAAAAAATCCCTAAAGAACTTTAAACAAATTGTAGAAGCTTTCGAAAAGCACAAGAGCCATCTGGAATCACAGATTCAACCAGAAGAACACTTTACAACTAGATAACAGATTCGTTTATATTTAAGTAAAGAGAGCACCATCTGAAATGGAACGAAAGACACACTGAACATCAGCTACTATGGGCCAAAGAATATATGATTTGGAACTCGAATGAACTTCAGTAGTTTATTCTGATGAAAAAAGTTCAATTTAGATTGCCAAGACGATTGTCAATATTATTAGGATTGTCTGGGTACACAAGAAGAAACTTATTCAACCAGATAGGAATAGGTAGTTTAATGGTTTGGGCATCTGTTGGCTACGTTAGAAAGACCAATCTAGTATTTCGAAATGAAAGACAGAGACATGCAAATTATATTCAAATTTTTAATTCAGAGCTTCTGGCGCTATGGCGCTGAGCTAGGAAGAGAACATTGGATATTTCAGCAATATGGAGCATAAATTCACATGATCGACGATGTTAAAAATGGGTTTGAAACAAATGATGTTTAGGTTTTGTTATAGCCTACTAAAACTCCAGAAATCAATAATTTTTTTAATATATGTGGCCAGTAAAAGTTCGACGTTCTTATGCCGGTGCCAAGCAATGTGCATCTTTGATGGAACTTCGAGAAGTTTTGAATTGCATTTCGACAATTTTTGTCAAACCAAAATTCTAGACTTATATGATTCAACGTCAAATATTCTTTCGAGTATTTCAAGTAATTTAAGCAATTGACAGAAGAATTCCTTATTAATAAGACTTTTATATTCATTATTTAGAACTGTTCTTTTACTATTTTCACACAGTATGATGTGAATGAAATTAATTTTTATTGGTAATGAGCAATTTTTTATTTATTTCATGTTACAGACATAGTTATCTGATTATAAATAAATTTTTAAAAGTGCTCTAATGAAATTATTTGGTAAAAATTCAAAGTTGTTCTCTTATTTCAAAAAATAAATTACATAAAAGTGGAAAATATTATTCTGTGAAAATATGATAATTTTCTTAGATTATTATAGAACCCCAACTTCAGACTAATGAGATATTTAATATTTTCATTTTAGGTAAAAATTTACTATACTTTGTTCTTTGATTGTTCTTAATTGTTTTGGAATATAACTAGCATCAGATTCAATAATGAGGATTAGTAATATCGACACCTAATTGAGCCGCTTGTCAATGGTAGAATATGTTTTTTATTCCTTTGTCGTGATTGAAACTATAGGATATTTTACATATTTGATCATTCACTGTCAGATATATCTGATTAATTGTTACGAGACAACCATTGGATGGTGTTTGGCAGTCATCCATAAAGAATGCTTCAGATCTTTTATCCATGTTTGATTTTTCCTCAGATACTATAAATATAATCTTTTGTCATACATGATAAACAGTCATCTTCTCATCACCCTTGATGATTTTTAAAAATCACCATCTAGAATCCATAATATTAATCTCATTCACATCATGATAATTATAATTGGTCAACTGCAGCTAATCACAGAAAGTCTCCATCAGACACGAATGGTATATAATCTTCACCAATGATTAATATTAAAAAGTCATAGCCTATGTGATTAATAGTAAAAAGTCAACATTGATTAAAGGTAAAAAGTCGTCGCCAGTGATGAATAGTTAAAAGTCGTCTCCAGTGATTAATGGCTAAAAGTCGTCACCAATGATTACTAGTAAAATGTCATCGCCAGTGATTTGAAGAAATTGTCGTCGCCCGTGATGAATAATAAAAAGTCGTCATCCGTGATGTATAGTAGGAAGTCATCCGCATCTACAAATGTGTCTCCCTGTCTTTACAATAGTTGCCTTTGTTTGTAAGAATTCTTCCCCGTTTCTTCCAGATATAAATATTAAACGAAGTTATTACTTTCTCAAATATTTTTTATGCATCAATTATTTTGCTAAGCGAAAATTCTTGTAAAACAATAAATCACAGAAAATGGCAAATGGGTTTTTCGGTGACCGTTTTCTTTCATCAACGGAATTATTTAATATTAGCTTGAATTTCAGTTATGTTGGAGCTCTGACTTTAGAAAGTTTCTAATTCTGATGAATGGGTTAGCAATGTGTTAAATCTATTGCATTTTATATTTGAGCGAGAGTTAAAAGTCATCCGAGTTTTAAAATCTTTTTTTCTCAATCTTTCCTTTAAAGAAGGTTTTCTTAAGAATTCTTTAAGGTAATAATTTTACCTGAAATTTGTTAATTAAAAATTTCAATTATTTAACTACGTTTAAGAGAAGACTACTTTATGGAGATGCTTTGTAAGATTAAGAAGTTAATTTTAAGAACAAAACATTGTAAACAGTTATAAATTCTTGATATCATAAAGTTTTTTCTCATTTAAAATAATTGCATATTCAAAACTCTTTCGCAAATTATTTAACTTCGTCGTAAAATGTAGTACAATATACTTAACCTTTTATACAATAAGTTTTATAATATATCTAAATTAATAATTTACAACTTTCTGGCCAACTGTAAAAATATTGTGCAAAGAAATAAACTATTTATAACTAATATAATTCCTGCAAGAAATTTTTTCAATTATATTCATAAAACTTCATATGAGAAATAATTGTTAATTCGTGAAAATAAAACAAAGTGAAATAAAATTTAAATATGAATTATGTTTTGCGCTCTTAAAAATGAATATATTCTGACATAAATTTTAAGAAATATCAATTTAAAGAGTAACAACCATATACTGAAAAAATATTGTCCTACTGAAAGTTATAATTTTTGAGTGAGTTAATAAGTCTAATTTATTTTTTCAATTCAAATTAGTACTGGCATAGGAAACAATATATAGTTGTTTTAGTTTTTATTACAAAATCTCTCTTTTCTTAGCAGGGAAAAGGCAAACATTTTCTGTCTGAGTTTTGCTTCCTGAAAAATTTTAAAAATGCCTTATTTCATTACAGGTTTCTGTTATAAAGTTTAAATATATGAAAAATTTTGCCCTATAAGAGAGTATAATTGCAGTAGAGAAGGAAAGAGATAAAATTCTTGGGAAATATTTTGTTAGTTTACAAGAAATAAAAAATCTAATAAGTTACTATGGGGAAATGAATATTGAATAAGAAAAAGTCGTATTTAGGGAGTATAGGACGAGGATAATGATGGAATTTCATTTATTTCAAATAAGTAATTAAGTAACGTATTATCATTCTTATTTTTCTATTTCTTAATGAACATTTTTAAAAACCCCATATGAAATGAAAAAATGTATAAAAAATTAGAAGTATCAGATTTATTCATAACACATTCAAAATTATTTTGATAAAATTATTGAAACAAATTTGAATACATATTACGGATAATTTTCCTAACAGAAAATAAAGAATATGAATATTTATTTCATCAATTTATGGAATACACATATAATTAAGATAAATTCACCACTAAGTAAAAATTCGAATGTAATAAGAATCTTAACATTAAAAATGTGTGAAAGGATGGAATAAAATCTAATGCACACATTCACTTCAAGAAATATCTTTATTTTCGATCGCAACTTATCTATGATGCACATTTCTGAATTATTTTCTCAACATTTGCATTTAGAAAGAGAAACGTGCCAAGTAATACTTTTTCTCAAATACAACAAATTATATAATATTATAAACTTCTAAAAGTACAGAGTTATAACTTGTCGATACCTTAATTAGTATAATATAATTCTTAATTTCAATCTTATTAACAAAAATTCTTATTTAATTAAAAAATTCCTCTGTAAAATAAAATTCAATATCTTACTTCTTATACTTAACCAAAGACAGTAAACTGTGTATTATTTATCAATATTTTTATTAATGCAATTTAAGTGATTAATAATAGGCGACATTTTAATTGGAGGAAGATAAACTTTGAAGAAGTAATTTTCAGTACAATTTATTCATGCTTCGCATGTTAAAGATGGGATTTATCGAACGGTAGTATCAATAACTTTTAAACGAAAACTATTTTTAAAATATCCCTAAGTGAGTATCTTTCGCAAATTTCATAAGCATTTGCCAGATTAAATTTAGCAGCAATTACAACTTAAATTTTTTTCTAAATGAGTTATGTAATATCGTTATTAAAATATTAACCTATCGTCTTTTTTCCAAAAAAGTAATGTCGTGAAATTTTTACGAGTTAAATAACTTTCTTTTATCCAAAATGTGAAACAAAAGCAGAACACTTTACTAATATTTTCATTTTCAAAAATATGTTAAAACTTTATTTGAAATTTATATGGAGATGAATTGCATCAATAAACGACACGTATTTTTTTACGAGATATGGTCGATGGGATAGTACATAAATACTGTAATATAATTTTTATCTATATAGGTAGTATATTTATTTTTGTTGGCAATAAATAAGTTGTTAACTTAGAGTGGAAATTACTTTTACGAAAAATGTAGAATAAAATGGAAATTTAAATAGTGAAAATTTCAAAAATTATTTTAAAATTAGACTTTTCAATTACATGCCAAAGAAAGAGTTAATATGCATTTTTATCCAGAATAATATGATATTAATTTCAAAGATAATTTTTACTATGTTAAATAGGTTAAATAATATGGCTGCTGCCTATATAAAAGTTTAAAAAATATGGACAATATGCGGTCATTCAGAGTTATGGTTCGAAAACGGTCACCGAATAAAGCCTATTATCGGTATGCAGCAATTTGGCGTAGTTTTGGAAATATGATAGAAATTAGAAGCTTTGGGCTCATTTTTGGTTACACTATTGATGTAAGTCCGAAATTCCAAGTTTGAGATTTTATAATAAAAATTGTATTATTCCATATATTCGGAAAGAAACTTTAAGATAACATTTTTCGATACAAAAAATTACTGGTTAAAAGCCGTTTCAGTACTATTATAAATTTTTGCTTAGCTATTTCAAAAGACAGGGAGATACATTGTATCAGAGACAAATCTCATCATTTACAATTTCCATTTTCGACGGATTTTCGACGTTGGAACAACGCTCCTCTCCGTAACAGATTCTTTTAGGAGAAGTGCCTTGCTCCTGGTCATAATATCCGTCTTTAATGGAATTTGTAAAGAAGGGTCTGGATCTGACACACAGGTTGAAGTTTCCCAATCCATGGGTTCTTCCTCATCGAGGAGGATGGAACCCTTGGAGAGAAAGACATTAACCTGCCCGAAAATATCAGGACTGGGTTCCCAGTCCATCGGCTCAATAGCGTCAAGATTAGGAACTCGTACTGACATCATGAACGTTAGGCTTAGCAAATGGTGCAAGATATTAAATAAATAAAGCCCAAAACTTATAAATATTTGCTTAATTCAATTAAATTTGCAAAGTTATAAATACAATTTACAAATTTATACAAGTATATACAAACTTATCCGTTTTAATTACTAAAATTTCTCTCAGCGTTTTCAGAGTAAACAAACACAGAAATTGACTCCAAAGCTTTAAATGGCGTCTTGGCTAACCATCACAAATTGCAAGTCAGCCAATAAGAAGTCTAACCTGAGTTAGTACTCCACGCACAATTTCACAGTAAGAAAAAACATGGTTATTGTGTTAGGAAGCACGATTTTATCCCAGAATAAAATGCTTAATCATGACTTAAAATTTACACATGTATTAAGTTATTTGTGCTATTTTTCGAAAATTAAATTCTAAATTACCTGTTATTTATCTTTTTTTATTATATAAACATCGTAGATATTTTAACCAGTTTATTATCAATAATTTTCATTTTTGGCTAACTTTAATCGTGATTTAATCCACATGTTTGTTTTTGTATTATTTAAAATCATTTTAAATAGGAGAAAAACTATTCACATAATAAAAGTAGAAAATGTCATAATTTAATTAACCTCATTCTGTTAAATGAACAGCAATATTAAACTTTAGTAGCCGCAGGTAAAGTTAGTGCTGGTTTCTATCCAACTGCCATTGGTTAAACGCAAAACATAAAGTGTAAATAAATTCAGTAAAGATAATTATGATTCTAAAAGACGCTAGTTGAAAAGATGTAATATTGTAACCTTAATTAGAATAATCATTCATCCTATGCGCTTTAACATTATTAAATGAAATATTTTTAAGGTATGGATTACCTCGTCGCCTAATAAATGATAATGGGTCTCAATTTGTCAGTGCAGTAATGCAACAGTTATGTTTTGTTTTGAACATCAATCAAAGTCACATACCTGCATACCATCCACAGGCCAATCCTGTAGAACGCAAAAACAGAGATTTGAAACCTCGTTCTATTTTATAGCAAAAATTTTATTTTTGGAGAAAAAAGCGTTTTTATATAGTGTACCCAAGAAGCACGAACTACTTCTAATTTTCCTGAACATTTTTTCATAAAATTCCGAAATATCTATAGAAATTCCCATTCAATAAAATAAGGAATGGGCTCATTTAGTATCGAATCACATTTTGAATTAATTTACAGTACTTATTTTATAATTAAAAATGTATTTTCTGTGGAAAATGTCTTTCTTATTTTGTACCATGTGACAAGACATGGAACGTGAGAGCATGAAATTCAAAATTCCTTGATATATTACGAAATCCCTTATATTTTGGGAAACGGTTGCTTGAATTTACAAATAGAGAATAATTTACTGCTAGAAACATCATTCATTTGATTAAGAAAAATGTATATTTTGAGAGAAACCACGTGACTGCAAATTTGAATTATCTGCTTCATATGATCAGTTCATTAGGTTGCAAAAATGTATTTTTATATCTTCATTTCTGCCCCAGGTATATTTAAATGGTTTCCTGTAATTAATATAGAATAGAAATATAATGCATACGCAACTGTTTATTTTATAACAAAAATAAGATTTTAAGAGAAATATGCGTTTTTATATAGTGTACCCAAGTAACACAAATGACTTCTATTTCTCCTGAACATTTTTTATAAAATTTCGAAGTGTATTTTGACATTCCCATTCAATGAAACAAACGAATGGATTCATTTAGTGTTGAATCACATTCTAAAAAAAATTACAGTACTTAATTTATTATAAAAATTGCATTTTTGGAGAAAATTCTAAAAAATATATGACTCATTGTAAGCTTTAATGTTTGATGAATCTCATTAAATTAAAGACACAATTATGAAGGGAAAAAACATTATACTTGAAGATTTTGTCAGAATTATTTAAATGTATATGCTTAACGCTCAGAAAAAGATTAATCTTAGCATATTATTCTCATAAGAGATTTTTTTAAAACTTTCATAAATATATTTTTAAAGTACTTATAAAACGTATAATATTCTGTTTCTAATCTCAAAGTTGTAATTTGAGATATATTTTACATGGATAAAACATTTTAGTATTTGTTTTTCAAAAGTAAATATCTTTGTTAACATTAATAAGTATAAACATAATTAAATTTGAATATAGTATAAAATAATCACTTTACCCTCGATTTTTATCTCATGTATGAACGTATATTTGCCAGTAGCATTTATCTTCAACCTTTTCATCACACGGCTTCTTTCATCGTGGTAATGGCTCTTGGCTGGACTTTTGATAAGCACAAGGAATTTTAGCCGCCAAAGGATAAATTTCAGTTTACTAATACAGCTTCTCACTCTTCTTATTATAATGAGTTTTGATATTCTAAAGTTAAATGTGAAATTATTGTGTTGCAATTTACTTCAGAATGTGTTTCTGAACTACTACATAATAAGTATTTCCTTTAATATTAAAATACATTCCAATTGCAACAAAAAGTTTTTTCAAGCTTAATTTTAAATTGTAGTATGTATATTTTGCCAAGATGAATATTATTTTGGTCGTTGTCAGAGTTATATAAATAGAAAATTTATTATTTTATCATAATTTGCATAAAAATTCTATGGTGTTTATGAGTTTTGCTCTTAATTGTTAAGCAGTGTGTCGTTTCAATCGATGAGGCATTTACGTGTCCTAAGAAAATAAAACATTGCAGATATCAACTTGGGAAACATCAGAACACTGGTGAAAATATCACAATTAAGTTTGTGTAACCAAAAATTCATATCCATTTTTTGTGTATTTTCCTTATTAAACTAAAATGCTTTTTAAACTGTATTGAATTTTAAAATATAGTCATAAGTTTGAATGAATTTTAAAAGATTTGATATGTATTGCATTTAACATTTTATGCATTTGAATGTGCCCTTGTTAGATAGTTTTAGCTGGTCTTTTCTTGTTTTTAAATTGTAATTTTACTCTCTTTAAAATTGTCTCTTAATTGCCGATTAAGATATGTTTTTATATAATGACAATATTTCATTAATTTATTTTTTAAACTCGTGATATTTACTTTTAAGTAACAAAAATAGCTAACGTTAGCATATGTAAAGAACTTAAAAACAGTTGAACTAAAAAATCATGATTTTTAAAATATAATTTGACAAATATTTTATTTTACCAATATGATTCTTGTACGTATTATATTTGCTAATTTCGAGAACTATACACTTTATTTATAAAATACTATAAGTACCAAGTGTTTTCAGAGGCTAAGTGGGCATAATTGCGCCCGGGTACGTTACATTTTTGGTGCCCCCTTGGAAAAATAGTAATACAATATAAATTAAATATATTAAGTAAGAATATATATTATAATAAATAAAGTATGCATGTGCAATAAGAATGCAATACAAATAATAACGTAATGTTGTACTTAGTATAAAATAATCGAAAATTAATTCATACATGATTAAAAATTAATTAAAAGATATTATTTTTTTCATAGACTAATACAATTATTTTAAGAAATATCAAAATTCTTTAAACATAAAATAATTCAATATATATTATAGATATATAGGTAGAGGCGAATATTTACAATCTAATTTAATACACTATGCACATTTTTCTTGCCTCTGCTTAGGCGAATTGATCAACTACTTCATCAAAATTGATTATTTCAAATTTTTCTTTTTCTATACTTAAGATTGTTAAATCACTTAAACGCTTTTGACTCATGGTGGATCATACATAACTCGAAATTAAATTAATTTTGCTGAATGAACGTTCACAGCTTGCAACTGATGTAGAAATAGTTAATAGCATTTAAAGGACAATTTTCATACTTGGGAAAAACATCCTCACCGTATGAGATTAGGAAGGTTACAAGTTCTCTAATAGGGTTTTAGGTTTAATTTCTTTTCTACTACAGAGAAATATCTTGCAGTCAGAAATTTTAATTTTAATTAAATATTACAAATTAGAAGGGCAAATTAATATAAAAAAAATTAAATTAAAGATGAATCAGAATTTAAAATTTTAATAGAATTTAAGACGGGCAGTTTGTAACAGGATCAAATAAGCAAATAAGCATTAAGTAATTTTCATAAAGAAAATGGCAAATTTCTTTATGAAAATTGCTTATGCATTCTATGTATACGACGACCTCACAACCAATCATTTTAGAAATTTAAACTTCGGTTGATTTCTATTCGTTTAAAAATACACAAAATAAAAGTGTATTTCTTATGACTATACACATAGTGAATATAAATCGTGTATAATATATTTTGTTATTTGCAAGCTCAAGGTTTTCTGTTTTAAGAACATAAAAAACATTGCTTAAATGAAAACATTCTACGATATTTTACTTTCCTTAAAAGATGTAGTAAATTATTTATTCTTTTACAATTTGCTGCATATATTTTTAAATTAGAAAGATTTTGTGTAAAAATATCTTTGATTCTATTACTTTTATTTAAAGTTCCATTGAAATTGTTCCGCAAAAAATTTCTTAACATTGCGTGACTCATTACATTATTCAGCAAATTGCTTTGTGTGTGTGTGTGTGATACTATTAAAAATATTACAAACTTTATCTCATGTGAGTATTTTTATCTCAAGCATCATTAAGAAAAAGTAACTGTGTTTTGTGAGATTTTATGGGTAAGAAAGTCTGTCTAGAAATTGGTTTGTCATTCAAATCAGTGTAATACTTTGAAAATTATAAAAAGTGCAGAATTTTTAAAATAAATGTTGTAAAGTAGTTATGAGTGTATATAAGAAAAATGTATATAGTATTAAAGCCATTTGTGTTTAACTTCATTGCAACAATATGAAATCGCTAACGCAAATTAAATGATGCAAATAAAAATTTATACTATTCATATTTTAATAAATTTGATAAACTATATTTTATTTTTATTTTCAATTAGAGCCTACCATTAAATTTGATGTATGCTCTTAGACTTACTATTTGTTATTTTACGACTTCCATACACTTCATTAGAAAAGTTATCCTTTTCCATCTTAAATTTTTATTAATAATCATATTTACTTTAATTTTTTATAATTTAACTTAAATAAAATTCTATTTTTAAATAAGTTTTTAGGTGAATGTTTAATTTTTACTAAATTTAAGTGGATTCTTAATTTTTATATTGTCAGTCTTCTATAATTGGTTTTTCATTAAAACTGTTAGTTGCATTGATTTGTAATGTTTAATTTGAAATAAAATTGAGAATCATGATTGTGTATCAGTCATTTTCTTTGCACTATAAAAATATTAAAAAAAATTATCCAAGATTGTGTGAAAAATGTTTAAGAAATTTTACAAACTCTAAATATTAGTATTACATTTTCTTATTTTTCTTTTAATGATTTGATTCCCATTCTAAATATTTGTAAAATATATAATATCGATTCAGGGCTCTTATTTTATCTAAATAAATTCACCGATATTCCATTTATAAAACGTTATAGATAAATATATTTTAAAATACTAGGTTAACTGAAATATTTATTTCATAATTTTAAAAGAAATTTTTTACACATGAAGGTAAATCTTAATAGCATATTTATTCGATGTATTTTTAATTTAACAAATTTTATAATTATATAATTTTATTATAATATATTAATTGCAATTATGAAATCTTGATTACTATCAGTAATATTTTAAAAAAATTAAAGTGTATTAAAATATTTAACTGCAAAACTTCCAAAGTTCCGTTTATGATGCATATTTTCTCCCTAAAAATTACAAATGTAAAAATATATGAAAAGTTAAGTATTCAAAAATGAAAAAAAGTTGTAATTTAAAGAATATCGAAAAAAGTATTTTATTACACATTCAATTAAACAGTAAATTTAATATGTTTGTTTTTTCATACTATGTGTAATATTTTATTTGAAAGTTTAACAAGAAAATTTTATCAGGCAAACACAACATCGAAATAATTTGAATATCAAAAGTCACATCCAGTACCAAAAAAAGAATTTTTAATTTTCTAACTAAACAATAAATAATATTATAATGGAATATTATCCAACATCACATACACAAAATCTGTAGTTGTTACTAATGGCACTTGTACAAGCCAGGCGCGCTATGTGAATTGAAGTCAGTAAGGGGCTTCTTTCGTTTAATCAGAGCACCACGAACTAGATACTTGTTTTCTCTGGTCATACACCTGAAGATATAGTAAGACGAATTGTTTGAGTGACTTCTAATATATTTTTAAAAAATTATTATAAAAATAAAAATGATATAGCTAAAAAAACTCTAAGAAAATGTAAATTAAAAACTTTGAAAAAATAAAATTTCATTGAACATGTCTAATTCTAATTTTTTTTATTACTAATTCTTATATTTCTTACTAATTTTGTTGTTATTATAACATAGAGTATGCTATTAAGCTAAATATGCAAAACATTAACAAAATGAAGATTAAATGTAATAAATATATGATCAGCTTTTTAATATTATTTATATAAAAGAATATCGTTTCATTTCTTTTCTAATAAATCTCAGCAAACTTTTCATCAAAGTTTTGATATTTTGTTTTCCATTCCTATTTATAAAACTCTTTTCTTAAAATAAATGGTTTCAATTAGTAGTAAGATAATATTCATACACTAACTGTGGTATTCATTTTAATAAAAAAAATTTAATTTAGGAGAAAAATAAGTTTTTGTATAGTGCACCCATGTTGAACGTGAAACTTCTGATTCTCACTAAGTTTGATTTCAAAATTCCAGTATATTTTAAGAAATACCCAATGGACATACAGATAAGTCATTTCATTCAATAGTAAAAATTGACTGACTGTGGTATTAATTTTATTACAAAAAATATAATTTAGGAGAAAAAGGAGTTTTTGTATAGGGCGCCCATATGGTACATGAGACTTCTGATTGCCGCTAAGTTTGATTTCAAAATTCCCGTATATCTTAAGAAATACCCAATTGACATACAAAAAAATGGTTTCGTTCAATATTAAATCACATTCTTAAACATAATTGTGGTATTCATTTTATTACAAAAAATTTTATTTAACGGAAAAATGAGTTTTTGTACAGTGCGCCCATATGGAACGTAAAACTTTTGATTCTCGCTAAGTTTGATTTCAAAATTCCAGTATATCTTAAGAAATACCCAATAGAAACACAAATAAATTATTTCATTGAGTAGTAAATCATTTTCTTAGATAAATTGTGGTATTCATTTTATTACCAAAAAAATAATTTAAGAAAAATTGTGGTACTAATTTTATTACCAAAATTATAATTTAGGAGAAAAATCAGTTTTTGTATATTGCGCTCATATGGTACGTGAAACTTCTGATTCACGCTAAGTTTGATTACAGAATACCAGTATATCTTAAGAAATACCCAATAGACACTAAAATAAATGGTTTCATTTAATATTAAATCACATTCTTAAAATAACTGTGGTATTCATTTTATTAGAAAAATATAATTTAGGAGAAAAATGAGTTTTTGTACAGTGCGCCCATATGGCATGTGAAACTTATGATTCTCGCTATGTTTGATTTCAAAATTCCAGTATATCTTAAAAAATACAAAATGGATACACAAATAAATGGTTTCAGTTAATAGTAAATATCATTCATGCATTAAATGTTTTATTCATAGTATTACAAAAAATAAAACTTATGAGGAAAATGAGTTTTTTTATAGTGCGCTCATATGTTACGTGTAACTTCTAATTCTCGTAAAGTTTGATTTCAAAATTCCAGTATATCTTAAATACCCAATGTACACACAAATAAATGGTTTCATTTAGAAGTAAATCACATTCTGAAACAAACTGATGTATTCATTTGATTAGGAAAAATATAATTTATGTGAAAATAGCGTTTTTGTATAATGCACCCATATTTTAAGTGAAACTTCTGATTCTCACTAAGTATGATTTCGAAATTCCATTTTATCTTAAGAAACACCAATGGACACACAAATAGTTGGTTTCATTTAGTAGTCAATCACATTCTTAGACATTCGTTTTCATTTTATATGAAAAATATAAATTAGGAAAAAAACGCGTTTTTGTAATGTGCGCCCATATTTTAAGTGAAACTTCTGATTCTCGCTATGTTTGATTTCAAAATTCCAGTATATCTTAAGAAATACTCAATCGAAACACAAATAAAAGTTTTCATTAAGTAGTAAATAATATTCTTAGACTAACTGTGGTATTCAATTTATTACCAAAAATATAATTTAGGAGAAAAATCAGTTTTTGTATAGTGCGCCCATATGGTACTTGAAACTTCTGATTCTCGCTAAGTTTGATTACAGAATACCTGTATACCTTAAGAAATACCCAATAGACACACAAATAAATGGTTACAATTAGTAGTGAATAATATTCTTAGACTAACTGTGGTATTCATTTTATTAGATAAAATATAATTTAGGAGAAAAATGCGTTTTTGTATTGGTCGCCCATATTTTAAGTGCAACTTCTGAATCTCGCTAAGTTTGATTTCAAAATTCCAGTATATCTTAAGAAATACCTAATGGACACTCAAATAAATGGTTTCATTTAGAAGTAAATCCCATTGTTAGACTATTTGAGGTATTCATTTATTAGGAAAAATATAATTTATGTGAAAATAGCGTTTTCGTATAGTGTTCCCATATGGTACGTGAAACAGCTCTCGCTAAGTTTGATTTCAAAACTCCAGTATATCTTAAGAAATATCCAATTGACACACAAATAAACGGTTTCAAATAGTAGTAAATCACATTCATACACCAACTGGGGTATTCATTTTATTACAAAAAATATAATTTATGATAAAAATGAGTTCTTGTATATCATAAATACAAGAACTCATAAGAACACAACCATATGGTACGTGAAACTTCTAATTCTCGCTAAGTTTAATTTCAAAATTCCAGGATATCTTAAGAAATACCCATTGGAAACACAAATAAATGGTTTCATTTAGTAGTAAATCATATTCTTAGCAAACTGTGGTATTCATTTTATTACAAAAAAAAAAAAATTGGGTGAAAAATGAGTTTTTGTATAATGCGCCCATATGGTACGTGAAACTTTTGATTCTTGCTAAGTTTGATTTCAAAATTTCCGTATATCTTAAGAAATACCCATGCACACAGAAATAAATGGGTTCATTTAGTAGTAAATCACATTCTGAGACTAACTGTGGTATTCATTTTATTACAAAAAATATAATTTGGAAAAAGAATGTGATGAAAAAAATCGAAGAAAGTCTTTTTTTACATATTCAAATAAACCGTAAATATAATATATTTATTTTTTATACTCTGTGTAATATTCTATATGAAAGTTTAACATGAAAATTTTATCAGGCAATCACAACATCGAATTAATTTAATATCAAAAGTCCCATCCAGTACCAAAAAAGAATTTTTGATTTTCTAATTAACTATTAAATAACATAACAATTGAATATTATCTAACATCACATACACAATATTTGCACATGTTACTAATGGCACTTGTACAAGCTAGGCGCGCTATGTGAATTGAAGTCAGTAAGGGGCTTCTTTCGTTTAATCAGAGCACCATGAGCTAGATACTTGTTTTCTCTGATGTCGATATTTCACTTATTTTGTGCTAAGCAATTGTATATTTTTCAGTTTGCCTTAGTTACAAAAGCTGTACTACCTGACAATCCTAAGCTGGAGTGCTATTGGTGCCAAGTTGTCAGCAGGTGTTCAGATGGCCTAGACTAACTCAGACAAAGTTGACTTACCACTGCTTGTCCACTTCATGTTAAGAACTGTTTTTTTGCTTAAGAAAGAAGGGACACGTCCTCAACTCTCTACAACAGTTACACCTTATTTATCTCCAGGTAACTTTTATTATTATTAATTGTTAATTATTATCACAAAAATAGAATTAATTCAATGTTTATAAAAAAAACTTAATTCTTGTTATTTTACTTACATTTATGTAGGAAATTCAATGATGTTAAAAAATTAAAACATATGTTTAAAAAATAAACTGTAAAACTGATTGCTTAATTGGGACTCAAGTAATTAAAAAAGTTCGTAAGAATCGTTAAGATACTTTACAATGGTAATTCACTATAGTAAATGAACGGAAAATTAGCATTTTGTTGTTTAACTTATGATAAATTAGACATTCATTTGAGAAATGAAGATAAATTTAAATTTATATAATATTGATAAATTTATATTAATATCTATGTTTGCATGCATTGATATATTCTAATTTGTCTTTTTTTAATTATTTTTGATATACACGTCTGTATTGAAATATTGTCTATAAAATATTCATTTTGATTTAATTTTTAGTTTTATATACACACACACATTTAATTGCAATTTTACACTTAAGCAAAACTTATTTAACTAAAAGCTATTAAATAGTTTAAGGTAAATGTATCATTTTATAATTAAATTAGCCAATTGAAACCATAAGAAATATTAATTTGATTGTAGAATAATTATTTCATTAAATGATTCCCTTAATTTTGGTTTCTTTGGATATGCAATGTGTGTTTCTTCAAGGAAAGTTTATATTGCTCTGTTTCCTCCTTTCTAAATATTATTTCAACACAGT
The DNA here is from genome assembly GCA_037975125.1 of Latrodectus hesperus. Lineage (NCBI taxonomy): Eukaryota > Metazoa > Arthropoda > Arachnida > Araneae > Theridiidae > Latrodectus > Latrodectus hesperus. The sequence continues at coordinate 5,755,206 of CM075852.1, read as the reverse complement.
TCATGCACTTTCACGGAAAAGCAGATAAAAAGAGCTTATTTTTGTGAAACACTTTGTCATTGCTTAGAAAACCTCTTTAATTAATTTCTGTAACCAATCAGTCCTTCTGGAATCTTAAAAGTGAATCAATGTGAAGTGAAGGATATTTTTTATTTCAGTTTATTTTTGCTGAATTTAATTTTTAATGATAAATATTTTAAATTCACTGTTACCATAAGCTGCTAAATATTTATTGACATCCTATCATTATTATTTGTTTGTTTATCAATATAGTTTTACATATGAAATACTTCCTTTATTCTATTTTTATTGAGTTTTGTTTGATTATGATATAAGATATGTAGAAAATAAATCATTATATATGTATAATATGAAGAAAATAAATCATTGAATTTTTCTGTGTAGAGAGTTAATGAGTATTTATTAAGAACTTGTGATTGAAATTGCCAGTGATTGAAACATCTACTAAATACAAAGAGAAGATGCCGAAACAGCCGTTCAATTATAATATCCCTTTTGGCAGTAATGAAGCTTTTAATTCATTGCCAATAAATGTCCTACATTGAACAAATTATCATCAGCTTGATGAAATTAATAATTTCAAATATTAGCATAACAAGTTATTTCTACAATAAAATGAATAGATAATTATATTATTTATTATTTACTTGAAAATTTATGTGACATTACAATAAAGGTAAAATTTAATACCTGTTTTAAATTCAATATCTGATTAGAATATGAAAAAGAACCTTGTACATTGTTTTTTTATTGAATTGAAAAATGCACATAGTATGAGAAAAATAAATTTTACTAAATTAACCACAGTAATGTAATTGGCTAAAAGAGATGAACATACACACGTAATGCTAAGCTATATTTTTCTTTAATGGGCAATTAAAAAAAATGAAAGAAAACTGAGACATGGTAGGGATTTTGAGATTGATCATCCAAATTGATGTTAATGTGTTAGACAATTCATACAATTCCTGTAAAAATCATAGAGTAAGATACTTTAACATTTCGTTTTTTGGAACCCTAATAGCCAAGTTATTTTGGATTTGGAGCATGCTACAGAACAGCACAGGTGCCTCGACTGTCGAATTCAATAAGCAAGAACATTGGAAAGAAAATAACGCTTCCTTCTGCTGTTACACATGAAATTCTCGCCAATTCCCATTTTCAGACTACTGTAAGTTATTTTCTTTTTTAGATAAAGTAAATTAGGTTTACTGTTCTATTTGTAACAAGAGTTCTATTTTAGTGCAAAAATCTTTATATGTCTCTGGAAAATAAAAATTATTCTTGTTTGAATTATATATATATCACATTTAAATATATTTTCCTACTTATTTTCATAATATTTTATTTTTATGGATTCCAAGATAAATTGCCAAATCAATTAAAAACAATTTACTTTGTAAACAAAATGAAACTCTTTGTAAACAAAAGTATATTTGTAAACAAAAAAGCGACGTTTTAAATGTATGTTTCATCACCATTTAGAGTAACCTCATGTTTTAAAAATCTTATGGGAAAGTCACATGAACCAATCACTGAGATTATGAAATCCTGAAGAAGATATGCGAATAAATCTAGACTGGCAGTAATAATACCATTATTTTGATAGCTATGACTGAAAACGAAGTAATACTGAATTTTCTCTAATAAAATTTTCTTATAAAATTAAAAAATAATTTGTCACACACTGGTAATTATAAAACTATTTGCTATTGTTTAGTAATTTTTGCAGCTTACTATCTTTAATTCAAGTAATTATTTCTTTTGTGAATAATAGTTTTACATTCTTAAATCACATACTTAATATATTATTTACCATATATAATATAATATTATAATTAAATAAAAGTTGTATTGTTATAAAATGTTTTTGTTATTTTAATAAATTTTACGTGTCTCAAATTATAGTTTAATTATTTTTGATATTCGATATGACTCTGAAAATCTTTTTCTGCTTTGTTTCATTCGAGTATTATGATTGCCATCTTACAAGGAATTTTATACAATTTTAATAACATGACTGACGATTTAAGTGATTAACTTTGTTTATAATTTAAAAACATCAATGAAAAGTGAGAAATCTCAGGTTTAAAATATTCCAAATATGATTTTGGAATTTTATGTCTATTGTTAAATAATTTTTCAATTTCAATTCCTGGAAATCGTTTGCGTTGTCTTGCGACTGAAAAGCCTCTCAGATATAATCGGTTCGTAATTTTGAACAATTTTAAGCGACGAGGTCGACACCTGAGCATCGCTAATCGTCGTCGTCACCGGTCACGTCTTACCTTGAATGAACCTTGAATAATAATTTTTCAGATTATTTTAAATTTATCCTAATATTTCATTTCCTTGCATCAATATCTATTTCTTAATTTAAATAAGATTTATGTGATTTCAAGTTTCTTAACACAAATAAAAACATTGAATGTGAACTGATCTTAATTTAATCTATCACAAAGTTCTATTTTATATGTATAAGGGAGACGAAAACTGCGCTAAAACACAGGTGAGTATAATTTTTTTTCTTCTTTGCATTTCGTTTCATATTATTTTCACATGAGAAGTTGAAACTCCTCTAACAGGTGAGCATCACTTTTTATTTATTTGTCGCAAAGCTTAATATTTTGTGTTGTGGAAATTACCGGCACAATTACCAGATCTCTGATGGAAATAAATAATAATTATTTTCTTAAAAAAAGTGTCGTTCATACTTTTCTTACTGAAAACAAGAAAAAGATGAGTATATCCTTTTCTAATTTTATTTCTGCATGTTTCGATGTTTTATTCAAAATAGAGAGCGAAGAAATGTTTGTGTGTGTGTGCAAGAATAATTTATATTTATTTTTCAAGAATGTATCTTTGGTGTATTTTTACACAGGGAAGATGAAGCTATCAAACAGGTAAGTATTAATTTTCTTTTTCAGGAGAGTCTCTTTGCGATTTAGATAAGAGTTAAACAATTTTCTTGTCTTGCATTAAAGTAAAGTTGATGACGTCTTACATAAGTTAGTGTGTGATTATTTTAACTTGTAATTCAAATTCTTAAAATACATTACTTATTACAAAATATTATTTACATTAATTATAATTTTCAATTAAATTTCTTGACAATATTTAGAGATAGAGACGAAAAACTAACGAAAGTAATGAAGAAGAGTTATGGTGAGTATATAAAAAGAGTCCACTATAAGACCCAAGCAGGGTCGGGACTCTTATGCGAATGATGAGGGCAGTATAATACATCTTAGCGACGGGTTGAGACTTAAATTCTCTGTTGAGTCTTCAAACCCCGTCACGTGCAGTAGTAAAAAATATTTTCTTAAGAGAATTATCCGAGAAAGAGTATCATGAAGGGGGGCACTCTGCTGGTGGTATCACGCCCCTGTCGATCGCCCCTAAAGGGAGGACGCCATGCCCGGCGCTAGGCACCCGTCATTCAAGGAGGAGGGGGGTTGACATCCGCCTGCACGATGCCACCATCAGTGTGCGTACTTGTGCGCATGCACATTAGCGAAAGTGTGCTTGGTGCGTCTACGGATGATTCTTTCAAGCCATGCCCCAAGTAGCACAAAGATATTGGCCAATATTGCGAACACCGATGATGTTAAATAATATTGTACGATATTCCGAAAATTAGTTTTTTCTAAGCAATTTAGGACAATGAAGTGAATGATTTCAGAAGATTATTCTTAAAGTTTATCCATGGTGTACAAATCTTTTTTGAAATCTTCTGAACATCGATTGATATTGTATAATATTCCAGAGGCAATATTACTCGGTGAATGTTATTTAATATCTCTGTAAATGCCAATGATTTCCATGTGGCCGACCGATGGCTGAGTGGTTAGCACTCCTGAGCTGTGAGTCTCGGGTTCGAATCCCGGTTCGGGCATGGATGTTACTTTCTTTCTCTATCCTTTCTTTCGTGATGATGTATGAATATGGACCACCCTATAAACGGGTTTGTGGTGGTATAGCACGGGCAACGCTACTCACCACCGTGACTTGGTTCACAGGTGCCCGCTGGGTAACGACAAACGAGTAGCATTTTCTGGCCTTGTTGTGGCATAGGGTTCGTCACCCAAGGGCCCGCCGTTGGAAAAAAATGATTTCTATGTGAAACGAAGTGAAGATGTGAGAGCCTTTCTTACAGAATAAACAGTTTAAACACAAATTGATAAAAATGTACTAAGAACAATAATAATTTTCTAACTCCTGAGTTCTTGGAATTGATTTTTAATATTGAAGAAATTTCAGTTCTTTTTTTTTGTTTGTCTAATTTATAATTCGTTCTAGAATATCTTTAATTTCAACCATAATCATTTGTTTAATCTATTCGTTGCCCATATGATGTGCTAATTATAATACAGTTCGTTATATTATTAATCTAGTTTTAGTTGACAAATACTTAAAATAGATGTATGCAAAAGGGTTTTGATTTGAAATAAGTTATTAATAGGTCTTAAATAGATTTCAGTTCAAAAGAAATGATTTAAAAATCTGCTGTTATTGTTCTTCATTAATTCACCCTATTAAGTGAATAATATGTCGATGGATTTTATTATGTTTTTGTATAGTTTTTTTATAATATATTTTACGCCATATTAGTAATATTTTAATCATGACTGTAGAAAGATACATATTTTTCATACGTGTTTCCTTAAATATTTCATTTTAATTTTATCTATTTTAGTTGAAAATTTTAAGTAAATATTTTCAATTACTTGAATGATTTATTGAATACCTTTAGGAGTAATATATATTTTTAGTACAGTGTAACATATTGTTCTACCAATTTTTCCTTGCATATATTAAAAATGTTAACATATTATTTTATTTTGAAATTTAAGTATAGCCTTTGATCTGTTTTTTCCATTTAAAATGTGGATACTATTATCAATGAATATAAAGATCATGCTACCGAAATTTTTTAAAAGACTTAATAAGTTTATAAAGAATTCTGCAGAGGAGAGTAAAAGTTTGTATCTTGAACCATTAATTTTAGTGAAAATATTTTTTTAATTCAAAACCTGACACTGAAAAATTCCTAGTTATTTTTAAAAAACACTAGAATGTTTAGCCATTAAATTCAAGATACATGATAACACAATGAGTTGTTTGTTAAAAATATTGCAATTAAACTATTTCAGAACTTTGATTATATGATGAGACATTACCATCAATATTAAAAGATTTTTATTTATAAAGAAAAATGGGTTTTTAATTAAAACTGAAAATTTTAAAAGTAATTTTAAATTTGCATCAATTTTTTAATTCTTATGTTATTATATTAATTTACATTAATTGTTAAATTCCAAGCAAATATTCATATCTAAAGATATGAAAAATCTATGTTTTGAATATTTACAGGATAGAGCATCACCAGCAATTTATAGTGAGAGATTGTCGATAAAATCTTCCTCAAGTTTAAGAGCTAAATCTTGATTATTTATCATAAGATATTTTAAATGATTCAATTTTGTTCTAAATGTATAATTATATTCATTTGTATAAATTTTATTTTCTGATATGTTCTAAATATTAAATATGACACAAGCAAATTTAAGAGTCGTAAATTTTTATAATTCCACTTTACAGCGAGTTATTTTTCATGCTTATTTATTGCATTCAGCAATTAAAACTTCTGCTATAGTTAAAGTTTTGATTTTGTAATTAAATTAAGTTGAATTTTTTTAAGTATATATTAAGCTATTTATGAAAAAAGACATTTCGTTCAAGGTTAGTTTTTGCTTCTGGGAAAATGAAAAAGTATATAATGAATTTGCTATGTTTTTGCTTTTTCAATTACATCAATGTAAACATTTTAATTAAATAAGAATTTTTTTATATTTCTATAAAAACATTCTGAAAATTTTGCAACTAGTTTGTGCATGATATATAAAATTATATTAAATGCAAACAATTCTATGTGAAGATAAAATATTTTTTCTTCATTCTTTAAAATTTTCAGTTAAATAAAAAATAGGTTTCTATTCATTAGATATACTTTTTAAATGTAAAATTTTTAATGAGCATGCTTAAAATATTTATTATTATCCATTTCTTTAGCTGCTTTTAACTGTATGTTTTAACTACATGCGTTATAAAGAATGCAGTCACTAAGAAATGATATAGGTGTTATACAAAAGTTTTGTTGGAGTCACATATAGTAGTGACAGAAAATTTCTAGTTCTCTGATATGACAAATGTATCTTTTTTATCTATTTAATGAAGGCTTCCAAATCAATAAATTTTTTGTTTTATAAATTCCTTCTTGATGCAGAAGTAAGAATCTAATTATAAAGCATACATTTAGTAAAACTATTAATTTCAGTGACTTAGGTGCGATAAAGTAAAATTTCCACATTTCATTTATTTCAGTCAATGATAGAATTTGCTTTTGTTAAATATTCTGTACAATTCTTTTTATTTATACTAAACATCCTCTGTTTAATACAAGATACTACTGTGTGTGTGTGTGCGTGCAGGCGTGTGTGTGTGTGTGTGTGAGAGAGAGAGAGAGAGAGAGAGAGAGATGCTTCAACAGCACAACTTAATCAAGTTAAACTTTCCAGGCAAAATATAAAAATGGAGTTCGACATCAATTATATGGTTCAGTAAACTTTTTGTAATTTAGTTAAAAATTCGTTGTAAAAAACCACGCATAGGAAGATTACATGGTGTGAAACAAGTACAATTTGCGACCAATCGTATTTGTATATAGGTACAATTGGCGGCTAATCGTAATTGTGAAAACTATAAATTTGGAGAAGGATATTGGAGTTCGAATTAGAATGTGAAGTTTTAAATTTAGCCACCTCATGGAAAAATGTACTATTTAAGTTTTTGAATTTATTTGCAAGAATTTTTTTATTTACTGGATAGCTTAGGACATACCCCTTTAATTCCAACGACTACACACACACACACATATATGCACATACATAAAGGAATTATTTTTGTCGTGTGACAGCTAGGCTGAGAATATGGGGTGCGCTACTCCATTTCTTCAACTGAACCCTATTTTGGTGTGGAGTCCGACTTCTTCAGTACACACACATGCCATAGGGACCCGTTTATAGGGTAGGCAACCACACTGTAAAAAAAAACGGAATAAATACAGTAAAAATCACTGTTATTTAAATAGCTATCATAGGAACACTAATGATTACAGTAAATTTTACTGTAAAATTCAGCCGCAGAAAATCGTTTACTATTGGGCATGCGCATTGAATTGGCGGGATAAAAGTTTCTTCTGTTCCTGTGACAAATGAATCAAATTAATTTCGCCATTTATTTGCCCTTGTTTTCGCTAAGTGAAGTTGGTGATATTTTGAGAGTAATTGTTCCTTTAGTTGAAGTTCTATTGAAATTTAACCACCAAATATAAGGTAACGTATACTTTTCATATTGTTTATTATGCAAGTTGTTAGCTAACTTTGATTTATATAAATTCTTATAAATTTGACTGAACATTTCAAAAAATTCTAAGCTGAATTTACAAATGATCACAGTCACTAGTATTAATTCAGTGTCAATATTTTTTTACTTACTTTTTATTAATATTTAAAATATTTTTTAGTAGTTTGGTAACATAATTGATTAGTGTTTTAATTATCAAATTTTTGACGAAATTAGAATTGTATTTAAGTGCTTCCATTGTTATAAAATTGCTTAGCTATATTTCTTTCGAAATTAAAATTGAATAATCATCTATTGTTATATTCTTTTAGATATATATTATTAAATATATTAACGGAATTTCTATTTTATTTCGTTGTTGAAAATTCCTGATTTTTCTTTCATTGTAAAATGATATAATTTATTGTATATTAACTAAATATAACATAATTTTTATATTTTTTAATAATTTTTTGATTAGAGTTTTATTAAAAAATGATTATTTTTTAATACAGATCATTAAATTGCATTCTAATTTTGATCTATATTTCAATTCCATTTTGTAACATGCATTAAAATAATATTTTTTTTAGGCATAAATGTTTGTAAATTCTTTCAGTAAAATATTACAAATAATGATATTTATTGGAATAAATGGTCTTGTGTTTAGAATTTGCATGAAATGTAAAAATGCATTTCAATGAAAAATGTAATGTTTTTATAAAATATCCATTTTTTAAAATCATCATCTTATAACAAATATATAAGAAATATTCTTTTTTTAAATACATATTCGAAAGTACAATTCGAATTAAGGTCACATTTATTTAGAAAAAGTAAAGTTTATAATTTTATAACCATGATTAATTTTTTAAATTTATATTACTAATTAGAACATTAATTAAAAGCCTGTTTGGGAAATCTTGTTGGTTGTTTGATATTTATAAAAAAAAATTTCAGGCAACACATTTTTTTTTTGTAAATAATTACATTATTACTGTAAATTTAACTTAATTTTATTAAAAAAATTTCAAAATTTGTAGTGCTATTTATGATTTATTTACATGTTATAGTGAAGAAATCTGAAATTCATAAAAAGAAAAGCTAATTTAAAATTATAATTAAGAAACAAATACATGAGTGTAAACTTTGTAATTTGTTCTTACTTAACATATTTAATGTTTAACATAATATTTTAACATATTGTTCCAAGACTTTTCTAATACTATTGTGCATATTAAATACTACTTTCCAATGTAGTCACACTTTTTAAAAAAAATTTTTAAAATACCTATGTTTAGAGAAAATAAGAATTTATGAAGAAAGTGTTTGATTTGTAAAGGAAGTTTTAAAAATAGAATAATCACAAATAACTTTTAGTAGTAAGACTATTCAGAGTAAAGCCTCTTCTTATCAACTTCAGCCATATTTGAAAGATGGAATAGGTATTGGGAGAGTGAGAGAGTTTTTGTAAGCACGTGTATTTTTAAAATTTTTCTATTTATCCTTCATTGTGATGTCCGACAAGAAGCCAAAATGCAGTGTATTTTTTGATATTATCATTGAAGAGGCTGTAAAATTAATATGAGACTTCTCCATTTCAAAGAAAAAATACTAACACACCTAGTGATATTTCCACATTAAAAAAAAAGATGGCCTTGCTTATTCTTAAAGCAAAGCATTTTGGACCATTTTATGTGTTTAACTGCTGTAGATTTAAATGAAAGACTTAAGTTTGCATCAGCTAACAAAATTAAAAGAATTGTTAAATTTTAAAAAACTTCTCCTCCTGGAGGTTGTAAAATGCAATTTTCAACCATTGAGGAATTGGATGGAAAAGAGGATATTGGAGCGTGTATTATTCTTCTATCTGCAGATTTTGGAGAAGACTTGAAAAAATATTTAGAAGTACTGCAGTAAAGTATTCAAAATTTTATTTTAAAAATATTACTGCTTAGTAAATTATAAATAAGAAATTAAAAAATGAATATAAAAGTTAATCATAAATAAATTAATCAGGAATTTGTTTATTGGTTTTAGATTTCCGCATCTTCTCAGGATGCAGTACATATTATAGACTTCCTTGCACACCATGGGTATTAATTTGTGGTGTGTAGTATTTATATATTTCATAAGGTTTGAAGTGTTTTCACTCAAAAGCAAAAATTTGTTGTTACATTTATTGACCTCATCAAATACTGTTTACTCTGTTAACATTCTATTTAAAATAAATCATATGAATAGATAAAATTCTAAGAAAATCTAAATAAATTGTTTTAGTTAAATGTATCTTTTTTGATACAATTTCAATTGTATTCTCTTTTATTTATCTCTAAGTACGTATATAATGCCGTAAATAATTTGACTTAATGAACAGCAAATTTTTTTTTATATTTCCTACTTTTGCACTATTTCATGTAATTTTTTTTGAAATAAAAGTTTTCTTAGCGGGAAACACAACTTTGATCTCACTATAAGACAACTTAGATTTCACTTTTGAGGTAACTATTTACGAGTTAATTAAATTCAGTTTTAAGCAAATGTTTTATAAAATGACATTTCATAAATTATTGCTACTTTGACACATTATAGCATTTTAATTTTTCTGTTTATTTTCGATGGAAATGTTTTTAAATTGTGTATATATGTATGTAAGAGAATTGTTTCCATATTCTCTACAAAATTAATTTTTTTAACTTAAAAACGGTTTTTCTATGTTATCTTTAAAATAAGTACATTAAGATAGTATTTCGCACTTTATTTCTAAAATTTTGTAATTCACAATTGAAAATGTTTTGATTTGCTTCTCAGAATATATAATTTTCGATAACATAAATGAATCCTTATAAAATAAATTTGATATTTTCTTTTAGTTAAATCAATTACAAATCAGTTTTTCGAGATAGAAAACATCAGTTAGAACAATTTAATTGAAGTAAAGATTTTATCATCTTCATAAGAAGTGAGACCTTCATTACCGAAAATTCTTATCATGAAATTGCTAGAATCCCTTAAATATGTTTTATCATCAAAATGATTGTGATTGCATAAATGTAACAACCACTTGTTAACTATTAAGAGAATTATATTTTAGGGAAATTCAATCAATTATATAAAACAATAAAAAGTTTCAATATTTTTTTGAACTATTAAACAACTTTTCCTCTGAAATATTCTGCTCTTGATATTTGTTATTCATATAAATTGGTTATTCATGTGTCTATTTTTTTTTCATGTGCTTGTTCAACTTTAATCCCTCGCGGGGAACGAAATCTAAAAAATATGTCAAGGTTGGAATCCAAGCACGTGTTTTTGTCACTTTTAAATAATTTATACAACTTTAAATGGCGATAATTATTAAAATGTAAATAAAAAAATTCTTTACAATTGTTTGTGTATTGTCAAATATATTGCTTTTTTCTCAGAATCCTTATTTGCTTATATTATAATAGAAAAAATCAATTACTTTAAACAATATCAAAAAGAAAACTTTTATTGTCTTTACAGTATAATTAAAATACTATATCATTGACTAATTCTCCTTTGGTATTTTTAGTAAAATGGAATGTTTTGTAAGGTTTCTTTTTGTCCTAAATCTGTAGAATCACATATATATCAAAAATCAATTTTATGCTAAGCTTTGTATCTTATTCAATATAACTGTTATTTCTTAATTTATTTAAAAAATATGTAAAAAAATTAAACCTTCTTAACTATTCAACCAAGTTACGATTTGATCCATGATTTTGAGGTAAAAAATTTAAACAATCTCGTTAGGTATTGAAAGTTAAACTATTGATCACAAAATGTTCTGAAAAATGACATCTTCTGCAATATAACATTAGTTATGTTTTTGCAATTTGTATATTATATAAAAAAATTGCTTAATAATAGTTGGCCCATAATTAGGAAATTAGCTATTATGTTTTCAAAATTGGTTTATACTCTACTGTTATCTTTACAAAACATGATGATACTGTAAATAGCTATTGCAATAGATTTTGTAGAATATGCAACAAAATGCATAATAAAATGTGCTGTAAAAATAACAATAAAAAGTGCAGTAAAAATACGAATGAAAAGTGCTGTAAAAATAACAATAAAAAGTTCTGTAAAAGTTACAGTAAAAAGTGCTGTAAAAATTACAGTAAAAAGAACTGTAAAAGTTTTATGAATATGCTGTAAAATTTACAGCATATTGTACTGGTGCCCAAAACGCCAGCACATTTTGCTGTAAGATTACAATGCTTTTTTTAGAGTGCATTTACTCCACATTCATACAAGGAAAGGACAAAGACAGGATAGATAGAGAGAAAAAAAGTACATCCATGCCCGAAACGGTTGGGGATTTGAACCCAGGATCCGCAGTCAGGCACGCTGATCACTAGACAAGTTGGGCGGCAGAAGTAATTGTTAGTTTTATATTATAAAAATATTAATTATTTACACTATCAATATTTCTTGTGTAAATATAATTCTTGGTCAGCATATGTGATCGGTAGTTTACACAATTTTTATTTACAAATATTAAAGCAGGAAAAAATTTGTAGAGCCGGCCATCAGCCTTCTTCAAAAGCAGCCAGACTTTCATTGCTTATTTTGAAGTGGGAATTGTTTCCGCTTTCCCAGTAAAGGAAATATTTCTCATTTCATTGCTTTTTGAAAAAGTTAGTCTTATACAAATAAAAGCAATTTTTTCTAGCAACAAGGAAAGCTACAAATTTCAACCAGGAAAGGACAAAGACAAGATATATATAGAGAGAAGGAACATCCATGCCATAACTGGGCCTCGAACTCAGGACCTCGATATCCGTAGTCAGGCACTCTGACCACTTGACAGAGCGAGCGGCAGAACTTATTGTTAAAAGTTGCAAAAAAAATTAAATATTAAAAGTTACACAGTTCAGATTTGATGAAATAATAGAAAGTAATCTTGCACAGTCGCAGGTCTATTACTCTTTTTCAGTGATTAAATTCGTTGCATTTAAAAGCGAATGCACAGACTTAATTGTGTGTGTTTAGGTATAGTTTAGGTATAGAGTTTTTGTATAGTGCGCCCATATGGAACGTGAAACTTTTGATTCTCGCTAAGTTTGATTTCAAAATTCCAGAATATCTTAAGAAATACCCAATGGAAACACAAATAAATGGTTTCATTTAGTAGTAAATAATATTCTTAGATTAACAGTGGTATTCATTTTATTACAAAAAATACAATTTAGGAGAAAAATCAGTTTTTGTATAGTGCGCCCATAGTGGTACGTGAAACTTCTGATTCTCGCTAAGTTTGATTTCAAAATTTCCAGTATATCTTAAGAAATACCCATTGGACACACAAATGAATGGTTTCAATTAGTAGCAAATAGTATTTATACACTAACTGTGGTATTCATTTTATTACAAAAATATTTTTCTTATTATTTTCTTTTTATTATTTTTTTATATTGAAATACCTAAAGCAAATGACAGAAGAATTCTTTATTAATAAGACTTTTGTATTCATTATTTAGAACTGTCCTTCTACTATTTTCTCACAGTATGATGTGAATGAAATTTATTTTTTTTTTTCGTAATAAGGGATCGAAAACAGAATGCAATATCTGAAGTTCTTGATTCGAAGATTGTTTTTTTTTATTTATTTAGTGTTATATATGTATTTTAGCAGTTAGCAGTTTCGTCAAAAAAAGTTGGCGTTTAAATAAGCTTTGTCAGTAAATGATAATTATTTAATTTATAAAATGCAAATAAGATGTTTATACTTTTTTAGTAGTTACTAAAAACATGAATATTCTTAAACAATACATGAGGCAAATGGAAAATTTTTTCCAATGCCCGTCTGCCCTTAGGAGGTAAAAATTCAGCCTCGAGGGGTGAAGGTTTGTGGAGGACTGCCATCTTATAAGGAATTTTATGCATTTTTATTAATAAAAACGTCTACATTTCTTTATATATAAGATCACAAATGTAATACTCGAAACAATTCAGACAAACATTTGAAAGTCAAACCGAATATTAAAAATAATTAAATTATAATTTAGAAATTATAAATGAATATAAATTGAAGAACTGTAATGTGAAAAGCGTAAGCTCATGATTGGCGTGTAAATAAGATGACTGACGATGTAAATAATTCCCTTTTGTTTATACTTTAAATAAAATGTCTTCCAAAGAAAACTTTGACATTCATTTACTTGGCAATTCTTAAATATTCCTCGAAACATTAATGAGAATAAAATTTTAGGTTTTAAAAGCATTTTAAACGTTGAAAATACTGCTTTCTAGTTAATTTAAGAAATAATTTTTTAAGGATGTTGGAATTTAATGTCTAGAACTAAATTATACCTTTGATTTCTATTTTTGAGAAGCTTTTGTTTGCATTACTTTATCTTCTGACCGAAAAAGCATCTAAACATAACCGGTTCGTAATTTTGAACACTCTTCAGTGACGAGGTCGACTCCTGAACATTCTAATCTTCGTCATCGGTTACATTTAAAGAATAATACTCTTGTTCCGGTTATTTTTAAATTACCCTAACATTTAATTTATTTGCATCAATATGTATTTCTTAATTTTAATCTTGTGTAATAAGCTTTGCAAGTTTTGTCAGCTCATTTATCACTTTTAATCACATAGACATCATAAGTATTTAAACCCGTTCACAGCATAAATAATCAACTGCTTTTAATTACGATTTAGTTCGCAAGTATGGTTTAAAATTAATAATTTTTCTTAAATGAGACCTAACCTATTCACACAATAAAAAGGTGGAATTGTTGAAAAAGAACTAATATCATATTCGATTGTTGGAACAGCAAAATTAAGCTGCAGTACAAGGCAGAAGGACTGGTTTCTGTCGAACTTCACTCCATTGAAGGTGTGGTGTGTGGCAGAAAGTTCTTACTCTTTTTAGTAGTACAATTTCTTGAAAGACTTTTCATTAATATTAAAACATTTATTTGTCTTCTTAAAGAGAATTTACAGCTGCTGTTAATCGCAGGAGGTTTGTTTTTTCAAATGATGGTCTTAAATGATATTAAACTCACACTGACAGAAATGCTATATGTAATAGTTACGTTTTCGACTCATTTCTTAATATCTTCTAAATATAATATGTCACAAATGCCCAAAGAAATTATGCTGATTTGTATATTCCATCAAATTTATGTCCTTGTTAATATAGTCTTCATAACGTACTTGAAATTTCAATATTAAAGTAATTTTTCCATTGCCTAATTATTTAAAATCTTTCAAACTAAAGTCTCAAAAGTCACGGAATTTATTTCATAAACATAAACTTTTAATTAATTCAATTGAAGGCAAAATTAGATCCCAAAGAAGATAATTTAAAAGATATAACATATAGTAATCTTGACTACAATATTTACACTACTAGTCTTTAAAATTACTACACCAGGAAAGCGGTACACCATACACGTGAAATTTGCATGACAGATAGAACTTGCTGTGATTTGCAAATGATTACATTTTCAGCGCATTCATACAAAGCAGGCAACAGTAGCGACATCTACAATGTGTATGAAACCAGAGATTTGACAGCAGTTTTCTCATACTCAATTTCCGTTTCAACGTTGTTTACGTCAAATAAAGTTGTTGTAATGCCTCGTGTAAGAAGAAGAAATGCCTATCAGCACGTGTCTGACTTTGATCGAGGAAGGATTATAGCCTACCGGCATTGCGGTTTATCGTAGCGCAATATTGCTGCTCGCGTCGGTCGAGATCCCATGACTGTTAGCAAAATATGGAATCGATGGGTTCAGGACAATCATACGGAACGTCATGCAGGATCTCAGCAACCCCCATCACTAACAGCAGAGAAGACAGACATCTTATCCGCATGGTCACAAGGGATCGTACAGCCACGTCACGAACCCTGAGTCGAGAAATGGAGTCATTTGCAAGGCAACAAGTTTCTGCTCGAACAGTTCGACGACATGTGGAGCAGCATGGATTGTCTGCACGGCGACCATGGCTTCGGCTACCATGGACGCTGCGTCACAGACAGGAGTGCCTTTAATGGTGTGATCAGCAACGAACCTGGACGCGGGAATGGCATCACGTCATCTTTACAGATGAATCTCGGTTCTGTATACAGGACCATGATGGCCGCATACGTGTTTGGAGAGCACCGTGGAGAACGCGCATTGCCAGCTTGCATTGGACATCGCTATACTGGCCCATCTGCTGGAGTGATGGTGTGGGGTGCCATTGGATACACGTCTCGATCACCTCTTGTTCGCACTACCGGCACTTTGAACAGCGACCGTTACTTTTCCGATGTGTTAAGGCCCGTGGCTCTGCCCTATCTTCGAGGCCTCCCTAATGCTTTGTTTCAACAGGATAATGCACAACCGCATATTGCCCGTACTGTTCTGAACTTCCTTGATACAGAACACGTTCGACTGTTACCCTGGCCAGCACATTCTCTTGATCTGTCACCCATTGAGAACGTGTGGTCAATGGTTGCCGAGCGATTGGCACGCCATCACTCACCATCCACTACTGTCAATGAACTGTGGCATAGTGTTGAAGCTGCATGGACTGAGATCCCCGTACATGCCATACAATCTCTGTTTGACTCCATGCCTATGGGGATAAATGCTGTTATTGCAGCCAGATGTGGCAGCTCTGGTTACTGATTTCTCAAGATCTATACATCCTAATTTTCTGTAAATCTAATCACTTGTTCTTTCCACTATAATATATGTGTCCAATAAATATCGTTCTGTTATTTGCATTCCTTCTTGGTGTAGCAATTTTAATGGCCAGTAGTGTATTTTATCAAATGTCGAATTCTCCTGAGTACTTTATGTTAAAGACTCTCTGTTAGTAAAGTAGTGCAATTATTGAGTTATAAGCGTTTAAAAAAATAAAATGACGATAAATCAACATTACAGATGAAACAATATTTTAAAATTACAAAGCTGATGGCCTTTTTTAGAAAATATGTCAACTGAAATTAAAAATCGCTAAAGTAACATACAACAAAATTGGTTTTAAAATTATTTATGAATAGGTTTCATATAATTAATACAGAAACGAATGATGTGTTTCCTGTTGTTTAATAGACATGAGTATCGAACTAGTGAACCTCTTTTCACCATACCAATCTTTATCTTAATTATTTTGAAGTGTTGGAAAACCGGATGTTTTTATTTTTATAATCATAGATTTATAAATAAAACATTTTCTCTCTCTTTTTAAGAATAAATATCATCCAATAAAAGATCATAAGTTTTCTTTTAAATTTTTATAAAACTGAAAACTTAACTAGAATACTTAGAGAGCATTAATGCGTGGATCGGCTCTGTGCTCTAATGTTTCACTGCATATTTATAAGACTTACAACAAAAGAACTCCTGAATGCTATTAAAGAAGATTTAAAGAACCACCATTTTTAATAGAAAGTGTTGCCGGATTTTCTGTATTTACTTCTAAATCAGAACCTCTTATTTGAGGAAGAAAGTGGCATTCAAAATAAAACATTGTCACTAGACAGGCAGAACATGAAATGTGTCAACGCGTTCAATGTGTCCGATGGCTACTTCCATAAATTTTTCATAGTAGATATTTACGTTTACATTGTGTCGTATTTGCACTTCACAAAAGGGCAAATTCTCAAGCACACACCCGATGTATGCGCATGCAGAATGTAAAAGCTCAATGTTTACACACTATCATATTTCACCTAGTATCAAACTTAGTGTATTTAAATCTTTTCGCTCAACTGCATCAAGTATTGAACCAGATACCTTTGGAGCTAGAGAGTACCTAAGCCCTCACTTAATTAATTGTGTAATCTCGCTGCTTAAATTCACATATTTCTTTCTTTATTTTTTTCCAATTCTTAGAAATAAGTTTTTAGATTATTTCCTATTAATTTTTTTATTAGCTTTCAATAAGAAAGCAATTTTCATCATTTCTTTACTGCTAATCTTTATTTTAAAGGGAAGAATTGTAATAATTTTCTAATTCTTCCCTTTGAAAATTTTTAAGAGTTAGGTCAATATAGCAGTTTTCATTACTAAATGAATATTTTTCTTCAATGAATATTGAGAAAAAATCCTTAAATGAATAATTATCTGCAACTATCGGACATCTTCTATTTTAAAACGTTTTTTAAAAGGCGTAAGTTGCCTTTCTGGATACATTTAAATACATCTTAGTTCGCAATAATGTGAATCAATGGACACTTTTTTCCGTGTCACAAGCAATTTTGCAGTTTTAAATTTTAAACGTCTTAAATTGTTCTTTAAAATAATATTCTTTTTAAAAATCTCCAGTTAGGAACACAGACCAGGAATAAAAAGTGATAAATTCTGTATTTATAACTTATGTCGAAAATTTGCTCACTAGTAAAGATTTAGTGGCGACCTCTTTTAACAACTTTTAGGGACATTTTAGTATAGTTGTAAGAATAACACCGATTTTCGAGTTAACAAATTATCTATTTTTATTACTAATAAAAAATTATAAATTTCATATTAAGTAGCATCTGCATCCTTCAATAGCGTACTGCAATTCAAGGATTTATATTTACAACATCTCAGAAAAGTGAAATTATAAGAATAAAATATTTTATATTCATGGCAACATTTAATCTGTTTACTTTTTGATATAAAAACGAATAAATAAGTTTCTCTTACTGTTTACTAAATTCATTAGCTTATTTTTTAGTCCACAAATTTTTGCCTTCTTTAATAAAACAATATACTATCTTTGAATCAAAATTCTAAAAACTAAAAGCATTAATTTTATCGAAATTTAACAGGTTAAAATTGTTTTCCTTAATTTTATTATGTAAAGTTTGATTTAGACAACTTTTAAAGTGCTTACATTTAGCGAGAGAGTAAATAGCGTAAATTTCTTTCTTGATGAATATTAAATTAAATTCGGTAACATTTTCATTATCCCTTTTCATGTATTATAAACATTTTATTTCTTTTTCCTGTGTGAAATATGTTACTTGTTCATGATTTATAGAACAATGTACAATTTTATTATAATGCAAAAGTAATAATATGTATATAACTGAGTTAACTTAATATACATCATTAGTCACAACTGAAGTCCTTTAATTATTTTAATTTACTTACATTTTTAGCAGCAGACGTATTTAATTCCTTTGGCACTTTTTCACGTGCTTCTGCCAACTTTTAAGTTTAGTTGCTCTCCTCCTTTTGAAGTTCCTTTATACACCTTTTTACTGTTCCATATTATTTTTGGTTTTTCTTGGTGGAAATGGCTAGATTCGTTATTGTTTCTTTTTTGTTTTTTTTTTTTTAATTTGCTTGATTTGTTTCTTAAGATTTTTTCCTTGCATTGTAAGAAATTTCTGTGAATTATTAAGAGTAACTTCAGTCATATTTTGATAATGAATATTATTTTGTCAAGTAATACACAGTTCCAAAATCGTATTCTAAATTGTTGACGAGTTTTGTGAAGAAACTCAATCTTACTCAATTCGAGCTATAACCCTACGAACATGAAACTCCAAAATTGTTCCTGTCATTTTACTGCTAATCACATACTTTGCTCTTTGACAATTTTTTTTTCTAATTTATAAAATTTGGTACTGGCATCTATCTTAAAATGGAACGCTAAAGTGTATAGATCCGTAAAATGCGCCAAGGAGGTGATACAGTGGTGCGATAAGTTCGCCAAACTGACTTAACGGTTCGCATTACGTTAATATGACG
>CM075852.1:5678563-5731063 GCA_037975125.1 Latrodectus hesperus | reverse complement strand
TTATAGTGCTGACAAAACGCTCTTTCTTATGTAATATTTATAAATGTCCACTCAAAGTTCTGAATAGTCGTCATTTAATTAGAGAGTGTTTATGAAAAATACTGCTAATATTTAGTATTTACTTCCAGGGATTATACAGGAACGTTTTATGCTAATGAGCAATGATTGTTGTTTCCTCTGCTCAAACAATGAAGAACAAAGTAAATAATTTTGTCTCCTTTTCGATATTAAATGGTAGTAAAAGCATGTTATAAGTAAGTATGTAGTCATTGCTGTTTGATCTTTTTTATATAACCACATGTCACTTTCTAGAATATTACTATCCAGGTTTTACAATGGACCATTGAATCGGCTATAATGATTCCCTTATTCCCTCGAAACAATAGAGTTACGAATTACCTCCTCATATTTAGAATGTATGCTAATTAAATAAAATTATTGAAATTAATTAAAATTTAAATAATTTTAAACTTACAAAATGTGAAGTTTCTAAAATCATTAAGTATGTTAAAAATTTGTTGTTAATATACTAAAAATGTTTCGGAATCATAAAATACATCTAAGAATATATAACAGTATCACTATTTCAATATAATAATGTTTTCGATGGAATGCTTGGAAAAAATTCATTAATTCTCTTTATTTTTATTTGCTTTTCAAAGCGTAAAATATTTTCATTTGCCTAAAGTTCTCTAGCCCTATCCTTGAATGTAAGAGATACGTTTCTAAAACGAACAAAAACCAAAAGTAGCATTGCTAAAAACAGACCATGGCATAATGAAAGAATACAACAAACTGGAAACACTGAAAAAATAAAATTTTATAGTCTGCAGTTACTTTAAAAAACATCTAAGAATTTCTAACACATTCTTTCAACAAAATAAATTACCAAAATCACTATCTATCGGATTATTAATTCTAATATTGAATTAATTCTGGTATTTTTGCACAATTAACGTAAATTTTCTTTTTAAATTTATTAATATAATTTTTCTTTTATTTTTTCAATGAATAAGTTTTAATTTAAGAAAATATTTTAATAATATCTTCCTTTAAAAAAATTAGATTTTTGGATAGGAATATTATATAATAGGATTTTAAAAAATTTTGGTTTGTGAAAAAAGTAGAAAGACACCTGCAAAAATATTCTCATTTTGAGGCCTGTAGCAGTTTAATATGCTAAAAATATTGTTATTTTAAACTGTCCTTCTTTCAAAAGCTATATTTTGTTAAGAAAAAATCCTCAATTTTTTTACAGTTAAAATGCCTAGGAAACTTTTAAGCGAATTTTAAAAATGCCAAATTTTGTCACATAAAGATGAAAGGAAGGTGTAAGATATATTGCTAGGCATCTACTCATTAGTCCAAACGCTGTTTCTAACTTTTAGAAAAATCCAAAGAGTCAAAGGAAAGTAAACTCTGGCAAACAAAAAATTGACACTAACTGATCAAAAAAAACCCCTAAAGAACTTTAAGCAAATTGTAGAAGCTTTCGAAAAGCACAAGAGCCATCTAGAATCACAGATTCAACCAGAAGAACACTTTACAACTAGCTAACAGATTCGTTTATATTTAAGTAAAGAGAGCACCATCTGAAATGGAACGAAAGACACACTGAACATCAGCTACTATGGGCCAAAGAATATATGATTTGGAACTCGAATGAACTCCAGTAGTTTATTATGATGAAAAAAGTTGAATTTAGATTGCCAAGACGATTGTCAATATTATTAGGATAATATTAGATTCTTTATTTTTTTAATATAACAATATAAGATTCTTTATTTTTTTAATTTCAAAAGAAATTTAAATTATGTAAAAGAATTTTTTAAAGTTCGATGTGAATTGTGACGGTATCTGTTATCGAAACCAGAACATTCAGCATAACTCATCTTTTTTTATACGTTATGCTGAATGCTTTGTTGAAAATACTATAATTTGAAATTTATGTTGAAGGTATAATTGGATTAATCTTTTTTGACAATGAGCGAATTCGTATTAAAAAGTGAAAAATCCCGTAAAACAAAGAAAAGAGTTCTTTGAACCTAAAATTTTTTAAAAGCGCTACGTCTGATTATTTGAAAAAACACGGTCGATAACTTTAATTCATGGCTAAAATTGAGGAATAAAAAAGTTCAAAAGTGGAGCCTAATTCTCCATATGCAGGTTGTATAAAACAATCATGCTCGATGAATAAAAGGTAATCGAAATGGAAGACGACAGAACCTTAGGTTTGACCTCCATAATTTGCATAATCATGCTTTAGACCAGGCATGGGCAAACATTTTCGATCGCGGGTCAAAAATTGGAAGAAAAAAAATGTTGGTGGGCCAAGACAAATTTTTCTAAAATTAAAAAAAAAACAAAAACAATAAATAATTTTTAAATATGTTAATGAGATGAGTAAAATTGCGATTTCTTTTGTAAATGTGCCTTTTATATTGAGGTTCGAAGTGAATTGTACTGATTCTAAGGAACGAAGCTAAATGCTTATCTGTCAGTCTACTTGTGAAATGATTCTTTCTAAGGTTCACATAGTTGAAAACACCTGTTCGCATATATAAGATGAAGCAAACATAGCACTGATTTTCTGGGCGTGAGATAATAATCTAGCAATAATTAACAAAGATCTTCCTCTTTGCAGTTGTCTGAGCTTGCTGTTTCCGTCGATTTCTGTTTTGTAGGATAAAAATAGAAAAAGCAAAAATATCCTCAATCCTTTGAAAATGAATAAAGTGGAAAATTTAAACAAAGTGGGAAAAGATATGAATGTATAGTATATAAATCAAATTTTCTTTTAACTTTCGTCGAACCAACAATTTAAAATTTAATCCGCGGGCCCCATAAAACCTTCCGGGTGGCCTGAGTTGGCCCATCCCTGCTTTAGACATTTGAAATCGAACCATATGGTAAAATAAAACCCACAACGAATGAATGTCTTACAAAACGGAACGATATTTAAGGTGCAAATTAATTTGTATGCCTTTGAAACCTTTCTTTAGTTAGTAACATTGATTAACACTTACTTAACATTCATTTTCAGCGTCCGCGGTGGCCTAGTTTGTTGGGGCACCATTCTCATCATCCGAAGGGGTCGAATTGGAACCGAAATTCCAGCGTGTTTCAACAGGATAATGCACGACTGCATGTTGCCCGTACTGTTCTGAATTTCCAGATTCGACTGTTACCCTGGCCACACTGTAAAAAAAAAACGGAAGAAATACAGTAAAAATCACTGTTATTTAAATAGCTATCATAGGAACACTAATGATTACAGTAAATTTTACTGTAAAATTCAGCCACAGAAAATCGTTTGCTATTGAGCATGCGCTATTGAGCATGTTCTTAATTCTTTTGGAATAAGACTAGCATCAGATTCAATAATGAGGATTAGTAATATCGACACCTAATTGAGCCGCTTGCAATGGTAGATTATGTTTTTTATTCCTTATTCGTGATTGAAACTATAGGATATTTTACATATTTAATCATTCACTGCCAAATATATCTGCATTAATTGTCACGAGACAACCAATGGATGGTGTTTGGCAGTCATCCATAAAGAATGCTTCAAATCTTTGATCTATGTTTGATTTTCTCTCAGATGCTATAAATATAATCTTTTGTCATACATGATAAATAGTCATCTTCTCATCACCCTTGATGATTTTTAAAAATCACCATCTAGAATGCATAATATTAATCTTATTCACATCATGATAATTATAATTTGTCAACTGCAGCTAATCACAGAAAATCTCCATCAGACACGAATGGTATATAATCTTCACCAATGATTAATATAAAAAGTCATAGCCTATGTGATTAATAGTAAAAAGTCAACATTGATTAAAGGTAAAAAGTCGTCGCCAGTGATGAATAGTTAAAAGTCGTCTCCAGTGATTAATGGCTAAAAGTCGTCACCAATGATTACTAGTAAAATGTCATCGCCAGTGATTTGAAGAAATTGTCGTCGCCCGTGATGAATAATAAAAAGTCGTCATCCGTGATGTATAGTAGGAAGTCATCCGCATCTACAAATGTGTCTCCCTGTCTTTACAATAGTTGCCTTTGTTTGTAAGAATTCTTCCCCGTTTCTTCCAGATATAAATATTAAACGAAGTTATTACTTTCTCAAATATTTTTTATGCATCAATTATTTTGCTAAGCGAAAATTCTTGTAAAACAATAAATCACAGAAAATGGCAAATGGGTTTTTCGGTGACCGTTTTCTTTCATCAACGGAATTATTTAATATTAGCTTGAATTTCAGTTATGTTGGAGCTCTGACTTTAGAAAGTTTCTAATTCTGATGAATGGGTTAGCAATGTGTTAAATCTATTGCATTTTATATTTGAGCGAGAGTTAAAAGTCATCCGAGTTTTAAAATCTTTTTTTCTCAATCTTTCCTTTAAAGAAGGTTTTCTTAAGAATGCTTTAAGGTAATAATTTTAACTGAAATTTGTTAATTAAAAAAATTTCAATTATTTAACTAAGTTGAAAAGAGTTACTTTATGGAGATGCTTTGTAAGATTAAGAAGTTCATTTTAAGAGCAAAACATTGTAAACAGTAATAAATTCTTGATAACATAATGTTCTTTCTCATTTAAAATAATTGCATATTCTAAACACTTTCGCAAATTATTGAACTTCGTCGTAAAATGTATAACAATATACTTAAATTTCTATACAATACGTTTTATAATATATCTAAATTAATAATATACAACTTTCTGGCCAACTGTAAAAATATTGTGCAAAGAAATAAACTATTTATAACTAATATAATTCCTGCAAGAAATTTTTTCATTTATATTCATAAAACTTCATATGAGAAATATTTGTTAATTATTGAAAATAAAACAAAGTGAAATAAAATTTAAATAAGAATTATGCTTTGCGCTCTTAAAAATGAATGTTTTCTAATATAAAATTTAAGAAATATCAATTTCCAGAGTAAAAACCATATACTGAAAAATAATTGTCCTATTAAAAGTTATTGTTTCTGAGTGTGTTTATAAGTCTAATTTATTTTATCAATTCGATTTAGTACTGGTATACGAAACAATATATAGTTGTCTTAGTTTTTATTCCAAAATCTCTCTTTTCTTAATAGCGAAAAGGAAAACATTTTCTGTCTGAGTTTTGCTTCCTGAAAATTTTTAAAAATGCTTTATTTCATTATACGTTTCTGTTATAAAGTTTAAATATATGAAAACAATTGCCCTATAAGAGAGTATAATTGCAGTAAAGAAGGAAACAGTTGAAAATTTTGAGAAATATTTTGTTAGTTTATAAGAAATAAAAAATCTAATAAGTTATAATATGGGGAAAATGAATATTGAATAAGAAAAAGTCGTATTTAAGGAGTAGAGGAAAAGGATAATGGTTTGAAATTCATTTATTTCAACTAACTGTTTGCTGTATCATAAATGTAACCATATTCTTGAAAAGTAATCTGTAGGTTATTTGAAAATATACCATAAATTTACTTTAGATAAAATGTTTAAATAATAACCTTTCTATTATGTAACGTATTATCATTCTTATTTTTCTATTTCTTAATGAACATTTTTAAAAATCCCATATGAAATGAAAAAATGTATAAAAAATTAGAAGTATCAAAATTATTCATTATACAATCAATATTATTTTGATAAAGTTATTGAAACAATTTTCACTACATATTACGGATCATTTTCCAGACAGAAAATAAAGAATGATTATTTATTTTATCAATTTATGGAATACACAGATAATTAAGATAAATTCACCACTAAGTAAAAATTAGAATATAATAAGAATCTTAATATTAAAAATGTATGAAAGGATGGAATAAAATCTAAAGCACATTCAAATCAAGAAATATCATCTTTATTTTGGATCGCAACTTATCTATGATACACTTTTCTGAATTATTTTCTCAACATTTGCATTTAGAAACTGAAACGTGCCAAATAATACTTTTGCTGAAATGCAACAAATTATATAATATTATAAACTTTTAAAATTACAATCAGAGTTATAATTTGTCGATACCTTAATTAATATAATATGATTCCTATAATTTAATCTTATTACCAAAAATTCTTGTTTAATTAAAAATTTCCTGTAACTTAAAATTCAATATCTTACATCTTATACTTAACCAAAGACTATAAACTGTGTTATATTTATCAATATTTTTATTAATGCAATTTAAATAATTATTAATGGAGAAAGATTAACTTTGAAGAGG
This sequence comes from Latrodectus hesperus, assembly GCA_037975125.1. Lineage (NCBI taxonomy): Eukaryota > Metazoa > Arthropoda > Arachnida > Araneae > Theridiidae > Latrodectus > Latrodectus hesperus. Next base: position 5,724,825 of record CM075852.1, on the reverse strand, counting down.
TAATTTTGAGTACATTTTATTCATGCTTCGCATGTTAGGGATGGGATTTATCGAACGGCAGTACCAATAAATTAAAAAAGAATATAATTTCTACAAATATCCCTAAGTTAGAATCTTTCACATATATATTTATATGGTGAAATGTATATGGTGATGAATTGCATCAATAAACGACGTGTATTTTTTCTCAGGTATGGCCTATGGGATAATACGTAAATACTGTAATATCTATATAGGTAATAAAATACGAAATGTTCAGCAAATGTGTGTAAATTAGAGCATTTGGAAATATGATGATGTAAGTATATTTATTTTTGCTTGCAATAAAGAAGTTGTTAACTTGGAGTAGAAATTACTCTTACGTAAAATATAGAATAAAATGTAAATTTAAATAGTGAAAATTTCAAAAATTATTTTAAAATTAGACTTTTCAATTACATGCCAAAAAGAGAGTTAATATGCATTTCTATCCAGAATAATATGATATTAATTTCAAAGATAATTTTTACTATGATAAATAGGTTAAATAATATGGCTGCTGCCTACATAAAAGCTTAGAAAACATGGGCAATATGCGGTCATTCAGAGTTATGGTTCGAAAACGGTCACCGAATAAAGCCTATTATTGGTATACAGCAATTTGGCGTAGATTTTGAAATATGATAAAAGTAGGAAGCTTTGGGCTCATTTTTGGTTACACTATTGATGTAAGTTCGAAATTCCAAGTTTGAGATTTTATAATAAAAAATGTATTATTCCATATATTCGGAAAGAAACATTAAGATAACATTTTTCGATACAAAACATTACTGGTTAAAAGCCGTTTCAGTACTATTATAAATTTTTGCTTAGCTATTTCAAAAGACAGGGAGATACATTGTATCAGAGACAAATCTCATCATTTACAATTTCCATTTTCGACGGATTTTCGACGTTGGAACAACGCTCCTCTCCGTAACAGATTCTTTTAGGAGAAGTGCCTTGCTCCTGGTCATAATATCCGTCTTTAATGGAATTTGTAAAGAAGGGTCTGGATCTGACACACAGGTTGAAGTTTCCCAATCCATGGGTTCTTCCTCATCGAGGAGGATGGAACCCTTGGAGAGAAAGACATTAACCTGCCCGAAAATATCAGGACTGGGTTCCCAGTCCATCGGCTCAATAGCGTCAAGATTAGGAACTCGTACTGACATCATGAACGTTAGGCTTAGCAAATGGTGCAAGATATTAAATAAATAAAGCCCAAAACTTATAAATATTTGCTTAATTCAATTAAATTTGCAAAGTTATAAATACAATTTACAAATTTATACAAGTGTATACAAACTTATCCGTTTTAATTACTAAAATTTCTCTCAGCGTTTTCAGAGTAAACAAACACAGAACTTGACTCCAAAGCTTTAAATGGCGTCTTAGCTAACCATCACAAATTGCAAGTCAGCCAATAAGAAGTCTACAACTGAGTTAGTACTCCACGCACAATTTCACAGTATGAAAGAACATGGTTATTGTGTTAGGAAGAACGATTTTATCCCAGAATAAAATGCTTAATCATGACTTAAAATTTACACATGTATTAAGTTATTTGTGCTATTTTTCGAAAATTAACATTCTAAATTACCTGTTATTTATCTTTTTTTATTATATAAACATCGTAGATATTTTAACCAGTTTATTATCAATAATTTTCATTTTTGGCTAACTTTAATCGTGATTTAATCCACATGTTTGTTTTTGTATTATTTAAAATCATTTTAAATAGGAGAAAAACTATTCACATAATAAAAGTAGAAAATGTCATAATTTAATTAACCTCATTCTGTTAAATGAACAGCAATATTAAACTTTAGTAGCCGCAGGTAAAGTTAGTGCTGGTTTCTATCCAACTGCCATTGGTTAAACGCAAAACATAAAGTGTAAATAAATTCAGTAAAGATAATTATGATTCTAAAAGACGCTAGTTGAAAAGATGTAATATTGTAACCTTAATTAGAATAATCCTTCATCCAATGCGCTTTAGCATTATTAAATGAAATATTTTTAAGGTATGGATTACCTCGTTGCCTAATAAATGATAATGGGTCTCAATTTGTCAGTGCAGTAATGCAACAGTTATGTTTTGTTTTGAACATCCATCAAAGTCTCATACCTGTTTACCATCCACAGGCCAATCCTGTCGAACGCAAAAACAGAGATTTGAAACCTCGTTTTATTTTATAGCAAAAATTATATTTTTGGAGAAAAAAGGTTTTATATAGTGTGCCCAAGTAGAACAAATGACTTCTAATTCTCCTGAACACTTTTTATAAAATTCCGAAATATCTGCAGAAATTCCCATTCAATAAAAAAACGAATGGGCTCATTTAGTATCAAATCACATTCTAAATTAATTTACAGTACTTATTTTATAATTAAAAATGTATTTTCGGTAGAAAATGTCTTTTTCATATTGCACCATGTGACAAGACATGGAACGTGAGAGCATGAAATTCAAAATTCCTTGATATATTACGAAATCCCTTATATTTTGGGAAACGGTTGCTTGAATTTACAAATAGAGAATAATTTACTGCTAGAAACATCATTCATTTGATTAAGAAAAATGTATATTTTGAGTGAAACCGCATGACTGCAAATTTGAATTATTGCTTCATTTGATCAGTTCATTAGGTTGCAAATATGTGTCTTTATAACTTCATCACTGCCCCAGGTATATTTAAATGGTTTCCTGTAATTAATATAGAATAGAAATATAATGCATACGCAACTGTTTATTTTATAACAAAAATAAGATTTTAAGAGAAATATGCGTTTTTATATAGTAAACCCATGTAGCACAAATGACTTCTAGTTCTCCTGAACATTTTTTTATAAAATTCCGAAGTGTATTTAGACATTCCCATTCAATGAAATAAACGAATGGATTCATTTAGTGTTGTAACCAAATCAAAAACAAATTATATTAATTATTTTATTATAAAAAATCCTTTTCTGGAGGTAAATGTCTTTTTCATATTGCATCATGTGATAGGACATGGTACGCAAGAGCATGAAATTAAAAATTCCTCGATATCTTACATATCGAGGAATATATAAGAAATACATAAGGAATACCTAAGAGATTTCCCCATATATATTGCACGAAACGATTGCTTGAATTAAGTATTAGAAAACAATTTACTGTTAGACACATCATTCATTTGATTATAAAAAATGTTTATTTTAAGAGAAACCACGTGACTGCAAATTTGAATTTCTGCTTCATATGATCAGTTCATTAGGTTGCAAAAATGTATTCTTATATCTTCATTTCTGCCCCAAGTATAATAATGGTTTGCTGTAATTAATATAGAGTAGAAATATATTGCCTACGCATTTGTTTATTTTATAACAAAAATTATATTTTCGGAGATAAATGCGTTTTTATATAGTATACCCAAGTAGCACAAATGACTTCTGATACCCGTATATATTTTTTACAAAATTCCGAAATATCTATAGAAATTCCCATTTAATAAAAAGCGATTGGGCTCATTTAGTATTGAGTCACATTCTAAAACAAATTACAGTACTTAATTTATTATAAAAATTGCATTTTTTGAAGAAATTCTAAAAAATATATGATTTATTGTAAGCTTTAATGTTTGATGAATCTCATTAAAATAAAGACACAATTATGAAAGCAAAAAACATTATACTTTAAGATTTTGTCAGAATTATTTAAATGTATATGCTTAACGCTCAGAAAAAATTTAATCTTAGCATATTATTCTCATTTAGAGATTTTCTTTTTAAAACTTTCATAAATATATTTTTAAAGTACTTATAAAACGTATAATATTCTGTTTCTAATCTCAAAATTGTAATTTGAGATATATTTTACATGGATAAAACATTTAAGTATTTGTTTTTCAAAAGTAAAATCCATGTTCCTAGAAATAAGTATAAACATAATTAAATTTGAATATAGTATAAAATAATCACTTTACCCTCGATTTTTATCTCATGTATGAACGTATAAAAAAAATATATATATATCAAACTAAAAACTAAATAGATCCGGTGAAGGCACTGCAGAAGTATACTAAATAAATACGCAATTGAAAACGTAACAAATAGTTAATAACAGATAAAAATAACAAATACTTTTGGCCGATTAAATCGACCCGAGCTGAGAAACATAGTTCTCCTACAAAAGCAAGCTAAAACAAAAGTGCGACTAAAAAACTATATAACAAATTCAAAATACAAGTTGCAAAGAACGCCCTCTGGCGTTCAGGCAGGACCAAGTGGGTTGCTGCGGATTGATATTTTCCACAGCTCCCCACCATGAACTCTCCAAAGAGTTCATCAATAGTATCTATAGAATTATTGCAATAAAACAAATACAAGAAAACTTTAGTTATAAATGACAAAAATAAACTAATATTAAATGGTTAATACTCAAAGATTACAAACTTATACACAAGATTATTCCAGTTTGCTTAACTACATTTAAACAAATATTTATATAAACAGCCTTTATAAGGATTAAAATTATTCAATGTTGGCGAACAAATTATTAAATTTTTGAACAAATTACTGTAATTATAAATAGGAAAAAATTTAAAATTTCACAAATCACTAAATTATATCAACATTTTAAAACTTAAAATTTGAACCTTAGAAGTATAAGAATATACAAAATTACAATCAAAACATATATATCAATTAAATTACAATCAAACTTATACAGAATTCAGGTTACAAATAAAGGTATTTTCAATAAATGTTTCAAAAATATCAATAAAGGATACACAAAACCAGTTCACTCGTTCAGTTCGAAAGGGTATATCAATTGTACTGGTTTTCTGAAAAGACCCTTTTTGGTTTTAACAATACAGGCTCTAACGTGTTCATCTCTACCTTGAAAAGTTTCTTGAACTATTCCTAAGTCCCATAGCAGTTTGGATTTAGAGGATCCTTCGACGAGCACAACATCATTAATCTTCACTTCTGGACAAACATTTGGGGACTTATAACGATGCACAGTTTTCAAATCGAGAAGGTATTGTTCTTTCCATTTGTTCCAAAAATGTTTCAAAAGAACAGTTTGATATTGTTTTCTCTTGATCAAAGATTCTCTATTTGACAGACTATTTGCTAATTCAGCGAAGTGAAGAGGATAATCATGATTTTTTCTTCCATATTGCAAGAAATCAAGAGGTGTTAAAGGATCGAGCTCAGAAAATTTAGCTGTCACATAAGATAAAGGTCTCGAGTTGATAATATATTCGATTTCAGTTATAATCGTTGCTAGTTCTTCGAACGTTAGGAGAGCTTTCCCCAGAATTTTTCTGAGTGGATCTTTTACTGATTTCACGAGCGGTTCATAAAATCCGCTCCACCAGGGAGCTCTTTCAATGATGTATTTCCATGTAATCCCTCGAGATGAAATGAAATCTTTAGATTCCGAATGCTGTAAAATGTTAAAAAAATCCATGAAGTCCCGGTTTGCAGCTTTAAGCGTTTTAGCATTATCTGAATAAAGAACGCTGCAACTACCTCGCCTGAAAATGAATCTCTGAAAAGCGAGTAAGAAATGTTTTGTAGACATCGATGAGACTAATTCTAATTGTTGATTTCTTACATTTTTCGTTTTGATTTTGGGCCAAAATTGCTCTGCTTGTTTAAGCCAAGATGGCCCATGCCACCAAAGTTCGCTGTTCTTCAATTCCTTAACTGACTTCCCTCTGCTTAAAATATCAGCTGGGTTTTCTTTCCCAGGGCAATGATTCTATTTCGATGGTTCAGTCAACTTTTGAATTTCTTCTATCCTATTTTTAACGAATGGCTTGAAACGGGACGATTCACCTTTGTTCCAATGATAAACGATAGAGGAGTCTGTATGAAAATAACAAGGTTTCTGCAACTTTAATGCTTTGGAAACTTTTCCACACAGCCTAGCAGAAAGCAGTGCTCCCATCAATTCTAATCTAGGCAGAGAAAGTGTCTTTAATGGAGCAACCCTGCTTTTCGAGGAGACAAAACTAGTTACAACAGTCCCGTCAACCTTGACGACACGAAAATATAATACTGCACCATAGGCCTTTTTAGATGCGTCCGAAAAGAAATGAAATTGCACATCAATTGCAGCTAAATCCGTGAAATGATAAAAACGAGGAATTGTCACTAAACTAAGTTCCTTCAATTCAAAACACCTTTCTCTAAATGGTCTTTGTACAATCTGCAGCATTTCTTGATCCCAGAAAAGACCTAATTCCCATACTTTCTGAATAAGAATTTTCAAACGAATTACATAGGGAGCCACAAATCCTATTGGATCAAAGATTCGACCAGCAACTTGCAAAAATCTTTTTGTGTCAGTCCTTTCGATACAAAGGATAATAGATTTTCTATATCAAAATAAAACAAATCTCTATCAGTATCCCAGGAAATGCCAAGCACTTTATAATTTATCGTATTTTGACCGATTGGGCTTGATTTTGTTTCAGTAGAGAAACCGTTTTTCATCCAAAGTTCACGTAACTCCACAGAATTTGTAGCCCATTTATGTAAAGGCGTATTCGCTTCGCTAAAAATCTGGCCACATTCAACAGCAGTTGTGTAGGCAGATGCAACAGTATTTTGTCCTCCTATGATATCATCAACATAACAGTTGTTCAAAAGTTCATGAGTTTGTGGAAAAAGAGAAGAATATTTTTTCAAATGACGTTTAATTGTTTCACTTAAGAGGAAGGGTGAGCTGTTTATTCCAAATAAAACTTTATTAAATCTGAGAACTTTTAAAGACTCCGAAAGGGAAAAAGGATTGTCAGTCCAAAAGAACTTTGTTACATTTTTGTCCGATTTATCTATCTCTATATTCAAAAATGCTTGTTTAATATCTACTGTAAATGCGATTGGATGTTTTCGAAAGGACAATAAAAGTTCAAATAAATCAGGATACAAATTAGGACCTACATACAAACTGTCATATAATGAAAGCTTGCCTCTTTCATGAGAGGAAGCATCAAAAACAATTCTGAGTTTGCTAGACACCTTATCATGACGAATAACTGCCCTATGCGGCAAATAAAATTCTGCACTATCTACTACACAAGACTCGGGAACAGGTTCTACAATGTTTTGATCTATGTAATTATCTACAACATTTTTATATTCATTATATAAGGAGATATCATTTTGAAACCTATAACACAATTTTGAAAATCTTCCATACGCAACATCATAATTATTATCAAGTGATTCTTTTAAATTATCCTTCCAGGGAAATTTAACTACATATCTACCATCTCGAAACCGAATATTCTCTTCAAATTCTCGCGAAATTTTGTTATCATTACAATTTAGATTATCGTTAGCTGGTTCAACTCCTAGATTTTCTATTTGCGAAAATGTCTCTAATTGTTTCGAAATGACTTCTTCTATTACTACTTTCATAGTGAAAGTATCCCTGAAATTTTTGTTAGAAGTCTGCGATTCCAATTAAGCACCAGCCGTAGAGAGATTCAGCAGCTACAAGTTTTCGATTTAATTCGTTTTTATTCTACCCGTCATAATATTATAATAATAGTCCGCGCCTATTAAAATTTAAATCTCAACATCTTTATTAGATGTATCCGCTAATTTTAAGTTTCTTAAATGTTTATTATGAATTGTGATGTTTATGTCGGGCGGGGGAATATGAGCAGTGGATATTTTTTCCGTTTCCAATGCCTCGATTTCTAAATATGAATTTCGAACTTCCTTATTTTCTAATCTTAATCTAACTACATTAAATGTTTTTTCAATAGGAAATTGGTTCCTGAAGGAATAAACAAAAAGTTTTTCTTTTCGAATGACTGGAAGTTTCAATAATTTCGAAAGCTCTTTTTCAATAAAGGTTCGCTGCGCCGCTGTGTCGGCCAATAAACGACATTTTCTATACTGGTCTCCATTACGAGCAATAACTGACGCAGTTTGCAATAAAACTTTTTGCAATTTAGTTTCGGTTTTACAAGAAGACAAGTTAGTAATGATGTCATTATTTTCTTCTTGTATGATGGAAACTGCTTCGTTAGAATTATTATGATACTTGTAACAAAGGGATTTTGGGTGTGATTTTGAGCCACAAAATGAGCATCTTTTATCCTTTTTAAGTTTTAAACAAGATGAAATTGGGTGTCCACTCGGAAAACAAAAGAAACAAAGCTTATTTCTTTTCAAATAATCGCGCTTCATTTCTATGCTGACTGAATCGCAGGAAAAAGAGTCGTGCGAATTCTCCTTACAAAAAAACACATTTATTAGGTGTTGTGTGACTCACTAAAAGCTCGGCCGCTGAAGAATTATTGCCTTTCGGTTTTCGAAAAGCGTCGCGGTGGGAGAACTTTGACCCGAAGGCCCCACTACTGCACGCTTGAAAAGGGGGAGTTGAAGTTTGTTTTTCTTTAGCAGGAGGATGGAAAGAGAGAGCTCTTTCGCGACTTAGTATTTCTTCACCTAAAAACTGAAGAAGAGATCCCAAATTCCAATCATCCTTTTTACTTTTTCTACTAAATTCTAAGGTTAAATCAGCGGGTAATACTTTTAAAATTATCGGGGTTAAAAGATTACCATATGATTCCGAGCTTATACTAAACTTTCTAAATTCCTAATTTCTGTTTCCGCACGATCGTACAATTTTCTTAAACTATTCGTTTCGCTTGTATTTTTTATGGGAGTTAAGCTTAGCAGAGTTTCTAAATGCGCATTAATGAGTAGATTCTTTTGTCCAAATCGATACTTTAATAATTCTAAAGCTGCATCATAATTAATTTCTGTTAATGCGAAACCGGAAATAGCTTTCGCTGCTGCACCTCCTACTAGGCTTTTAAGGTACATTAGATTTTCAATTTTAGATAAACTACAATTTTTATCGATTGCATTTTCAAACTGACTGATAAATTCTAACCAAGATCTGTGGTCACCATAGAATTTATTAACAGTTAATTTTGGCAATTTAACTGATTGTCTAGACTGTTCTCCCTTTGAACTAAGTGCATCAGTAGAGTCAACAACAGGTGACACAATTGGAGGGGTAAGAGTTTTCATTCTTTGTGTAATTCTACATTTATAAGATATTAAATTTTCCATAAAAATCTCACATTGTTCGACTTCCCTCTCAATTTCTTTAGCATCGATAACACTAAGAAGCTCATTATCAGCAAATTTTAGACTATCAATTTTTTCAATTAATTGATTATTTAATATTTCTAAAGTATTGACATTAGTTTCATTAAGTAAAGTGACATCTAAGTTTTTAACCAATCTAGTAGCACTGCTCTTAAGAGCTTTTCGTTTGTTCTTAATTTTTTCGGTATCCATATTAAATAATATACAAATCAAGAATAAACAACTCACCCTAATTATTCTCCAGTAATAAATATCCAATTGATGGAAGAAGCAACGATATTCCCACAAAAGGCGAAGAGTTATAAATGAAGCACAACAGAATGCTGATGGAATAAAACTATAACAGCAATGAAAGCTAATATGTAATTGTTTAGATGGCTTACTTTTAAAAAGAAATCTATTCCTTCCAAATAATCTGATTTTAATATTAAATTATAGAAAAGTTCCTAATATTAAACGTCACCTTCCGCATACGTCCTTCTATGTATTATTCAGTTTAGTGTTTTGTATTTCATTTAAAGTTTTCCACATCCATTTCCCAACCCCAATATACCAGCCTAATTTAAATGTCAAAATTTTGTGATGAAATATTTAAAATTATATTCTATTAAATTATCGACTTAAACTTTCTTCACTTATACCTAGTATTGTCCAACTAATATGTTATTGTTTCTATGGCTTAGTTTTAATAGGAAATCTATTCCTTCCAAATAATCTGATTTTTATATTAAATTATAGAAAAGTTTCTAATATTAAACCCGCCACCTTCCGCATTCTTCCATCTATGTAGCATTGAGTGTAGTGTTTTACATTTCATTCAAAGTTTTCCACATCCATTTCCAAACCTCAATATACCAACCTAATTTAAATGTCAAATATTTGTGCTGAACATTTTTTAAATTCTATTCTATTAAATAATCGACTTTAACTGTCTTCACTAATACCTAGTATTGTCCAACTAATATGTAATTGTTTCCAGTGCTTACTTTTAAAAAGAAATCTGTTACTTCCAAATAATCTGATTTTAATATTAAATTATAGAAAGGTTCCTAATATTAAACCGTCACCTTCAGCATACGCCCTTCTATGTAGCATTTAGTGTAGTGTTTTATATTTCATTTAAAGTTTTCCACATCCAGTTACTAAACCCCAATATACCAACCTAATTTAAAGGTCAAAATTTTGTGCTGAAATTTTAAAATTTACATTCTATTAAATAATCGACTTAAACTTTCTTCACTTATACCTAGTATTGTCCAACTAATATGTAATTGTTTCCATTGCTTACTTTTGAAAAGAAATCTATTCCTTCCAAATAATCTGATTTTAATATTTAGTTATAGAAAAGTTCCAAATATTATACCCGCCACCTTCCGCATACGTCCTTTTATGTAACATTGAGTGTAGTGTTTTATATTTCATTTAAAATTTTCCACTTCCATCCTAAACCCAATATACCAACCTAATTTAAATGTCAAAATTTGTTGCTGAAATTTTTATAATTATATTATATTAAATTATCGACTTAAATTTCCTTGACTTATACCTAGTATTGTCCAACTAATATGTAATTGTTTCCATTGCTTACTTTTGAAAAGAAATCTATTCCTTCCAAATAATCTGATTTTAATATTTAGTTATAGAAAAGTTCCAAATATTATACCCGCCACCTTCCGCATACGTCCTTCTATGTAACATTGAGTGTAGTGTTTTATATTTAATCTAAAATTTTCCACTTCCATCCTAAACCCAATATACCAACCTAATTTAAATGTCAAAATTTGTTGCTGAAATTTTTATAATTATATTATATTAAATTATCGACTTAAATTTCCTTGACTTATACCTAGTATTGTCCAACTAATATGTAATTGTTTCCATTGCTTACTTTTGAAAAGAAATCTATTCCTTCCAAATAATCTGATTTTAATATTTAGTTATAGAAAAGTTCCAAATATTATACCCGCCACCTTCCGCATACGTCCTTCTATGTAACATTGAGTGTAGTGTTTTATATTTAATCTAAAATTTTCCACTTCCATCCTAAACCCAATATACCAACCTAATTTAAATGTCAAAATTTGTTGCTGAAATTTTTATAATTATATTATATTAAATTATCGACTTAAATTTCCTTGACTTATACCTAGTATTGTCCAACTAATATGTAATTGTTTCCATTGCTTACTTTTGAAAAGAAATCTATTCCTTCCAAATAATCTGATTTTAATATTTAGTTATAGAAAAGTTCCAAATATTATACCCGCCACCTTCCGCATACGTCCTTCTATGTAACATTGAGTGTAGTGTTTTATATTTAATCTAAAATTTTCCACTTCCATCCTAAACCCAATATACCAACCTAATTTAAATGTCAAAATTTGTTGCTGAAATTTTTATAATTATATTATATTAAATTATCGACTTAAATTTCCTTGACTTATACCTAGTATTGTCCAACTAATATGTAATTGTTTCCATTGCTTACTTTTGAAAAGAAATCTATTCCTTCCAAATAATCTGATTTTAATATTTAGTTATAGAAAAGTTCCAAATATTATACCCGCCACCTTCCGCATACGTCCTTCTATGTAACATTGAGTGTAGTGTTTTATATTTAATCTAAAATTTTCCACTTCCATCCTAAACCCAATATACCAACCTAATTTAAATGTCAAAATTTGTTGCTGAAATTTTTATAATTATATTATATTAAATTATCGACTTAAATTTCCTTGACTTATACCTAGTATTGTCCAACTAATATGTAATTGTTTCCATTGCTTACTTTTGAAAAGAAATCTATTCCTTCCAAATAATCTGATTTTAATATTTAGTTATAGAAAAGTTCCAAATATTATACCCGCCACCTTCCGCATACGTCCTTCTATGTAACATTGAGTGTAGTGTTTTATATTTAATCTAAAATTTTCCACTTCCATCCTAAACCCAATATACCAACCTAATTTAAATGTCAAAATTTGTTGCTGAAATTTTTATAATTATATTATATTAAATTATCGACTTAAATTTCCTTGACTTATACCTAGTATTGTCCAACTAATATGTAATTGTTTCCATTGCTTACTTTTGAAAAGAAATCTATTCCTTCCAAATAATCTGATTTTAATATTTAGTTATAGAAAAGTTCCAAATATTATACCCGCCACCTTCCGCATACGTCCTTCTATGTAACATTGAGTGTAGTGTTTTATATTTCATTTAAAATTTTCCACTTCCATCCTAAACCCAATATACCAACCTAATTTAAATGTCAAAATTTGTTGCTGAAATTTTTATAATTATATTATATTAAATTATCGACTTAAATTTCCTTGACTTATACCTAGTATTGTCCAACTAATATGTAATTGTTTCCATTGCTTACTTTTGAAAAGAAATCTATTCCTTCCAAATAATCTGATTTTAATATTTAGTTATAGAAAAGTTCCAAATATTATACCCGCCACCTTCCGCATACGTCCTTCTATGTAACATTGAGTGTAGTGTTTTATATTTAATCTAAAATTTTCCACTTCCATCCTAAACCCAATATACCAACCTAATTTAAATGTCAAAATTTGTTGCTGAAATTTTTATAATTATATTATATTAAATTATCGACTTAAATTTCCTTGACTTATACCTAGTATTGTCCAACTAATATGTAATTGTTTCCATTGCTTACTTTTGAAAAGAAATCTATTCCTTCCAAATAATCTGATTTTAATATTTAGTTATAGAAAAGTTCCAAATATTATACCCGCCACCTTCCGCATACGTCCTTCTATGTAACATTGAGTGTAGTGTTTTATATTTCATTTAAAATTTTCCACTTCCATCCTAAACCCAATATACCAACCTAATTTAAATGTCAAAATTTGTTGCTGAAATTTTTATAATTATATTATATTAAATTATCGACTTAAATTTCCTTGACTTATACCTAGTATTGTCCAACTAATATGTAATTGTTTCCATTGCTTACTTTTGAAAAGAAATCTATTCCTTCCAAATAATCTGATTTTAATATTTAGTTATAGAAAAGTTCCAAATATTATACCCGCCACCTTCCGCATACGTCCTTCTATGTAACATTGAGTGTAGTGTTTTATATTTCATTTAAAATTTTCCACTTCCATCCTAAACCCAATATACCAACCTAATTTAAATGTCAAAATTTGTTGCTGAAATTTTTATAATTATATTATATTAAATTATCGACTTAAATTTCCTTGACTTATACCTAGTATTGTCCAACTAATATGTAATTGTTTCCATTGCTTACTTTTGAAAAGAAATCTATTCCTTCCAAATAATCTGATTTTAATATTTAGTTATAGAAAAGTTCCAAATATTATACCCGCCACCTTCCGCATACGTCCTTCTATGTAACATTGAGTGTAGTGTTTTATATTTCATTTAAAATTTTCCACTTCCATCCTAAACCCAATATACCAACCTAATTTAAATGTCAAAATTTGTTGCTGAAATTTTTATAATTATATTATATTAAATTATCGACTTAAATTTCCTTGACTTATACCTAGTATTGTCCAACTAATATGTAATTGTTTCCATTGCTTACTTTTGAAAAGAAATCTATTCCTTCCAAATAATCTGATTTTAATATTTAGTTATAGAAAAGTTCCAAATATTATACCCGCCACCTTCCGCATACGTCCTTCTATGTAACATTGAGTGTAGTGTTTTATATTTCATTTAAAATTTTCCACTTCCATCCTAAACCCAATATACCAACCTAATTTAAATGTCAAAATTTGTTGCTGAAATTTTTATAATTATATTATATTAAATTATCGACTTAAATTTCCTTGACTTATACCTAGTATTGTCCAACTAATATGTAATTGTTTCCATTGCTTACTTTTGAAAAGAAATCTATTCCTTCCAAATAATCTGATTTTAATATTTAGTTATAGAAAAGTTCCAAATATTATACCCGCCACCTTCCGCATACGTCCTTTTATGTAACATTGAGTGTAGTGTTTTATATTTCATTTAAAATTTTCCACTTCCATCCTAAACCCAATATACCAACCTAATTTAAATGTCAAAATTTGTTGCTGAAATTTTTATAATTATATTATATTAAATTATCGACTTAAATTTCCTTGACTTATACCTAGTATTGTCCAACTAATATGTAATTGTTTCCATTGCTTACTTTTGAAAAGAAATCTATTCCTTCCAAATAATCTGATTTTAATATTTAGTTATAGAAAAGTTCCAAATATTATACCCGCCACCTTCCGCATACGTCCTTTTATGTAACATTGAGTGTAGTGTTTTATATTTCATTTAAAATTTTCCACTTCCATCCTAAACCCAATATACCAACCTAATTTAAATGTCAAAATTTGTTGCTGAAATTTTTATAATTATATTATATTAAATTATCGACTTAAATTTCCTTGACTTATACCTAGTATTGTCCAACTAATATGTAATTGTTTCCATTGCTTACTTTTGAAAAGAAATCTATTCCTTCCAAATAATCTGATTTTAATATTTAGTTATAGAAAAGTTCCAAATATTATACCCGCCACCTTCCGCATACGTCCTTTTATGTAACATTGAGTGTAGTGTTTTATATTTCATTTAAAATTTTCCACTTCCATCCTAAACCCAATATACCAACCTAATTTAAATGTCAAAATTTGTTGCTGAAATTTTTATAATTATATTATATTAAATTATCGACTTAAATTTCCTTGACTTATACCTAGTATTGTCCAACTAATATGTAATTGTTTCCATTGCTTACTTTTGAAAAGAAATCTATTCCTTCCAAATAATCTGATTTTAATATTTAGTTATAGAAAAGTTCCAAATATTATACCCGCCACCTTCCGCATACGTCCTTTTATGTAACATTGAGTGTAGTGTTTTATATTTCATTTAAAATTTTCCACTTCCATCCTAAACCCAATATACCAACCTAATTTAAATGTCAAAATTTGTTGCTGAAATTTTTATAATTATATTATATTAAATTATCGACTTAAATTTCCTTGACTTATACCTAGTATTGTCCAACTAATATGTAATTGTTTCCATTGCTTACTTTTGAAAAGAAATCTATTCCTTCCAAATAATCTGATTTTAATATTTAGTTATAGAAAAGTTCCAAATATTATACCCGCCACCTTCCGCATACGTCCTTTTATGTAACATTGAGTGTAGTGTTTTATATTTCATTTAAAATTTTCCACTTCCATCCTAAACCCAATATACCAACCTAATTTAAATGTCAAAATTTGTTGCTGAAATTTTTATAATTATATTATATTAAATTATCGACTTAAATTTCCTTGACTTATACCTAGTATTGTCCAACTAATATGTAATTGTTTCCATTGCTTACTTTTGAAAAGAAATCTATTCCTTCCAAATAATCTGATTTTAATATTTAGTTATAGAAAAGTTCCAAATATTATACCCGCCACCTTCCGCATACGTCCTTTTATGTAACATTGAGTGTAGTGTTTTATATTTCATTTAAAATTTTCCACTTCCATCCTAAACCCAATATACCAACCTAATTTAAATGTCAAAATTTGTTGCTGAAATTTTTATAATTATATTATATTAAATTATCGACTTAAATTTCCTTGACTTATACCTAGTATTGTCCAACTAATATGTAATTGTTTCCATTG
This sequence comes from Latrodectus hesperus, assembly GCA_037975125.1. NCBI lineage: Eukaryota > Metazoa > Arthropoda > Arachnida > Araneae > Theridiidae > Latrodectus > Latrodectus hesperus. The sequence goes on along the minus strand of CM075852.1, from coordinate 5,708,986 downwards.
CTTACTTTTGAAAAGAAATCTATTCCTTCCAAATAATCTGATTTTAATATTTAGTTATAGAAAAGTTCCAAATATTATACCCGCCACCTTCCGCATACGTCCTTTTATGTAACATTGAGTGTAGTGTTTTATATTTCATTTAAAATTTTCCACTTCCATCCTAAACCCAATATACCAACCTAATTTAAATGTCAAAATTTGTTGCTGAAATTTTTATAATTATATTATATTAAATTATCGACTTAAATTTCCTTGACTTATACCTAGTATTGTCCAACTAATATGTAATTGTTTCCATTGCTTACTTTTGAAAAGAAATCTATTCCTTCCAAATAATCTGATTTTAATATTTAGTTATAGAAAAGTTCCAAATATTATACCCGCCACCTTCCGCATACGTCCTTTTATGTAACATTGAGTGTAGTGTTTTATATTTCATTTAAAATTTTCCACTTCCATCCTAAACCCAATATACCAACCTAATTTAAATGTCAAAATTTGTTGCTGAAATTTTTATAATTATATTATATTAAATTATCGACTTAAATTTCCTTGACTTATACCTAGTATTGTCCAACTAATATGTAATTGTTTCCATTGCTTACTTTTGAAAAGAAATCTATTCCTTCCAAATAATCTGATTTTAATATTTAGTTATAGAAAAGTTCCAAATATTATACCCGCCACCTTCCGCATACGTCCTTTTATGTAACATTGAGTGTAGTGTTTTATATTTCATTTAAAATTTTCCACTTCCATCCTAAACCCAATATACCAACCTAATTTAAATGTCAAAATTTGTTGCTGAAATTTTTATAATTATATTATATTAAATTATCGACTTAAATTTCCTTGACTTATACCTAGTATTGTCCAACTAATATGTAATTGTTTCCATTGCTTACTTTTGAAAAGAAATCTATTCCTTCCAAATAATCTGATTTTAATATTTAGTTATAGAAAAGTTCCAAATATTATACCCGCCACCTTCCGCATACGTCCTTTTATGTAACATTGAGTGTAGTGTTTTATATTTCATTTAAAATTTTCCACTTCCATCCTAAACCCAATATACCAACCTAATTTAAATGTCAAAATTTGTTGCTGAAATTTTTATAATTATATTATATTAAATTATCGACTTAAATTTCCTTGACTTATACCTAGTATTGTCCAACTAATATGTAATTGTTTCCATTGCTTACTTTTGAAAAGAAATCTATTCCTTCCAAATAATCTGATTTTAATATTTAGTTATAGAAAAGTTCCAAATATTATACCCGCCACCTTCCGCATACGTCCTTTTATGTAACATTGAGTGTAGTGTTTTATATTTCATTTAAAATTTTCCACTTCCATCCTAAACCCAATATACCAACCTAATTTAAATGTCAAAATTTGTTGCTGAAATTTTTATAATTATATTATATTAAATTATCGACTTAAATTTCCTTGACTTATACCTAGTATTGTCCAACTAATATGTAATTGTTTCCATTGCTTACTTTTGAAAAGAAATCTATTCCTTCCAAATAATCTGATTTTAATATTTAGTTATAGAAAAGTTCCAAATATTATACCCGCCACCTTCCGCATACGTCCTTTTATGTAACATTGAGTGTAGTGTTTTATATTTCATTTAAAATTTTCCACTTCCATCCTAAACCCAATATACCAACCTAATTTAAATGTCAAAATTTGTTGCTGAAATTTTTATAATTATATTATATTAAATTATCGACTTAAATTTCCTTGACTTATACCTAGTATTGTCCAACTAATATGTAATTGTTTCCATTGCTTACTTTTGAAAAGAAATCTATTCCTTCCAAATAATCTGATTTTAATATTTAGTTATAGAAAAGTTCCAAATATTATACCCGCCACCTTCCGCATACGTCCTTTTATGTAACATTGAGTGTAGTGTTTTATATTTCATTTAAAATTTTCCACTTCCATCCTAAACCCAATATACCAACCTAATTTAAATGTCAAAATTTGTTGCTGAAATTTTTATAATTATATTCTATTAAATTATCGACTTAAATTTCCTTGACTTATACCTAGTATTGTCCAACTAATATGTAATTGTTTCCAGTGCTTACATTTAAAAAGAAATCTGTTATTTCCAAATAATCTGATTTTAATATTAAATTATAGAAAGGTTCCTAATATTAAACGTCACCTTCAGCATACGCCCTTCTATGTAGCATTTAGTGTAGTGTTTTATATTTCATTTAAAGTTTTCCACATCCAGTTACAAACCCCAATGTACCAACCTAATATAAAGGTCAAAATTTTGTGCTGAAATTTTAAAATTTACATTCTATTAAATAATCGACTTAAACTTTCTTCACTTATACCTATTATTGTCCAACTAATATGTAATTTTTTCAGTGCTTAATTTTAAAAAGAAATCTATTCCTTCCAAATAATCTGATTTTAATATTAAATTATAGAAAAGTTCCGTATACGTCCTTCTATGTAACATTGAGTGTAGTGTTTTATATTTCATTTAAAGTTTTCCACATCCATCTCCCAACCCCAATATACCAACCTAATTTAAATGTCAAAATGTGGTGCTTAAATTTTTATAATTATATTCTATTAAAATATCGACTTAATATTTCTTCACTTATACCTAGTATTTTCCAACTAGTATGTAATTGTTTCGACGTATTACTTTTGAAAAGAAATCTATTCCTTCCAAATAATCTGATTTTAATATTTAGTTATAGAAAAGTTCCAAATATTATACCCGCCACCTTCCGCATACGTCCTTCTATGTAACATTGAGTGTAGTGTTTTATATTTCATTTAAAATTTTCCACTTCCATCCTAAACCCAATATACCAACCTAATTTAAATGTCAAAATTTGTTGCTGAAATATTTAAAATTATATTGTATTAAATTATCGACTTAAATTTCCTTGACTTATACCTAGTATTGTCCAACTAATATGTAATTGTTTCCATTGCTTACTTTTGAAAAGAAATCTATTCCTTCCAAATAATCTGATTTTAATATTTAGTTATAGAAAAGTTCCAAATATTATACCCGCCACCTTCCGCATACGTCCTTCTATGTAACATTGAGTGTAGTGTTTTATATTTAATCTAAAATTTTCCACTTCCATCCTAAACCCAATATACCAACCTAATTTAAATGTCAAAATTTGTTGCTGAAATTTTTATAATTATATTATATTAAATTATCGACTTAAATTTCCTTGACTTATACCTAGTATTGTCCAACTAATATGTAATTGTTTCCATTGCTTACTTTTGAAAAGAAATCTATTCCTTCCAAATAATCTGATTTTAATATTTAGTTATAGAAAAGTTCCAAATATTATACCCGCCACCTTCCGCATACGTCCTTCTATGTAACATTGAGTGTAGTGTTTTATATTTAATCTAAAATTTTCCACATACATGTCCCAACCCCAATATACCAACCTAATTTAAATGTCAAAATGTGGTGCTTACATTTTTATAATTATATTCTATTAAATTATCGACTTAATATTTCTTCACTTATACCTAGTATTGTCCAACTAATATGTAATTGTTTCGACGGCTAACTTTTAAAAAAAATCTATTCCTTCCAAATAATCTGATTTTAATACTAAATTATAGAAAAGTTTCTAATATTAAACCCTCCATCTTCCGCATATGTAGCATTGAGTGTAGTGTTTTATATTTCATTTAAAGTTTTCCACATCCATTACCCAACCCCAATATACCAACCTTATTTAAATGTCGAAATTTTTTGCTGAAATTTTTAATATTATATTCTATTAAATTTTCGACATAAACTTTCTTCACTTATATCTAGTATTGTCAAACTAATATGTAATTGTGTCTTTGGCATAGTTTTAAAAAGAAACCTATTCCTTCCAAATAATCTGATTTTAATATTAAATTATAGAAAAGTGCCTGATATTAAACCCGCCACCTACCGCGCCGAGCTGGCAGCCTAATGGTTAGCGCTCTTGCCTTCGGTTCAGCAGTTCGTGGGTTCGAACCCCACCTTGGGCATTACATGGAAGGACGTATGCGGAAGATGGAGGGTTTAATATTGGAAACTGTTATATAATTTAATATTAAAATCAGATTAATTGAAAGGAATAGATATCTTTTTAAAAGTAAGCACTGGAAACAATTACATATTAGTTGGACAATACTAGGTATAAATGAAGAAAGTTTAAGTCGATAATTTAATAGCATATAATTTTAAAATTTTCAGCAAAGAATTTTCACATTTAAATTAGGTTGGTATGTTGGGGTTGGGAAGTGGATGTGGAAAACTTTAAATGAAATATAAAACACTACACTCAATGCTACATAGAAGGGCGTATGCTGAAGGTGGCGGGTTTAATATTAGGAACTTTTCTATAATTTAATATTAAAATCAGATTATTTAGAAGGAATAGATATCTTTTTAAAAGTAAGCACTGGAAACAATTACATATTAGTTGGACAATACTAGGTATAAATGAAGAAAGTTTAAGTCGATAATTTAATAGCATATAATTTTAAAATTTTCAGCAAAGAATTTTCACATTTAAATTAGGTTGGTATGTTGGGGTTGGGAAGTGGATGTGGAAAACTTTAAATGAAATATAAAACACTACACTCAATGCTACATAGAAGGGCGTATGCTGAAGGTGGCGGGTTTAATATTAGGAACTTTTCTATAATTTAATATTAAAATCAGATTATTTAGAAGGAATAGATATCTTTTTAAAAGTAAGCACTGGAAACAATTACATATTAGTTGGACAATACTAGGTATAAATGAAGAAAGTTTAAGTCGATAATTTAATAGCATATAATTTTAAAATTTTCAGCAAAGAATTTTCACATTTAAATTAGGTTGGTATGTTGGGGTTGGGAAGTGGATGTGGAAAACTTTAAATGAAATATAAAACACTACACTCAATGCTACATAGAAGGGCGTATGCTGAAGGTGGCGGGTTTAATATTAGGAACTTTTCTATAATTTAATATTAAAATCAGATTATTTAGAAGGAATAGATATCTTTTTAAAAGTAAGCACTGGAAACAATTACATATTAGTTGGACAATACTAGGTATAAATGAAGAAAGTTTAAGTCGATAATTTAATAGCATATAATTTTAAAATTTTCAGCAAAGAATTTTCACATTTAAATTAGGTTGGTATGTTGGGGTTGGGAAGTGGATGTGGAAAACTTTAAATGAAATATAAAACACTACACTCAATGCTACATAGAAGGGCGTATGCTGAAGGTGGCGGGTTTAATATTAGGAACTTTTCTATAATTTAATATTAAAATCAGATTATTTAGAAGGAATAGATATCTTTTTAAAAGTAAGCACTGGAAACAATTACATATTAGTTGGACAATACTAGGTATAAATGAAGAAAGTTTAAGTCGATAATTTAATAGCATATAATTTTAAAATTTTCAGCAAAGAATTTTCACATTTAAATTAGGTTGGTATGTTGGGGTTGGGAAGTGGATGTGGAAAACTTTAAATGAAATATAAAACACTACACTCAATGCTACATAGAAGGGCGTATGCTGAAGGTGGCGGGTTTAATATTAGGAACTTTTCTATAATTTAATATTAAAATCAGATTATTTAGAAGGAATAGATATCTTTTTAAAAGTAAGCACTGGAAACAATTACATATTAGTTGGACAATACTAGGTATAAATGAAGAAAGTTTAAGTCGATAATTTAATAGCATATAATTTTAAAATTTTCAGCAAAGAATTTTCACATTTAAATTAGGTTGGTATGTTGGGGTTGGGAAGTGGATGTGGAAAACTTTAAATGAAATATAAAACACTACACTCAATGCTACATAGAAGGGCGTATGCTGAAGGTGGCGGGTTTAATATTAGGAACTTTTCTATAATTTAATATTAAAATCAGATTATTTAGAAGGAATAGATATCTTTTTAAAAGTAAGCACTGGAAACAATTACATATTAGTTGGACAATACTAGGTATAAATGAAGAAAGTTTAAGTCGATAATTTAATAGCATATAATTTTAAAATTTTCAGCAAAGAATTTTCACATTTAAATTAGGTTGGTATGTTGGGGTTGGGAAGTGGATGTGGAAAACTTTAAATGAAATATAAAACACTACACTCAATGCTACATAGAAGGGCGTATGCTGAAGGTGGCGGGTTTAATATTAGGAACTTTTCTATAATTTAATATTAAAATCAGATTATTTAGAAGGAATAGATATCTTTTTAAAAGTAAGCACTGGAAACAATTACATATTAGTTGGACAATACTAGGTATAAATGAAGAAAGTTTAAGTCGATAATTTAATAGCATATAATTTTAAAATTTTCAGCAAAGAATTTTCACATTTAAATTAGGTTGGTATGTTGGGGTTGGGAAGTGGATGTGGAAAACTTTAAATGAAATATAAAACACTACACTCAATGCTACATAGAAGGGCGTATGCTGAAGGTGGCGGGTTTAATATTAGGAACTTTTCTATAATTTAATATTAAAATCAGATTATTTAGAAGGAATAGATATCTTTTTAAAAGTAAGCACTGGAAACAATTACATATTAGTTGGACAATACTAGGTATAAATGAAGAAAGTTTAAGTCGATAATTTAATAGCATATAATTTTAAAATTTTCAGCAAAGAATTTTCACATTTAAATTAGGTTGGTATGTTGGGGTTGGGAAGTGGATGTGGAAAACTTTAAATGAAATATAAAACACTACACTCAATGCTACATAGAAGGGCGTATGCTGAAGGTGGCGGGTTTAATATTAGGAACTTTTCTATAATTTAATATTAAAATCAGATTATTTAGAAGGAATAGATATCTTTTTAAAAGTAAGCACTGGAAACAATTACATATTAGTTGGACAATACTAGGTATAAATGAAGAAAGTTTAAGTCGATAATTTAATAGCATATAATTTTAAAATATTTCAGCACAAGAATTTTCACATTTAAATTAGGTTGGTATGTTGGGGTTGGGAAGTGGATGTGGAAAACTTTAAATGAAATATAAAACACTACACTCAAAGCTTCATAGATGGACGTATGCGGAAGGTGGTGGGTTTAATATTAGGAACTTTTCTATAATTTAAAATTAAAATCAGATTATTTGGAAGGAATAGATTTCTTTTTAAAAGTAAGCCATCTGGAAACAATTACATATTAGCTTTCATTGCTGTTATAGTTTTATTCCATCAGCATTCTGTTGTGCTTCATTTATAACTCTTCGCCTTTTGTGGGAATATCGTTGCTTCTTCCATCAATTGGATATTTATTACTGGAGAATAATTAGGGTGAGTTGTTTATTCTTGATTTGTATATTATTTAATATGGATACCGAAAAAATTAAGAACAAACAAAAAGCTCTTAAGAGCAGTGCTACTAGATTGGTTAAAAACTTAGATGTCACTTTACTTAATGAAACTAATGTCAATACTTTAGAAATATTAAATAATCAATTAATTGAAAAAATTGATAGTCTAAAATTTGCTGATAATGAGCTTCTTAGTGTTATCGATGCTAAAGAAATTGAGAGGGAAGTCGAACAATGTGAGATTTTTATGGAAAATTTAATATCTTATAAATGTAGAATTACACAAAGAATGAAAACTCTTACCCCTCCAATTGTGTCACCTGTTGTTGACTCTACTGATGCACTTAGTTCAAAGGGAGAACAGTCTAGACAATCAGTTAAATTGCCAAAATTAACTGTTAATAAATTCTATGGTGACCACAGATCTTGGTTAGAATTTATCAGTCAGTTTGAAAATGCAATCGATAAAAATTGTAGTTTATCTAAAATTGAAAATCTAATGTACCTTAAAAGCCTAGTAGGAGGTGCAGCAGCGAAAGCTATTTCCGGTTTCGCATTAACAGAAATTAATTATGATGCAGCTTTAGAATTATTAAAGTATCGATTTGGACAAAAGAATCTACTCATTAATGCGCATTTAGAAACTCTGCTAAGCTTAACTCCCATAAAAAATACAAGCGAAACGAATAGTTTAAGAAAATTGTACGATCGTGCGGAAACAGAAATTAGGAATTTAGAAAGTTTAGTATAAGCTCGGAATCATATGGTAATCTTTTAACCCCGATAATTTTAAAAGTATTACCCGCTGATTTAACCTTAGAATTTAGTAGAAAAAGTAAAAAGGATGATTGGAATTTGGGATCTCTTCTTCAGTTTTTAGGTGAAGAAATACTAAGTCGCGAAAGAGCTCTCTCTTTCCATCCTCCTGCTAAAGAAAAACAAACTTCAACTCCCCCTTTTCAAGCGTGCAGTAGTGGGGCCTTCGGGTCAAAGTTCTCCCACCGCGACGCTTTTCGAAAACCGAAAGGCAATAATTCTTCAGCGGCCGAGCTTTTAGTGAGTCACACAACACCTAATAAATGTGTTTTTTTGTAAGGAGAATTCGCACGACTCTTTTTCCTGCGATTCAGTCAGCATAGAAATGAAGCGCGATTATTTGAAAAGAAATAAGCTTTGTTTCTTTTGTTTTCCGAGTGGACACCCAATTTCATCTTGTTTAAAACTTAAAAAGGATAAAAGATGCTCATTTTGTGGCTCAAAATCACACCCAAAATCCCTTTGTTACAAGTATCATAATAATTCTAACGAAGCAGTTTCCATCATACAAGAAGAAAATAATGACATCATTACTAACTTGTCTTCTTGTAAAACCGAAACTAAATTGCAAAAAGTTTTATTGCAAACTGCGTCAGTTATTGCTCGTAATGGAGACCAGTATAGAAAATGTCGTTTATTGGCCGACACAGCGGCGCAGCGAACCTTTATTGAAAAAGAGCTTTCGAAATTATTGAAACTTCCAGTCATTCGAAAAGAAAAACTTTTTGTTTATTCCTTCAGGAACCAATTTCCTATTGAAAAAACATTTAATGTAGTTAGATTAAGATTAGAAAATAAGGAAGTTCGAAATTCATATTTAGAAATCGAGGCATTGGAAACGGAAAAAATATCCACTGCTCATATTCCCCCGCCCGACATAAACATCACAATTCATAATAAACATTTAAGAAACTTAAAATTAGCGGATACATCTAATAAAGATGTTGAGATTTAAATTTTAATAGGCGCGGACTATTATTATAATATTATGACGGGTAGAATAAAAACGAATTAAATCGAAAACTTGTAGCTGCTGAATCTCTCTACGGCTGGTGCTTAATTGGAATCGCAGACTTCTAACAAAAATTTCAGGGATACTTTCACTATGAAAGTAGTAATAGAAGAAGTCATTTCGAAACAATTAGAGACATTTTCGCAAATAGAAAATCTAGGAGTTGAACCAGCTAACGATAATCTAAATTGTAATGATAACAAAATTTCGCGAGAATTTGAAGAGAATATTCGGTTTCGAGATGGTAGATATGTAGTTAAATTTCCCTGGAAGGATAATTTAAAAGAATCACTTGATAATAATTATGATGTTGCGTATGGAAGATTTTCAAAATTGTGTTATAGGTTTCAAAATGATATCTCCTTATATAATGAATATAAAAATGTTGTAGATAATTACATAGATCAAAACATTGTAGAACCTGTTCCCGAGTCTTGTGTAGTAGATAGTGCAGAATTTTATTTGCCGCATAGGGCAGTTATTCGTCATGATAAGGTGTCTAGCAAACTCAGAATTGTTTTTGATGCTTCCTCTCATGAAAGAGGCAAGCTTTCATTATATGACAGTTTGTATGTAGGTCCTAATTTGTATCCTGATTTATTTGAACTTTTATTGTCCTTTCGAAAACATCCAATCGCATTTACAGTAGATATTAAACAAGCATTTTTGAATATAGAGATAGATAAATCGGACAAAAATGTAACAAAGTTCTTTTGGACTGACAATCCTTTTTCCCTTTCGGAGTCTTTAAAAGTTCTCAGATTTAATAAAGTTTTATTTGGAATAAACAGCTCACCCTTCCTCTTAAGTGAAACAATTAAACGTCATTTGAAAAAATATTCTTCTCTTTTTCCACAAACTCATGAACTTTTGAACAACTGTTATGTTGATGATATCATAGGAGGACAAAATACTGTTGCATCTGCCTACACAACTGCTGTTGAATGTGGCCAGATTTTTAGCGAAGCGAATACGCCTTTACATAAATGGGCTACAAATTCTGTGGAGTTACGTGAACTTTGGATGAAAAACGGTTTCTCTACTGAAACAAAATCAAGCCCAATCGGTCAAAATACGATAAATTATAAAGTGCTTGGCATTTCCTGGGATACTGATAGAGATTTGTTTTATTTTGATATAGAAAATCTATTATCCTTTGTATCGAAAGGACTGACACAAAAAGATTTTTGCAAGTTGCTGGTCGAATCTTTGATCCAATAGGATTTGTGGCTCCCTATGTAATTCGTTTGAAAATTCTTATTCAGAAAGTATGGGAATTAGGTCTTTTCTGGGATCAAGAAATGCTGCAGATTGTACAAAGACCATTTAGAGAAAGGTGTTTTGAATTGAAGGAACTTAGTTTAGTGACAATTCCTCGTTTTTATCATTTCACGGATTTAGCTGCAATTGATGTGCAATTTCATTTCTTTTCGGACGCATCTAAAAAGGCCTATGGTGCAGTATTATATTTTCGTGTCGTCAAGGTTGACGGGACTGTTGTAACTAGTTTTGTCTCCTCGAAAAGCAGGGTTGCTCCATTAAAGACACTTTCTCTGCCTAGATTAGAATTGATGGGAGCACTGCTTTCTGCTAGGCTGTGTGGAAAAGTTTCCAAAGCATTAAAGTTGCAGAAACCTTGTTATTTTCATACAGACTCCTCTATCGTTTATCATTGGAACAAAGGTGAATCGTCCCGTTTCAAGCCATTCGTTAAAAATAGGATAGAAGAAATTCAAAAGTTGACTGAACCATCGAAATAGAATCATTGCCCTGGGAAAGAAAACCCAGCTGATATTTTAAGCAGAGGGAAGTCAGTTAAGGAATTGAAGAACAGCGAACTTTGGTGGCATGGGCCATCTTGGCTTAAACAAGCAGAGCAATTTTGGCCCAAAATCAAAACGAAAAATGTAAGAAATCAACAATTAGAATTAGTCTCATCGATGTCTACAAAACATTTCTTACTCGCTTTTCAGAGATTCATTTTCAGGCGAGGTAGTTGCAGCGTTCTTTATTCAGATAATGCTAAAACGCTTAAAGCTGCAAACCGGGACTTCATGGATTTTTTTAACATTTTACAGCATTCGGAATCTAAAGATTTCATTTCATCTCGAGGGATTACATGGAAATACATCATTGAAAGAGCTCCCTGGTGGAGCGGATTTTATGAACCGCTCGTGAAATCAGTAAAAGATCCACTCAGAAAAATTCTGGGGAAAGCTCTCCTAACGTTCGAAGAACTAGCAACGATTATAACTGAAATCGAATATATTATCAACTCGAGACCTTTATCTTATGTGACAGCTAAATTTTCTGAGCTCGATCCTTTAACACCTCTTGATTTCTTGCAATATGGAAGAAAAAATCATGATTATCCTCTTCACTTCGCTGAATTAGCAAATAGTCTGTCAAATAGAGAATCTTTGATCAAGAGAAAACAATATCAAACTGTTCTTTTGAAACATTTTTGGAACAAATGGAAAGAACAATACCTTCTCGATTTGAAAACTGTGCATCGTTATAAGTCCCCAAATGTTTGTCCAGAAGTGAAGATTAATGATGTTGTGCTCGTCGAAGGATCCTCTAAATCCAAACTGCTATGGGACTTAGGAATAGTTCAAGAAACTTTTCAAGGTAGAGATGAACACGTTAGAGCCTGTATTGTTAAAACCAAAAAGGGTCTTTTCAGAAAACCAGTACAATTGATATACCCTTTCGAACTGAACGAGTGAACTGGTTTTGTGTATCCTTTATTGATATTTTTGAAACATTTATTGAAAATACCTTTATTTGTAACCTGAATTCTGTATAAGTTTGATTGTAATTTAATTGATATATATGTTTTGATTGTAATTTTGTATATTCTTATACTTCTAAGGTTCAAATTTTAAGTTTTAAAATGTTGATATAATTTAGTGATTTGTGAAATTTTAAATTTTTTCCTATTTATAATTACAGTAATTTGTTCAAAAATTTAATAATTTGTTCGCCAACATTGAATAATTTTAATCCTTATAAAGGCTGTTTATATAAATATTTGTTTAAATGTAGTTAAGCAAACTGGAATAATCTTGTGTATAAGTTTGTAATCTTTGAGTATTAACCATTTAATATTAGTTTATTTTTGTCATTTATAACTAAAGTTTTCTTGTATTTGTTTTATTGCAATAATTCTATAGATACTATTGATGAACTCTTTGGAGAGTTCATGGTGGGGAGCTGTGGAAAATATCAATCCGCAGCAACCCACTTGGTCCTGCCTGAACGCCAGAGGGCGTTCTTTGCAACTTGTATTTTGAATTTGTTATATAGTTTTTTAGTCGCACTTTTGTTTTAGCTTGCTTTTGTAGGAGAACTATGTTTCTCAGCTCGGGTCGATTTAATCGGCCAAAAGTATTTGTTATTTTTATCTGTTATTAACTATTTGTTACGTTTTCAATTGCGTATTTATTTAGTATACTTCTGCAGTGCCTTCACCGGATCTATTTAGTTTTTAGTTTGATATATATATATTTTTTTTATACGTTCATACATGAGATAAAAATCGAGGGTAAAGTGATTATTTTATACTATATTCAAATTTAATTATGTTTATACTTATTTCTAGGAACATGGATTTTACTTTTGAAAAACAAATACTTAAATGTTTTATCCATGTAAAATATATCTCAAATTACAATTTTGAGATTAGAAACAGAATATTATACGTTTTATAAGTACTTTAAAAATATATTTATGAAAGTTTTAAAAAGAAAATCTCTAAATGAGAATAATATGCTAAGATTAAATTTTTTCTGAGCGTTAAGCATATACATTTAAATAATTCTGACAAAATCTTAAAGTATAATGTTTTTTGCTTTCATAATTGTGTCTTTATTTTAATGAGATTCATCAAACATTAAAGCTTACAATAAATCATATATTTTTTAGAATTTCTTCAAAAAATGCAATTTTTATAATAAATTAAGTACTGTAATTTGTTTTAGAATGTGACTCAATACTAAATGAGCCCAATCGCTTTTTATTAAATGGGAATTTCTATAGATATTTCGGAATTTTGTAAAAAATATATACGGGTATCAGAAGTCATTTGTGCTACTTGGGTATACTATATAAAAACGCATTTATCTCCGAAAATATAATTTTTGTTATAAAATAAACAAATGCGTAGGCAATATATTTCTACTCTATATTAATTACAGCAAACCATTATTATACTTGGGGCAGAAATGAAGATATAAGAATACATTTTTGCAACCTAATGAACTGATCATATGAAGCAGAAATTCAAATTTGCAGTCACGTGGTTTCTCTTAAAATAAACATTTTTTATAATCAAATGAATGATGTGTCTAACAGTAAATTGTTTTCTAATACTTAATTCAAGCAATCGTTTCGTGCAATATATATGGGGAAATCTCTTAGGTATTCCTTATGTATTTCTTATATATTCCTCGATATGTAAGATATCGAGGAATTTTTAATTTCATGCTCTTGCGTACCATGTCCTATCACATGATGCAATATGAAAAAGACATTTACCTCCAGAAAAGGATTTTTTATAATAAAATAATTAATATAATTTGTTTTTGATTTGGTTACAACACTAAATGAATCCATTCGTTTGTTTCATTGAATGGGAATGTCAAAATACACTTCGAAATTTTATAAAAAATGTTCAGGAGAACTAGAAGTCATTTGTGCTACATGGGTTTACTATATAAAAACGCATATTTCTCTTAAAATCTTATTTTTGTTATAAAATAAACAGTTGCGTATGCATTATATTTCTATTCTATATTAATTACAGGAAACCATTTAAATATACCTGGGGCAGTGATGAAGTGACAAAAGACACATATTTGCAACCTAGTGAACTGATCAAATGAAGCAATAATTCAACTTTGCAGTCATGCGGTTTCACTCAAAATATACATTTTTCTTAATCAAATGAATGATGTATCTAGCAGTAAATTATTCTCTATTACTAAATTCAAGCAACCGTTTCCCAAATTATAAGGGATTTCGTAATATATCAAGGAATTTTGAATTTCATGCTCTCGCGTTCCATGTCTTGTCACATGGTGCAATATGAAAAAGACATTTTCTACCGAAAATACATTTTTAATTATAAAATAAGTACTGTAAATTAATTTAGAATGTGATTTGATACTAAATGAGCCCATTCGTTTTTTTATTGAATGGGAATTTCTGCAGATATTTCGGAATTTTATAAAAAGTGTTCAGGAGAATTAGAAGTCATTTGTTCTACTTGGGCACACTATATAAAACCTTTTTTCTCCAAAAATATAATTTTTGCTATAAAATAAAACGAGGTCTCAAATCTCTGTTTTTGCGTTCGACAGGATTGGCCTGTGGATGGTAAACAGGTATGAGACTTTGATTGATGTTCAAAACAAAACATAACTGTTGCATTACTGCACTGACAAATTGAGACCCATTATCATTTATTAGGCGACGAGGTAATCCATACCTTAAAAATATTTCATTTAATAATGTTAAAGCGCATAGGATGAATGATTATTCTAATTAAGGTTACAATATTACATCTTTTCAACTAGCGTCTTTTAGAATCATAATTATCTTTACTGAATTTATTTACACTTTATGTTTTGCGTTTAACCAATGGCAGTTGGATAGAAACCAGCACTAACTTTACCTGCGGCTACTAAAGTTTAATATTGCTGTTCATTTAACAGAATGAGGTTAATTAAATTATGACATTTTCTACTTTTATTATGTGAATAGTTTTTCTCCTATTTAAAATGATTTTAAATAATACAAAAACAAACATGTGGATTAAATCACGATTAAAGTTAGCCAAAAATGAAAATTATTGATAATAAACTGGTTAAAATATCTACGATGTTTATATAATAAAAAAAGATAAATAACAGGTAATTTAGAATGTTAATTTTCGAAAAATAGCACAAATAACTTAATACATGTGTAAATTTTAAGTCATGATTAAGCATTTTATTCTGGGATAAAATCGTTCTTCCTAACACAATAACCATGTTCTTTCATACTGTGAAATTGTGCGTGGAGTACTAACTCAGTTGTAGACTTCTTATTGGCTGACTTGCAATTTGTGATGGTTAGCTAAGACGCCATTTAAAGCTTTGGAGTCAAGTTCTGTGTTTGTTTACTCTGAAAACGCTGAGAGAAATTTTAGTAA
This sequence comes from Latrodectus hesperus, assembly GCA_037975125.1. Lineage (NCBI taxonomy): Eukaryota > Metazoa > Arthropoda > Arachnida > Araneae > Theridiidae > Latrodectus > Latrodectus hesperus. The sequence goes on along the minus strand of CM075852.1, from coordinate 5,693,615 downwards.
TTAAAACGGATAAGTTTGTATACACTTGTATAAATTTGTAAATTGTATTTATAACTTTGCAAATTTAATTGAATTAAGCAAATATTTATAAGTTTTGGGCTTTATTTATTTAATATCTTGCACCATTTGCTAAGCCTAACGTTCATGATGTCAGTACGAGTTCCTAATCTTGACGCTATTGAGCCGATGGACTGGGAACCCAGTCCTGATATTTTCGGGCAGGTTAATGTCTTTCTCTCCAAGGGTTCCATCCTCCTCGATGAGGAAGAACCCATGGATTGGGAAACTTCAACCTGTGTGTCAGATCCAGACCCTTCTTTACAAATTCCATTAAAGACGGATATTATGACCAGGAGCAAGGCACTTCTCCTAAAAGAATCTGTTACGGAGAGGAGCGTTGTTCCAACGTCGAAAATCCGTCGAAAATGGAAATTGTAAATGATGAGATTTGTCTCTGATACAATGTATCTCCCTGTCTTTTGAAATAGCTAAGCAAAAATTTATAATAGTACTGAAACGGCTTTTAACCAGTAATTTTTTGTATCGAAAAATGTTATCTTAATGTTTCTTTCCGAATATATGGAATAATACATTTTTTATTATAAAATCTCAAACTTGGAATTTCGAACTTACATCAATAGTGTAACCAAAAATGAGCCCAAAGCTTCCTACTTTTATCATATTTCAAAAACTACGCCAAATTGCTGTATACCAATAATAGGCTTTATTCGGTGACCGTTTTCGAACCATAACTCTGAATGACCGCATATTGCCCATGTTTTTTAAGCTTTTATGTAGGAAGCAGCCATATTATTTAACCTATTTATCATAGTAAAAATTATCTTTGAAATTAATATCATATTATTCTGGATAGAAATGCATATTAACTCTCTCTTTGGCATGTAATTGAAAAGTCTAATTTTAAAATAATTTTTGAAATTTTCACTATTTAAATTTACATTTTATTCTATATTTTACGTAAGAGTAATTTCTACTCCAAGTTAACAACTTCTTTATTGCAAGCAAAAATAAATATACTTACATCATCATATTTCCAAATGCTCTAATTTACACACATTTGCTGAACATTTCGTATTTTATTACCTATATAGATATTACAGTATTTACGTATTATCCCATAGGCCATACCTGAGAAAAAATACACGTCGTTTATTGATGCAATTCATCACCATATACATTTCACCATATAAATATATATGTGAAAGATTCTAACTTAGGGATATTTGTAGAAATTATATTCTTTTTTAATTTATTGGTACTGCCGTTCGATAAATCCCATCCCTAACATGCGAAGCATGAATAAAATGTACTCAAAATTACCTCTTCAAAGTTAATCTTTCTCCATTAATAATTATTTAAATTGCATTAATAAAAATATTGATAAATATAACACAGTTTATAGTCTTTGGTTAAGTATAAGATGTAAGATATTGAATTTTAAGTTACAGGAAATTTTTAATTAAACAAGAATTTTTGGTAATAAGATTAAATTATAGGAATCATATTATATTAATTAAGGTATCGACAAATTATAACTCTGATTGTAATTTTAAAAGTTTATAATATTATATAATTTGTTGCATTTCAGCAAAAGTATTATTTGGCACGTTTCAGTTTCTAAATGCAAATGTTGAGAAAATAATTCAGAAAAGTGTATCATAGATAAGTTGCGATCCAAAATAAAGATGATATTTCTTGATTTGAATGTGCTTTAGATTTTATTCCATCCTTTCATACATTTTTAATATTAAGATTCTTATTATATTCTAATTTTTACTTAGTGGTGAATTTATCTTAATTATCTGTGTATTCCATAAATTGATAAAATAAATATTCATTCTTTATTTTCTGTCAGGAAAATGATCCGTAATATGTAGTGAAAATTGTTTCAATAACTTTATCAAAATAATATTGATTGTATAATGAATAATTTTGATACTTCTAATTTTTTATACATTTTTTCATTTCATATGGGATTTTTAAAAATGTTCATTAAGAAATAGAAAAATAAGAATGATAATACGTTACATAATAGAAAGGTTATAATTTAAACATTATTTTATCTAAAATAAATTTATGGTCTATTTTCAAATAACCTACAGATTACTTTTCAAGAATATGGTTACATTTATGATACTGCAAACACTTAGTTGAAATAAATGAAATTCCAACCATTATCCTCTTCCTATACTCCCTAAATACGACTTTTTCTTATTCAATATTCATTTTCCCCATATTATAACTTATTACACTTTTTATTTCTTATAAACTAACAAAATATTTCTCAAAATATTTCAACTGTTTCCTTCTTCACTGCAATTATACTCTCTTATAGGGCAATTGTTTTCATATATTTAAACTTTATAACAGAAACTTATAATGAAATAAAGCATTTTTAAAATTTTTCAGGAAGCAAAACTCAGATAGAAAATGTTTTCCTTTTCGCTATTAAGAAAAGAGAGATTTTGGAATAAAAACTAAAACAACTATATATTGTTTCCGTATACCAGTACTAATTTGAATTGATAAAATAAATTAGACTTATTAACACACTCAGAAACCATAAGTTTCAATAGGACAATATTTTTTCAGTATATGGTTGTTATTCTGGAAATTGATATTTCTTAAATTTAGGTCAAAATATATTCATTTTTAAGAGCGCAAAACATAATTCTTATTTAAATTTTATTTCACTTTGTTTTATTTTCAATAATTAACAAATATTTCTCATATGAAGTTTTATGAATATAAATGAAAAAATTTCTTGCAGGAATTATATTAGTTATAAATAGTTTATTTCTTTGCACAATATTTTTACAGTTGGCCAGAAAGTTGTATATTATTAATTTAGATATATTATAAAACGTATTGTATAGAAATTTAAGTATATTGTTATTTATTTTACGTCGAAGTTCAATAATTTGCGAAAGTGTTTAGAATATGCAATTATTTTAAATGAGAAAGAACTTTATGATATCAAGAATTTATTACTGTTTACAATGTTTTGCTCTTAAAATCAACTTCTTAATCTTACAAAGCATCTCCATAAAGTAACTCTTTTCAACTTAGTTAAATAATTGAAATTTTTTTAATTAACAAATTTCAGTTAAAATTATTACCTTAAAGCATTCTTAAGAAAACCTTCTTTAAAGGAAAGATTGAGAAAAAAATATTTTAAAACTCGGATGACTTTTAACTCTCGCTCAAATATAAAATGCAATAGATTTAACACATTGCTAACCCATTCATCAGAATTAGAAACTTTCTAAAGTCAGAGCTCCAACATAACTGAAATTCAAGCTAATATTAAATAATTCCGTTGATGAAAGAAAACGGTCACCGAAAAACCCATTTGCCATTTTCTGTGATTTATTGTTTTACAAGAATTTTCGCTTAGCAAAATAATTGATGCATAAAAAATATTTGAGAAAGTAATAACTTCGTTTAATATTTATATCTGGAAGAAACGGGGAAGAATTCTTACAAACAAAGGCAACTATTGTAAAGACAGGGAGACACATTTGTAGATGCGGATGACTTCCTACTATACATCACGGATGACGACTTTTTATTATTCATCACGGGCGACGACAATTTCTTCAAATCACTGGCGATGACATTTTACTAGTAATCATTGGTGACGACTTTTAGCCATTAATCACTGGAGACGACTTTTAACTATTCATCACTGGCGACGACTTTTTACCTTTAATCAATGTTGACTTTTTACTATTAATCACATAGGCTATGACTTTTTATATTAATCATTGGTGAAGATTATATACCATTCGTGTCTGATGGAGATTTTCTGTGATTAGCTGCAGTTGACAAATTATAATTATCATGATGTGAATAAGATTAATATTATGCATTCTAGATGGTGATTTTTAAAAATCATCAAGGGTGATGAGAAGATGACTATTTATCATGTATGACAAAAGATTATATTTATAGCATCTGAGAGAAAATCAAACATAGATCAAAGATTTGAAGCATTCTTTATGGATGACTGCCAAACACCATCCATTGGTTGTCTCGTGACAATTAATGCAGATATATTTGGCAGTGAATGATTAAATATGTAAAATATCCTATAGTTTCAATCACGAATAAGGAATAAAAAACATAATCTACCATTGCAAGCGGCTCAATTAGGTGTCGATATTACTAATCCTCATTATTGAATCTGATGCTAGTCTTATTCCAAAAGAATTAAGAACATGCTCAATAGCGCATGCTCAATAGCAAACGATTTTCTGTGGCTGAATTTTACAGTAAAATTTACTGTAATCATTAGTGTTCCTATGATAGCTATTTAAATAACAGTGATTTTTACTGTATTTCTTCCGTTTTTTTTTACAGTGTGGCCAGGGTAACAGTCGAATCTGGAAATTCAGAACAGTACGGGCAACATGCAGTCGTGCATTATCCTGTTGAAACACGCTGGAATTTCGGTTCCAATTCGACCCCTTCGGATGATGAGAATGGTGCCCCAACAAACTAGGCCACCGCGGACGCTGAAAATGAATGTTAAGTAAGTGTTAATCAATGTTACTAACTAAAGAAAGGTTTCAAAGGCATACAAATTAATTTGCACCTTAAATATCGTTCCGTTTTGTAAGACATTCATTCGTTGTGGGTTTTATTTTACCATATGGTTCGATTTCAAATGTCTAAAGCAGGGATGGGCCAACTCAGGCCACCCGGAAGGTTTTATGGGGCCCGCGGATTAAATTTTAAATTGTTGGTTCGACGAAAGTTAAAAGAAAATTTGATTTATATACTATACATTCATATCTTTTCCCACTTTGTTTAAATTTTCCACTTTATTCATTTTCAAAGGATTGAGGATATTTTTGCTTTTTCTATTTTTATCCTACAAAACAGAAATCGACGGAAACAGCAAGCTCAGACAACTGCAAAGAGGAAGATCTTTGTTAATTATTGCTAGATTATTATCTCACGCCCAGAAAATCAGTGCTATGTTTGCTTCATCTTATATATGCGAACAGGTGTTTTCAACTATGTGAACCTTAGAAAGAATCATTTCACAAGTAGACTGACAGATAAGCATTTAGCTTCGTTCCTTAGAATCAGTACAATTCACTTCGAACCTCAATATAAAAGGCACATTTACAAAAGAAATCGCAATTTTACTCATCTCATTAACATATTTAAAAATTATTTATTGTTTTTGTTTTTTTTTTAATTTTAGAAAAATTTGTCTTGGCCCACCAACATTTTTTTTCTTCCAATTTTTGACCCGCGATCGAAAATGTTTGCCCATGCCTGGTCTAAAGCATGATTATGCAAATTATGGAGGTCAAACCTAAGGTTCTGTCGTCTTCCATTTCGATTACCTTTTATTCATCGAGCATGATTGTTTTATACAACCTGCATATGGAGAATTAGGCTCCACTTTTGAACTTTTTTATTCCTCAATTTTAGCCATGAATTAAAGTTATCGACCGTGTTTTTTCAAATAATCAGACGTAGCGCTTTTAAAAAATTTTAGGTTCAAAGAACTCTTTTCTTTGTTTTACGGGATTTTTCACTTTTTAATACGAATTCGCTCATTGTCAAAAAAGATTAATCCAATTATACCTTCAACATAAATTTCAAATTATAGTATTTTCAACAAAGCATTCAGCATAACGTATAAAAAAAGATGAGTTATGCTGAATGTTCTGGTTTCGATAACAGATACCGTCACAATTCACATCGAACTTTAAAAAATTCTTTTACATAATTTAAATTTCTTTTGAAATTAAAAAAATAAAGAATCTTATATTGTGTAGGAATGCAAATGGCATAAGCAATGAGAAACTGAACTTGAACATTTATATTATCTACAGTTTTGGAATTTCGGGCATTTAACTTACACGGTAAATATAATGAGAACGTATATTTATAGAGGAATATTTCATAATTAAGAATAGTTTCTTTTTGATGATAATAATTTAAAATCTATTTTTCACTGAAAAAAAACTTTGTGCAGAGAATTTCATAATACAAAATATATAGGGTAGGCAACCATCCACACCTCATTCATACAAGGAAAGGACAAAGACAGGTTAAATAGAGAGAGAAAGTACATCCCTGCCCGAACCGGGATTCAAACCCAGGACCTCCTTATTCGTAGTCAGGCACGCTGACCACTAGACAAGTTGGTCAGCTACAAAACACATGAATTCGCGAAGTAAAACTGAAAATTACGGAATGAAACTAAAAACTTGTCTATCAAATTCCTGTGCCAATGGTATTAACTTCATGAAATGTATCCAATCTATCAGCACACTCTGTAGGCGTGGTTTATGCATTCTCTCAGTGAGATCTGAACCGAACACAGAACACTTGCTCTCTAAATCTCATGCTAAGAGAAGGAGCTGTTTCAGTCCTCCTAAATTCCTTTGTTTCTATGCAAGTTGTGTTGTCTGAAATAAATGCTATTTATTTTAAAAAATGCCTTCTGAAACAAAAGTTAAACATCAACTAACTGACACCATGATGGTGACCCGGCGTCAAGGCAGCAATGAATGAGATTCGCGGAATGCCGCTTAAGGAGGCGGATTTCAGCGAGTGCAACTATTCCGGAGGAGTATTTACCTAATGAAAAGAAGAGATGAAAAGAGCTGATATTTCCCTCGCTCGTCCACCCACTTTCGGCGTAAGAAGGCCCACTCTCACTCCGTGGTAGAGTTTTTGTTTGCGCATCCTATTTCCCGTGCATCTTTTGCTGATTAAAAAAATGACGGACTCTGTTCCAGGAGTGACAGCGATAAAACGATAAACATCTCCGTCTACAACCATGCAGATCCAGATCTATGGTTTATAATGGGTGAATCAACATTTGAATCGCCGCCCAACTTGTCTAGTGGTCAGTGTGTCTGACTAAGGATAGGAAGGTCCTGGGTTCGAATCGCGGTTCGGGCATGGATGTGCTTTCTCTCTCTTTCTATCCTGCCTTAGTCCTTTCCTTGTATGAATGGGTTGTGAATGGTTGCCTACCCTATAAACAGGTTCCTATGGCATGTGTGTACTGAGAAAGTCGGACTCCACACCAAAATAGAGTTCAGTTGGAAAAGTGGAGCAGCGCACCCCATATTGCCAGCCTGGCTGGCACACGACAACAACAATATTTGAATTAGGAATTCCAAAACCCATCACAGAGAGCAGGACGAAATACAATTACTGCGTTTCCCACCTCCCGCTTCAGACAACATCGCTAGCGAGAGATGTTCTCATGAATCTAGACAAGGAGGATCCCTATATACAGTTGAAAAAAGAGTTGATAAAGCGCAGTGGAGAATCTTTCCACCAGGAGATACGGGAACTCTTACAAGGTGAACAAATCAGAGAGAGAAAACCAACAGAGCTTTTCCGTGTGCTCAAACGACGAGATGAAAGTCACCAAGTTTCTGAGCAACTGATGCTTTTCGTGCCGCACTAGCCGACTTCTGTGCAAAACTGTTCTCGCAGCTATAACGCCACTGACACTGGCAAAAGCAGCGGAAATTGCGGATCGTATCACTGAATATACATCAATATCAGTAAGTGTTTCTTCTTTTATATTCAAACGAAAGAAATGTGTTGTCCGAAATTGAAACATTAAATTCGCTCGAATCGACAATATTTGTCGAAGTAGACGTCAATCGAAGAATAGAACCTCCCAAAATCGTCATCGCAGTAAATCTAAAAATTGTAATTTTTGTTGGTACCATTTTAAATTTGGCAACAAAGGGAAAAAAATGCGTTCAGCCTTGCAAAAAATTTGAGACAAAAAACAAGAGCAAGCAAAGGTAGAGATGACTGTCACCTTGTCCACATCTGCCCGTCGTCTTTTTGCATATGATTAGGCACCTGTCTCCAGCAGAAAATGTCAACTCCTCCCTTGATCTTCTAAAGCAAAAGCTAAATCATTTCCAAAACCTCCCCCTCATAATAGCTGGAGATTTTAATGTCAGAGCATCCTCTGGGGTTAACCCTCTAATAATTCAAGAGGACTTCCTTGCAGAGCATCGACTTTTCATCAACAACATCCAGCCAAGCAGCCCTACTTTCGTGGGACCCAATGGCCAAGGGTGGCCAGATCTCACCTTAACAAATCAGCTTGCTTTTCATCTCATTCCAATTTGGGCAGTCAGGGAAGAGATCTCATGCTCTCACCACGCCTACATCACCTTTGAATTCAACAAGGCTATCACTCTCTTCTTCAATAAAAGAAACGAAACTAATAACAATAATCACAGAAAGTTCAAAAAAAAAAAATTAAAAACTAAAATTCCTGAATTAATTTCCCACGTTTCTTCCTGTTCCACGACCTCCGATCTGGACACCTTAACTTACTCTATAATCACAATTCTCCAAACAACTGCAGACGAGTGCTTCAAGACTAGAAAACTGAAGCAAATTTCATCCCTAAAATGGTGGAACACACACACACACAACTCCCTTATAATCCTCAAAAATAAAACCAAAGCTATTAGAAGACTCATCAAGACAAGTAAAGATGACAATAAGAGAAAACAACTTAGTACTAAATACAAACAAAATTTTGCAATCTATAAAATGGAAATTCTAAAAGCAAAAATCAACAGTTGGAAAACGTTCTGCACTAATAATACAGAAACCTTTTGAATAATCCAAAAAATAGCAACCGACAAAATCTTTCATCCCACTAAATATCAAGCACTTAATAATTTTCAACCCCAACTTAACAACCTTACAACAGTTCTGCATAGCCTCCTCAAAACCGCATTACCAGGAGACGATCCAAGAGCGGACGCACTCATTCATGCAAAAACAAGGGCTACAAAAATATCCATCTCTGGGAGCAAAGATCCACAATTCACACAACCAGAACTTCACCACACCATCAAAAACCTAAACAATATCAAAGCACCCGGCATTGATAGCTTGGACAACCTAATAATGAAATACTTCTACTCCTCAGCACCAAGCTTCTTCTTGGATTACCTCAATAAGTGTCTGGATATGGAATACTTCCCAAAACATTTCAAAATTGCCAAAGTTATCTTCTTCCTAAAGAAAAATAAAAATCTGGCTGACCCCACCTCATATAGAGCAATTTGCCTCTTACCAGCTCTGGGCAAGATTTTCGAAAGACTGCTTATAGATAGACTAAAGCATCATAACCAAAACAAGCGCTTTATTCATCCAAACCAATTAGACTTTTCCACAAACAAATCCACAGAACATGCACTTCAAATGACAATCACTACTATTAACCACAATAGAAAAAATAGCTTGTACACAGCACTGCTTAGTCTTGACATTAAGGAAGCTTTCGACTCCCTTTGGTATCCGCAACTGAAACAAATCCTTACCACCCTAGATGTCCCAGGCAATTTAATCAAAACCATGCTCAGTTTCCTTGAAAACCGTTAAGTCCTCACCACCTTTGACGGTGGTTTAATCAAACAAAAGCAAACCCAGGGCTGCGCACAGGGCTCTGTCAGAGGTCGCTTGTTGTTCGGGGTGTTCTGGAGAGTAGGTATGCTTCCGTTGCAATGAGTGTGCTCACCATTAGGGTTAAGATGATTTGCGATGCAGTTATTGTTATAGGTTGCTGATGCACGTGTAGTAGAATGTGTTTCGTTTACCTTAAGGGCCTGAATTTGGGTTTCTGCTGCCTGGCGTAAATGTGCTGGTTAGAGCTTGTTCTTCGTAAAAGATTGAAATCGTTGGTGTAATGCAGAAACGGAGTGATTTATCCGACGCCCATTAAGGGCATGATCACTGAATTTCATGCCAAGGCCAGAAGCATTTCCGAAACGGCTAACGCGCGGCGCTGACCTTGAGAAGGAGAAGAGTTGCTTTTCTCTATGTAACGGCGCAATCTGATGGGATCAAAGGTGCCGGAGTATAGTATTACCGCCACCTCGTCAGTCCGTCAAGTGACGTTACACCTCGTCAAGCACGTGATTAGGAGTGCGCTTTTTAAGACATTTTTAAAATATGAGTCGTGCTAAACGGTGGTGTTTTACATCATTCGCTATAGAAAATGAACCCGTTTTTGACAGCAACGTTCACCAGTATCTTGTATATGGTAGAGAGACTTGTCCGACTTCGTCTCGCCAACATTGGCAAGGTTATGTGGTCCATAAGAATAGGATCACTTTCACGGGTATCAAGAAGTGGATTCCAACTGGGCACTTTGAAAGAGCAAAAGGCACACCTGAAGAGAATTCGACATATTGCAAGAAGGATGGTGATTTCAAGGAGTATGGTAGAATACCAACAACTACGGGAAGAGCTGCTTCATTTGGAGATATTCTTAGTAAGGCTAAGGCTGGTGACATCACCGGTCTTGAGACCGATTATCCAGGCGAATATATCCGTTATAAGAAAACTCTTGAAAGTCTTATTAAATGTGACATTGAAAAGTTAAGTGATTCTTGTGGAGTTTGGATTTGTGGACCTCCTAGGTGTGGTAAGGATTTTGCTGTTCGTAATGAAGATTCTTTATATATTAAACCTTTATCTAAATGGTGGGATGGTTATAGAAATGAGAAATGTGTTTTATTGTCTGATGTTGAACCATCTCATGGTAAATGGTTAGGTTATTTTTTAAAAATATGGTGTGATGTATATCCATTCGTTGCTGAAATTAAGAGTGCTTCTATGTATATTAGGCCTAAAAAATATATTTTACTTCAAATTTTTCTTTAGAAGATTGTTTTGAAGGAAATGTTTTGAGGGCTTTATAAGCATGTTTTAACATGTATGATTTTTATCAAAATCCTCCTTTGATAAAACAACGAATAAAAGTTGAAGCACAAATGCGTGTGTTATCAGTTTTGTCTGTGCATGAAAATGTACCTATTGTATCGACAAAAGTGACGTTACCGTCGACGTGTAAAGAAGCGTCTTCGTCGTCGCAGGAAGTTACATGTGAGGGCCACAGCATTCAGACAGTTGCAGAATAGGATAAAATGTTTTACTTGTGATTATCAAGGATTTACCTTACAATGGTTTAATTTTCAAAAACATTAATTAAAAATTTTTAATTTATTCATCTATAAATGTTTTGAGTTTAAACAATTAAACATAACATTAGAAAATTTGCATGGCATTGTAAATAAATGTATGTAAGTTGTTACAGAAAATTTAAAGTGAAAATTAAAAACTTAAAGAAAATTTTTTAATTGATTTCACTAGAACTTGTTTTATTGGATATTTCTGTATCTAAAATATTTATTACACTTTATTGGATTATATTTTATGGGTCTTATTTCGCAAATTAATATATTGGAATGAAATTTTAAAATGAATGAAATAGATATTTTAGCTTTTTCAATATTACAATAAAAATAATGGTTGACGTTATATAAGCTAAGTACACTACTGGCCATTAAAATTGCTACACCAAGAAGGAATGCAAATAACAGAACGATATTTATTGGACACATACATTATAGTGGAAAGAACAAGTGATTAGATTTACAGGAAATTAGAATGTATAGATCTTGAGAAATCGGTACCCAGAGCAGCCACCTCTGGCTGCAATAACAGCATTTATCCGCCTAGGCATGGAGTCAAACAGAGATTGTATGGCACCTTCAACACTATGCCACAGTTCATCGACAGTAGTGGATGGAGAGTGACGGCGTGCCAATCGCTCGGCAACCATTGACCACACATTTTCAATTGGTGACAGATCAGGAGAACGTGCTGGCCAAGAAACATTCGAACCTGTTCTGTATCAAGGAAGCTCAGAACAGTACGGGCAACATGCTGTCATGCATTATCCTGTTGAAACAAAGCATTAGGGAGGCCTCGAAGATAGGGCAGAGCCACCGGCCTTAACATATCGGAAATGTAACGGTTGCTGTTAAAGGTGACGGTAATGCGAACAAGAGGTGATCGAAATGGCACCTCATACCATCACTCCACCAGATGGGCCAGTATGGCGATGTCCAATGCAAGCTGGCAATGCGCTTTCTCCACGATGCCTCCAAACACGGATGCGGCCATCATGGACCTGTATACAGAACCGAGATTCATCTGTAAAGATGACGTGATGCCATTCCCGCGTCCAGGTTCGTCGCTGATCACACCATTGTAGATGTCGCTACTGTCACCTGCTTTGTATGAATGCGCTGAAAATCTAATCATTTGCACATCACGGCAAGTTCTACCTGCTATGCAAATTCCACGTGTGTGGTGTGCCGCTTTCCTGGTGTAGCAATTTTAATGGCCAGTAGTGTATATACATTATATAAGTATAAAAACCCCATAGTACACAAAAAGATTTTGCACAAAATTTTTGTTGCTCAAGGAAACCTATTTTTAATTTAAAAACTATAAAGTATAATAAAAAATTCCTATTAACTGGGGCATTTTTAACTTTAACAATGGAATGTACAGAGTAATATATTTCTTCCAATCTTTTATATACGCTGAATTATTTGTATTTATATTTGCAGCATAAAAAGCATAAAAATTGGGCATCATTGGCAACTTTATAATGCTGATAATAAAAATTATCGATCAATGCACATTTTTTATACAGAAAACCATTATCTAGAATTCTATCACATAGACAAAGAACTATAATTTAAGAATTTATTGTCTACAATAGCTATTTCACTATAAAATATTATTAATATTATTTTTTCTTTTTGTAATAGCAGTCCCAAAATATTTGCGGAATTAGACGTGAAGAGCTTATAATACTGAATTAAATACCTCAATAAAGAAATGGACGTTTCTTAAATGAGAGAAACAAGAAAATTTGTGTGAATATATACCTTCTGGCTCGCTTTACACTTTTGCTTAGAAAACTATCAACTTTAGTCCGTATAAGTAAGTCTTCAAAAAATTCTAAGCAATAATAATAATAATAAGCTTTCTCGAATCAAACCAAAATTCGAGGTTTATTTGGGATTTTTCTAACCCTCTATGTATTTATTGAAATGAAATCTTTATTCTCTTTGTTCACTAAATTTTATTTTTGGGGTGTGAAAGGGTTGAACGCAAAAAATGCACGCAACACAGACTGGAATGAAACACAAACCAGTATGCTGTTTCGGGCTGACATAAAAAGCTCCTGTTTTTTCTTCAGAAATCTTATTACAGCCAATTAAATTCATTTAAACTGTAATAAACGTAAACTTAAAAATACTGTACAGCGTAGTGAGGTTATTCCCGAATTTCACTTGCTTTCATACCGCGTTGTAGGTAGTGACTTAACAGCGCCTCCCAGCAAGTCTTTTCAAAGATAGTGGGTCGCTTTCATACGTTGCAAAGGAGAAAACCCAGAAATGTTTCTGAAGCACCTTCCTATATGTGCAACATTCATCTTCCGTTGTTCAATAGAGGCTGGGATCGAACCGGAGACTATGCACCAAAGAACGCTGTTCTACCACTAGGCAACGGTCAACCGTAACTGTACTTTCTTGGAGAGAAGAGAAGTGTAATTGTTCTCTTTTAAAATAGTCATCTGCACATAACAGCTGGGTACAGAAAAATATAGACACCATCGGTTTTCCCTTCTTTCTTTTCCCAACATTCCACAGCGTAACATTTAAAAAAAATAACAGTCTAATTAGCGAAATTTTATTCGGCTTTCCCTGCTGCATCCTCAAGATTCCCAAGGCATCGGAGCGCGGATGGAGTCACGGTAATATTGGTTTTTGTCGCTCAACGGTCATTTTTTGCACACAAGGGCTATTTAGACCGGGACCTATGGTTTAAAGTGGATTCCGAACCACTACAAACATCCATGCCCAAGGTGGGATTTGAAGCCACGAACTGTTGAACCGAACGCAAGAGCGCTATCCATTCGGCTGCCAGCTCGGCCACGGTAATATTGAGTAGCTACACAATGGAGATGGATTTCTAAACATTTCATCTGTGACTGGATTTGCTTTACGTTCATTTATGAGACCTCATTTCGAGGAACAGAATAACATTTTTGATATATATATATATATATATATATATATATATATATATATATATATATATATATATATATATATATATATATATATATATATATATATATATATATTATATATATATATATATAAACAGACCGCAATTTTCATCTTTTGTTACGTACATATTTTTTACCGAAAACAACAGACTGCGAAAATAGTAGGTTTTGTCCTCAACTTTCGAGGGAAATGAAAGAATGAGAAATGAAATACTATTCGCATTCTTTAAAATTGTAAATGAGGAAGATTTTTTAAAAAAAATCTGAATCAAAACAGTTGTTTCGTCCGTTCACATAAGTTTAAAAACATACAAAAATAATGCATTCATTTTTCTAAAATTGTAATTTACAAAATTAACTTCAAATGATATATTTCTATATTTCGAGTCATTCACTCTCATTTTAGAAGTGGTGAATGAATGTAAGCTGAATAATGTAACTCATAAACCTGCTGTGTTTGAAATTCATTAATGAACTTGAAATTTTTGAACATTTTTGAAAAATATATACAAAAAAATTTAATATTTGTTTTAAATTTTCTGCAATAAATTTCTTTAAATCTGGAAGTCAAACATCGATATTAAAAAAAAGAAAAAACAAGAAAAAAATTTGGCTTTTAAAACAGAACAAAGCAAAAGAAAAATCCTCCTTTCTTGTAAAATAACGATTTTACTTGTTGCAACTTTCTTTTGCGAGATTCTCTTTACAATAAAAGAACCATAAAAACCTTGAAATTTTAACTGAAGTGGGATGAACTAAAAACTCAAAAGGGGAAATTTATGTCCCAAGGATCACTTTTCTTCTCCCAAACCGGATAGGTTGCCATAAATCTCAGAATCTTTAACATATGGTCAATTTTCTTTCTTTGAAATCAAAGTCCCCCAAAAGGATGAGTCACATTTCATTCGTTTCGGACAGCAGTCGGAAAAGAAGAAAAGAAAAGCGGCGGTTTTAAAAAGTGGTTCTTTTCTCGGGGGAGTAGAGAAGCTGCTATTTGAAGACGTGCAATATTTCCGACCATTTCTGAGAATAGATAAATGTCATGTGTTCCAGATGGATTGCGCATGT
>CM075852.1:5649444-5678063 GCA_037975125.1 Latrodectus hesperus | reverse complement strand
TCTACTTTGAAGTTCATTTAATAATAGTAATTTTATACATTTAATTTATTTTACTTTTTGTATCATTCAGTCAAATACTAATGTGAATAAATTGAAATCACTAGATTTCATACCGCAAATACCAGTTAGCTAAATTTAATCTTCATAGCAGCCTTTTTTGCAGGATTTCTGTAGAAACTTAAGCTTAACACATTTTTTTAAATACACTACAAGAGAAATCTATTGCAATTTAAGCTTTGAAGAAACATTTCAATAAATTAAATATGTATATAAAATCTTAAGCAATTAGGTTTTAAAATAATAAATTCAATTGAGTTATAAGAGAAAAATGAATCAAATGTGAATTTTACTATTGTCATATAGAGTGTTGTAATTTTTTTTATATTAAATAAACATAATTATACGAAAGTAAGATTCGAACTGTATTTTTTTAACTGTAGGACGACTACAAGAACGTTTCTGTGTTACTATGTTCTTCCACTTTTCTAAAAGTGGTTTGCTCCAAATTAAATGGTTAAAAAATCTCGGCGACATCGTTTCTTGTCGGCAGGTGCTTTTGGTAACTGGCGATAGAAAGAAATGGCATCAGTTGAGCAGGGAACCAATATAAATTTTGCTTTCTCGTTCCGGTAAGAGTGCTACGGAGACTTTCGAACACCTTTGAAACGTGTTCGGAATTGAAACCCCTTATCGAAAATGCATGCTTTTGAGTGGCTTCATTGTTTCAGAGAAGGTAAGGAAAGTGCCAAATACGACGAATTCTGTTGCCATACTGTGTCTTCTCGCACAGATGAAAACACCAAAAAGGTGTCTACTGCGGTACATGAGAACCGGCAGCAAACATTTTCCCAAATAGCAGAGCCAGTTGGGATATCAGAGGCCACATCCTAGTGAATAAGGATCTTAACATTCACTGGGTGTGCCAACACCTCTTTCCCCACAAGTTAAACGCAGACCAAAAGTTAAATTGAATGGAAATAGTGGGTGAATGAATTTCAGATTTTGAAAAAAAATTCTTATTTACTTGTCAGAATTGTTACTGGAGACAAATAGTGTTTTTGTACGACTATCAAACCAAAAAGCAACGTGCAAATCACCGTAATCTCCACGGAAGCACAAACTTTGCCACGATTTCTCTAAAAGAAAGCTCATGCTAGAGCTATTCTTCTACATCCAGTACACTGTGCATCTGGAATTTTATCCCTGATGGACGCAATGTGAACAGAAAACTCTACGTCAAAATAATGCCTCATTTGCGTGAGTCTATTCGTAAGAAAGTCCAAAATTGTGGGGAAAAAAGTCATTTATATTGTTGAATGACAACGCTCCTTTTCATCGATTCCTATTCATCAATGACTTTCTTGAGAAAACAATAATAACTGGGTTTTTTTTTACCTCATCCTACTTACTCACTTGATATCGCACTCTGCGATTTCTTCCTATTTCCTAAACTTCAAAGGTCTTTTGCAGGGTCGTCGTTTCAATCTTCAGCTGAAGTTGAATAAGCATCGCAGGCTGTGAATTAAAGTACACGGTCAAGAATAGATTACAGACATGTATCAATGAATTTTATAGGCACTGGAAAAAATAGAGCACAAGGGCTTTATTTCGAAGGAGGATGTGCTTCTGCAATTTAATTCGTAATATCTTTTGAGTTATAAATTCAGTCCGGGAACTTTCGAACCCTACAACTATAATCATGCAATTAGTCTAAAAATTCGCGAAGCAAAAGTTGTTGATAGTGAGAATGTATTTTAGGGAAAATCACGTGTATTTTAAATTAAAAAATTATATCATTGTTCATTATTAGATTATGAGAAGGGTTAAATCATTAGGATTATCAAAAATCTTTTTAAGTAAAATTAAGGTTCTTTCTCAAAATTTCAAATTTTTAATTTTTATGAAACGAAAATTCAAATAAATAAAAATATTTTGTTCTGATTTATGAGTTATAATTTCATATTATGTTTGAAAATCTCATATCATTATATTTTCTTAAATGCAAGTTAAATTGAACTGTTGAGTTCTAAATCTTGTTGAAAATTTTGACTTGAAAAAATTTATTCTCTGAAAACTGTATCAAATTACAGAACTTTTTTTTTTATAATTTGCATTATAAAGAATTTAGAAATCAACTAAAACAATTATTAGAGTAACATATATTTCAGTTTTCTCATTTGAATATGACAAATGTTGTAAACAATCAATTTTTAGTCCATTAGGGTCTCAAATAAATATTAATTCATATTCAAAGAAGATACAGATGAAAATGTAAACGATGTCAGGACTGTCTAAATTATAAATTTTGTACATAAAATAATCCATTCAAGCTTGGGAAGAAAAATGTTAAACTTGAAAAACCAGTTTAAAATTACTCAAAAAAATTGCAACGCTCAAAATAAAACTCTAAATCGAGTAACATTTTTTTGAGATTTTTGTCTAGAAATTTCTGATCAATAAAAGCAAGGATTTGTTTAATTTTATGTTGTATAGATATTTTTTGAATATAGATTCTTTCACCTCACTTCATTTGCAAGGAGATTATAATGATAGAGAGTTCCATTAGAAGCGTTATCTGTATACATAAATTTTATAGTAAATTGAAAAATATTATATTCTATAAGAAAATATTAAAGTAATTTATTTAACTCAAATTCGTTTGCATTACATACCATATTTCTGTCAAAAATGAAATCGAGTAAATTAAAGTTTTTGTGAGAATATTTGACTTAAAAATATTCTATATAGGGATTTATGGTTCTATTTTCCTTCTTACAGGAGTACATTCATGCGTATAATGATTAATGTGTTTTTTTTTGTTGTTTACATTCATGATTGAAATATTTGTTTTTATTTAAAATAAAATTGAAATTCTATTTAATATGCATTGTTTTCTTGATTTGATCGTTGGAGTAATTTCATAATCCATACCACAGTTAAAGTCAGAAAAATATCATAAGAATTATATCTATAATAGGACATTAAAATTGTGACACAAGGTATTATCGGCAGACGTTTACCTGCCAAAAGAAGAATAGTCATCTGGATTGGTGGCAATTGAGACTCCATTTTACTGGATATTGATGGGTAAAATTCCAAAACAAGGTATAAGAGCATTTTACAATGACAATTACATCAATGCTTATCAAAGAAGTAGATTTAATTATTTGTGGCGTCTGGAATTAAATGGCATTAAAAGACCCATCAAGAAGCAAATATATGAAATATGCAAAATCGAAGAACAATTTTTGAAGATTGTCAAATTCAAAAAAGAACAGTATGAATTTGCTTACACTAGGATGATGAGAAGTCAACACTACGTTATAATTTAAATTTGGCGAAAAATAATTGGATTATACAGCATCAAAGCTTATTTATATGAATGTGTATCAGAAATAAAATAAGGTGTTGCCAAATTGGTTTCAGGAGGGTATCACAGAAGAAATTCTTCAAGATTAAATTCAAAATTAAGGCAACAATTTACCTCATCAACCAGTACTGTGAAACCAAGAAACCATACTTCCATTCAAACAGTGTTTGACGCATCAGCAGGAATTACAAATCAGCCTTCTTAGAATTAGTGCTTAGAGATTGGACTAAATACCTTCCAGCTTATAACCAATATATTACTACGTTTTCGAGAAAATAAGATTAGTGTTATAGGTAACATTCTGAAAGCGTTTCTCCACATAAGTACAAACAAGAAAATTTGAGATGTTTTGAAATCTCTATGGTGACAAAAGTAGGGCACAAAAGATTGAAGTTCTTCCTATATACAAGAGTAATTTCTGGTGTTAATTGCAGCTCACATTTTTGGGAAGCTGTGATATAGAGTATAACATAAATAATTATGAATCTTTCAATACAGATTTCAAGATTAGTTTTATTTTGACAACATAATCTCAACTATCAAGAAGAAGTACAATTTGTTTCAAACTTCACTTTTATAAAGAAACAGTTGTTTTTGATCTCAAAGGTTGAGAAGATTCTGAAGAAAGCTCTGAAGGGCCTGAAAATTCTTAAACTTCCATTCTTGGGTTGATATGAAATCGTAAGACACATATTACAGATTTGTGTGAACCGGATGAATGAAATAAGTTTATGAAAACTCACAAAGAAAATAATCTTGTCAGCTGTGCGCGATGTTTATGAATCAATAGGCTTTACGTTCCCAGTGATGATGCTCAGAAAAATGATTTTACAAGAAGCATGTAGAGGGAGAATTGATTGGGATAAAGTAATAGTTTTTGCAGACTTTTGAAGAACTCGAGTGCTTTTTATTAGATGAATATACTTAGATGGACTCGAGTAGAATTCATCAATGTAACAGCATGTAAGTGATGCTAAAAGAAATGCTTATGCTACTGTGACTTTCTAAAGAGTTTAAAAGGGAGAAAATTTAGAATAAATTATAGCAGCAAAATCACGTATATGGCCAAGGTAGAACAATTCCATGAAAAGAACTTATATGCGCTTTGGTGAAAGTTATATTCACAAATTATATTATTGAATATTTTAACTGGAAGGAAATAAAGAGAGTGTGCTATTACTCTTGGAAATAAAGAGAGTGTGCTGGAGTAAATCTATGACGGTAACTGTCTTGTTTTTCACAATATATTGTCTGCTTTTGTTAGAAACCATTCAACTGAAATATAAACTCTTAGAATTTCCCCAATATGGAATCACCTTGTAAATAGAATATTATGGCAAGTTTTTTAAGCATACGAGGAAAAGTGAAATCTGTCGGTAGAGAGAGAAGGCGTGATGAACTCCAAACCCCTCTTGCTTTTATGAAAAGGAATGTCAACCACTATTTTTTCTAAACTTTTTCTTCAAGATAATTTTGTAGTTTTTCTGGTGTACGTACAAAAGACTGAGGATATTTTATAAAGAGATTGAAGTAATGAATAACTTTATAGAAGGAAACTAGAGCAAGTTTTAATTCACAATATTTGGAAATATTAGTTTAAAAGAAAAATTTTAAACTAGAACAATGGAAGATTGCTGGTGGGTATATCGTATAAATTAACTCTAGTAACAAGAGACGAACCAACAGGGGGATCTTTATCATATTATAGAACTCCTACCTGTGAAGGATGACACCATATGAGTTGTAAAGATGCAGAGATCAATCAGTTTTTATGGCAAGTACATTTTGTTTACCATCATCTGGATATACCAGCCTCAAATGTTTATCATTAACCCTTAATTCAAGGACCTTCTAATAACTTCACTAATTTCCCAGAGACTACATCAAAACTTAAGATTGGTCATGAAAACTGATGAACTATTGATATCGAATAAAACTATGCAAAATTTAAGATATGTGTTCCAGAAACAACACACTTGTGTGTGAGTCTGACTGTAAAAATCAGTAACTAAACTATTTTGTTTCTAATTTAATTTTTATAGATTTGAAGATTTAATAGTTTTTATTTAATATTTCTAAAATTTCAGTTGCGAAGCTCTGTTTATGAGTTTTAGTTTGCAGATAACAAAGGATGTTAAAATTAAATACTGAACCACACAACCACAGTTAAAATATTATTTATTATTTATTTACATTATAAAATTATTTGAGAATCGTTTTGTTTAAAGTTAGTATTTTGTTGAATGACAAATTCTATTGCATTATATGATATTTATTCTGGTTTGTGTTAAATGTTTTATTTTAATTTTATTTTTGTTTAAAAATATATTGCAAAATGTCTAATTTTCAAATCAAAAATTATTTCGTATCTTCTCCTTTAAGTATATTATAGATAGTGGGACTTTTCCTATTTTATACTTTTACTTCAAAATTCTCATAATTTGTAGAAATTTTAGAGACAGTTATATTTAGTACTAAAATTATTTACATTTCCAAATATTAAAGTGCATGTTGATTTATAGTTTACAATTGAATATTTCTTATTTATTAAATAATCAAAAATATTACAAAATTTCACTTACTAATATCATTTTGTTGAAACGCATGAAAGTCTTACATTCTCACATTAAAAAATGAATTACTTGTAACATTAACTATATTAGTTTCGTTATTCTACATTATGATTCATTATTCTATTCATTTTCGTATATTTTCAATTTAAGAAAACTTTTTTATGTTATTTTAATTACAATTGAATGTCTTGAAACTTTGAATTTTAAAGTTATATGAAAAGTTTCATCAACTGCTGGAAGTTTGACCACAAATTTTATGCATATGTTTAAACTTCTGTACCCTTGTTTAAAAATATAGTATATGGTATTAACTCGTGCTATAAACTTCTGCACATTATACTTTTCTACATAAAGTATGTTTCGATAACTATATATTTTGCTTACATATGAACATTCTATGTAAATGAAATTATTATGTATTATATATTTATTGAGTTATTTATACAATTAATTGACCCGTGTGGTGACCGGGGGTAAGAATAGTCCTAACGTAGCTTATGCGTGTCTTAAAAGGCGACAAAAATAGGTGCCCAATAACTGGGGGGACAGCAGGGTACCCTGTCCCTAGGGATTATATCAGGGGACTGGTCCTCCAGGTTGGGGGTTGGGCGTGACGTTAACCCCCTCACCCCAGAAAAAAACCTTCGGTTTCTAAGTCTGAACAGGAAATTGATCGGTGCCTAACTCGTAGACGAACTCGGAAAAGGTTTAAAGACTTGATTTTTAGTTCTTGGAATGTGCGTTCTCTCTATCGTGCTAGAGCCCTGCAGGAGGTTATACAGCAACTCGATAGTTACAAGGTGGATGTTGCTGCGGTCCAGGAGATGAGGTGGATTGGGCAGGCTTCGCTAATCAAGAGAACTCATCTATTGTTTTACAGGTGCCACGACAAAAAGCACATAGAGGGAACTGGTTTCTTAGTTAATAAGAGGTTAAAACATCTAATTATGTATTTTAGGGCTATTACACCAATATTATGCAAGTTACGTTTTAGGGGGAGGCTTCCAAATTATAGTTTTATTAATGTACATGCCCCTACAGAGGAATAAGGGGATGAAGAGAAGGAAATATTTTATGAAAAGCTCTCTGAGTGTTTAAAGGGCTGCCCACATAATGATATAAAACTTGTTTAGGGCGATTTGAATGCTAAAATAGGTAAAGAGAAAGTGTTCAGGCCCATTATTGGTGGCCATAGTGCTCATGAAGAATCAAATGTTAATAGTATATGCGTCATAGAATTTGCTATTGAACATGATCTAGTGGTTGGTAGTACCTATTTTGAACTAAAAATATTGATAAATATACTTGGAAATCACCCGATGCGGTAACACTTAACCAGATTGATCATGTTCTTGTTGATGCTAGGCATTTTACAAGCTTGATTAATGTTAGAACTTTTAGAGGAGCTAATATTGACAGTAATCACTATTTAGTGTTAGCTAGGCTAAGAGGTAAAGTCTCCAATGCCAATAAAGAAAGAAGTAAAAACATAAAAAGGTTTGATTGTAACAAACTTAAAGAAGATACAGTGATTAATAACTGTAGAGAGACTTTAGAAAGGAAAATTTCGGAAGTGAAACTGAATATCTCTAATGTGGCCGATATTGAAAAACTATGGTGCCAATTTAAGAGGACCATTTCTGATACAGTAGCTGAAATTTTGGGCCACAAGACTAAGGAGAATAGTAAGGATTGGTTTGATGATGAATGTAAAGATGCAAATAAGCAAAAACTTATTGCATATAAAAGATCTTTGCAGCATGGTACTAGGGGTTTGTTGGAGGAGTATCATAAGGGACGAAGATATGAGGAGAAGGCTTTCAGGACTAAGAAAAGGGCTTTTGAGGAAGATAGATTCAAAGATGTGGAACACCTCAAGAAGACCAATGAATGCCGTGCATTCTTTCAAGAGGTCAGTTATTGTCGAAAAGACTTTAAACCTAAAATCAACTATTGTAGAAATAAGGCTGGTGTTATCTTTAGTGAAGGCTCTCAAATTTTAGAGAGATGTGTTAAGCATTTTGAAGAGCAGCTAAAGATTAATGATTATACTGTTGCTCCTACGATTACACAGGAGGAAATCATAGATGGACCTTTTGAGCTGGATCTTCCAACTTTGCAGGAAGCATTTCTTGCTATAAAAGAGCTCAAAAACAATAAAGCACCTTGAAATCGATATCATACAGGCCGAACTTATAAAAAAAGGAGGGCCAAAGGTATTAGAGCTCTTACATGGAATAATCCAGTATGTTTGGAGATTCGAGGAGAAGCCAGAGGATTGGCTTACAAGCTTGCTTTGTCCAATTTTCAAAAGGAATTTAGTATGTGAAAACCAATTTTCAAAAAGTACTTTAGTATATGAAAACTATAGAGAAATAAGCTTATTGTGGATTTGCTACAAAGTTCTTTCCAAGATATTGTACAAGAGACTTGTCCCGTATGTAGATAATATTGTGGGTGACTATTAGTTGAGATTCTGAACAGGCAAATCCACAGTGGACCATATCTTTGGTCTCAGACAAATTATGGAGAAGTGTCATGAATTTGATATTGATTTACATATTTTGTTCATTGACTACAAGGCGGCATACGATTCTATAGACCGCAATGAATTATTTAAGGCTATGCTTGTTTTTGGTATTCCATTAAAGTTAGTTCATTTGCTAAAAATGACCCTCAACTCGACTTCCTGTAGGGTCGTGATCCAGGGACCACTCTTTAGAGACTTTCTTGTTGATAAGGGAGTAAGACAGGGGATGCTCTTTCTTGTTGATAAGGGAGTAAGACAGGGGGATGCTCTTTTTTGCCATTTGTTAAAATCGTTCTTGAAAGAGTCATCAGGAAATCTGGTATCAATACCAGGGGCAGTATCTTTGGAAAATCTTTTCAAGTGTTGGCGTTTGCAGATGACATTGCACTGGTAGCCAGAAGTAAAAAATACTTAATAGAAGCATTTGAGGCTATTGTAAAGAGAGGCCAGACCGGCAGGGCTTGTTGTTAATC
Organism: Latrodectus hesperus; assembly: GCA_037975125.1. Taxonomy (NCBI): domain Eukaryota; kingdom Metazoa; phylum Arthropoda; class Arachnida; order Araneae; family Theridiidae; genus Latrodectus; species Latrodectus hesperus. The sequence continues at coordinate 5,669,117 of CM075852.1, read as the reverse complement.
AAGTTAAAAAACTAAATATTTCCCTGTAACTAGAACCCAATTTACCCAAACTCATCTACTCATTGGTGATTTTAAATTTGAAACAGTTGATGAATTTATCTATCTTGGCTCAATGCTTAACAAGAATAATGACATTCTTCCAGAGATAAGAAAACGTTTAAGTGTAGCTAACAAAAATTTTTTGGCCTAAGACATGGATTAAAATCTAAATTTTTATCACGAAAAGCTAAGTTACAGATCTATAGAACGCTTATCCATCCCGTTTTGACCAATGCCTCGGAATCTTAAGCTTTGACTGTAAGAGGAGAGACTGTTGGGCGTCTATTTGAACGCAGGATTTTAAAAAGTCTCTTTGGAGGTACGAAGGAAAACGGTGTCTGGCGCAGAAGATACAATACAGAAATCTATCGAATGTACAAGGAGCCAGACGTTGTACATCACATTAAAGTAAGCCGTCTCAATTTGGTTGAACATGTAATTAGAATGAAGGAAAATAAAACACTAAGAGAATTTTTTTTGCAAAACCCATCAGCGTAAGAAGAAGAGGAAGACTAAAGCTGAGATGGGTGAATGCAGTAGAAGAAGACTGTAGAGTCCTGTTATTAGAATGAATGACAATAAAACACTAAGGGATTTTTTTTTTGCAAAACCCATCAGCGTAAGAATAAGAGGAAGACAAAAGCTGAGATGGGTGGATGCAGTAGAAGAAGACTGTAGGAACTGTCTTCTTCTACTGTATAGGACTGAAGACTGTCCTTGGAACAAAAATTGGAGGAGTTTGGCTGCCAGTAGAGGTGGCTGGAAGAAACTTGTTCAGAAGGCCTTGGCCCATCCTGGGCTGGCGTGCCATGAATGATGATGATGCATTTAATGAAAGAAAGTGCAAGCAAATTAAATTGCATTTGCGTTTTATTTTTAAGTTGTTGCTTACTGACACAATTAATTAACAATTTAAATATAAACAATAAATAATTTATATTGTTACTTTTTAAATTGTAAAAATAAATAATTTGTATTTATTAAAAATTTGGTCTTTCAAAAATAATAAGCATTCCTGCCACGAAAATACGGGTTAAATAGGGAAAGAATCCATTTAAATCGAAATTTAAAGCATAAAATTCTATCAATGTGTTTTCTTCGTAAAGTGTCGTATTTGCTATGATTTCCAATGTGACTCGTGTCAATTATAATTATACACGCAACAAAATTTGATACTTAATAAAAGGTAACGGTATTTATGAATTATTTTCTAAGATGCTCATATACTCAACACGATTGCCTGAACAAAGCCAAGAAAAATTAACATTGAGCTTGATGATTTAAAAAAAGATCATACATGTCTTTCTCCAAACTTCATTCACAATTAAACACTTCCACACTTATTTTGTAAATGAAAGTTTAACTGTTTCAATTTAACTGAGAAATGTTTGCATCCTCGGGCATTTAAGTGTATCGTTATTGGAATTTGTTGTGATACTTTCTCATCAAACGTATCTGTGCTTCAGGGGAAATGTAATTCTAAAGCTTGGGTAGTTTTCATTTAATCAAATAATTATTCGTCCCTAAAAATGTTCATTTCCACATTATTTTAAAATTGAAAAGTGCGTAATATATTAGAATAGTGCAGAATTTTTATTATATACCACTAGAATTACTTTTATAATTCGTTAAATTTTATTTTAATAATATTTAGGAGCTTGATTAAACTATAAAATCATACTATAATATAAATATTCGCCGAATAATTTTATACAGTCATACATATCACCGTAAGTTACATGATTTCTTTAAACAGTGATCAAATAGTATTATTTAGTTACTTTATTGATTCGTATAGTAAATTAACACGTTTTTTATTGCATTGCATATAACAAATCTGTTTTCAATATAATTATTTTCATCATATTGAAAATTAAAAATCTTTTATATATCCATTGACAGTTATTAGTAGACTAGTGATTAGAGGATCAGCCTTCCATCCGAAAGAGATGGTTTCCATTCCCACTGTTGCCAAAGACCCACTGAGTACGTGCCATATACGTGCTTGTTACATCTGAGGAATCGAAAGTCTTGTGATAGATCATTCAGCAATTCCCAAAGGTGTAATGGTTTGGAGAGAATTTCCCTTCTCCAGCTCAATATCAAAATTGATAATGTGGATTCTTCGGTGATGCCATCCACTGGAGGAGTCTTAGAGCAAAGTCGTACTTTCACCTTCATAGTGCTCTGATTTAACAAAAGACGCATTCTTCTGACTTAACTTCATAGCCATCCGCTAACGAGCTTGACTTGTCTTAGTCTCATAAGTAAGAAAACATTTATAAGTTTATTAATCTGTTAGTAAGTTATTTTATCTCAGCTTATAATTGGTTTAATTAATAAAATGATTATAAATTAATTTAAATAAAATTATCAATTAAATTATAGTAAATATTATCTTTCCTAAGATTTTTACGGTAAGAAAATACACTTTGCTTTCATTACGAGTCTTATAAGTCATTGTGGCATTTGAACATTAAAATGATTTATGTTCATATTTTTTAAAATATCAATAAGGGAATAGAAAATATTTCTCAAGTAGTAATAAAAATAACTCGTATTGTGAGTGTTTTCTGTTATCTATAACATAAATTACATTTTTATTACATAAATATAAAAATGATTTCAAAGAAGTTGATACAGAATACCGTTATTATAAACAAGTTAAGCATACTTATCAGTTAAAGAATATTTATTTATTTTAATTTTAATAAAATAAGCGCAATGTATTTGTGTAGCGCCCTCTATCTGCAGCGCCACCCATGGCATCATCAACGAGAAGGCAGTCCCTCTCCAACAACCGACGGTGTGAGACATGTCCATATGACTCTCATGTTTGTTTTCTTTTCTTCAAATTTAAATGTTTTAGTTGTTATTTAGTATTATTTGTAGTATCTGTGTGTATCTGTGTTGTGCTCAAATTGTACCTAAAATTGTAATAAAATATTTTGAGCTATTTAAGGAACCTATTTCTTTGTTCCTATTAAACCAGCTACATGCTACACGCTACAAAAAATGGCAGCCCAACGTGAGACCCGAGTTCGAGTTTCTTTTTGCTCTTGAAAATTCTACCCAGAATTAAATTTTGTTGTTGGAGGGGAACTCAAAATTTTACAGGTTACCTCCTGATGTGTATTGTTTTATGGATTCATTAGAAGTATAATCTCATCCGAGATTTTCGTTGAGGTTTTCGTTTGAGGAGTTCAGCGATCTGAAAATTCCAGATAAGTTGCTTTTATACTGTACTAAGAATTAAAATTAAGTTACGTTTAAGCACAAAAATGTTAATGTTTAAGCACGTATGAATATAAAACTATATAAAAAGTTTCTTTATAAGTTGTGTTCCATAAAAGTGCTATTATTTTATGTTCTGGAATTTTGAACAGTATTATTACTTGCGAGTATAATTATTTGTTTGATTTGGTAGATATGTTTCACATATTATTAAATGAATAATATTTTGTATTAGAGTATTGAATTAAAAGATATATTTACTTTATTATTATATTTGAAGTATTATAGTATGTGTACGTGAATTAATATCTCTGTTACTTCTGAATATTTTTATTTCTCATATATTATATTTCTTAATTCTGAATAGTTGAAAATATATTCTTTACAGTGAAATAGTGTTTAAAATATAGTATCTAACAGAATTTAATTGTCTGATGACTGTGCATTTTTCATGAGATGATACTTTTGTTTTGATTTAAAACACGAAACAAGGCGCCGCAAACGACCGTTGTTATTGCTTTCATATACGCCTCACTGTCTAGCCTTTCAATATCTATGAATGCTATTTTTATTTATTTAATTTTTTTTCATCATTCACTTTCTGTTTAGAATCTTTGTGTTTTATTTTTTAGTAAGTGGTTTCATTGAATAAAGAATGAAAATAAATTGTTTTCCATGTGTATATTTAAGGTTATATATTAAGATTACAACATTATTATTAATATTTTGGTAAAAGGTATCAGAATTGATATTCTAGAAAATTGAAGAACTTTTAAGTTAAATAAAAAGTCAATAAAACATTTTGTTATTTATATATAAAATATTCTTTGAATGCATATGATTAAGTTATCTCAATTAATATATTTTGAATTATTGAATGTGGTATTAAAGTATTGATAAAATATAATTTATAAACAAAGGTACATATTTAGTAATTATTGATAATTATAAAACGAAAGTAAAGAGTTATAAATGAAAGGAAAATAAAATTTATGGTAGAATTGTGAAATGCTTTGTTTTGGTTTTGTTTGATTTCAGTGAATATCATATGAATATTTCAGGTTTATTTACAATAATTTAAGAGTTCATTTTATTTGCAGTAAATATTTGGATAAATAATAATAGGTTATACTTTACTTATGTTTAAAGTTAAAATGTTTATATTTTCACATAATAGTATTTAAGACTGATGGTGTTTAAATTTCGTTTTAACTAAAATAAATAAACACATATTTTAAAAAATCAGTATTTTAAATCAGTTGAAAATAACTTTAGAACTCTTAAAAATAAACTCATGCAAAAATGGCCTTCCTTGGGAAAGGGAAAAAAGAAGATTTGAGAAACCTCGCTATAGAAATGGGGCTAGGGGTAGCAGATGATCTAAAAGTAATTCAACTGAAAGATATTATAACCAAATCAAACGATTATGATGAAGAGTTAGTGAAAAATATGCTAACTAATATAATAGAGGAACGGCTTGAAAAAGAAAAACAAGCTGAATGCGAAAGAATTGCCAAAGAAAAAGAACTGTGCATTGAAAAAGAAAGAGCGTATGAATTGCAACGCTTAGCACTTCAAGTGGAAGCTCAGAAAGTACTTTCCTCCACTGCCACAGCTCCAGCCAGTGAAGCAGAGAAAACAAATTGGGATCTGAATCGTATTCTCCCAAAATTCAATCCTAATAAAGATGAAATAGGACTGTACCTGACAGTTTTTGAACGTCAATTAAAATTAGTGAATATACCTGAAAGGAATTGGATGCCGTACTTGATAGGCTCATTGCCAGCCGAAATAAATCAATTAATTGCTAGAGAAAATGAAGAAGATGTTAACGACTACTCAAAGGCGAAAGAGATGCTCTTGAAGCGTTTTCGCCTTACATCAGATAGGTTTCGGCAGATGTTCTCGCAACATAGAAAAAGTGCAGAAGTAACATGGAAAGACTTCTATTTTGAAATTAAATCATATTTCGAGGGATGGGTAAAGGAGTTGAATATCATCACTTTTGAGAAATTGCAAGACTTAATTATAGCTGACCAGTTAAAGAAAAGAATACCTCCAGAGGTAAGAGAACATTTTGTTGATCAATGGTCAGAGCTGAATGATCCTTTAGAACTTGCAGAAAAGCTTGACAGTTATGAAAATGTAAGACTGGGAATGAAGAAAAATTCACCTATCTTTGCTAAGAAACCAAATTTCAAAGACTATGTTAAATCTATTTCAGAAAGAAACTATAAGCCTCCTAACTCTAGGGAACATAACAAAATAAAATATTCCAACTATGAAAGTCCAAAATTTAGTAAAGACAAGCCAGAAAGAAAATTTTCGGTTCATTGCTACGGATGTGGTAATCCTGGGTTTATTCAGTCTAAGTGTCCAAAGTGCAACATATTAAAAGAAGAGGCTAAAACAGTTGTTAATGGTGTAAAATTGTATACCACACAAGCTTCAGATTCATTGTCTAGCTCAATTTTTTTAACTGTTTGTGGTGAAAAAGCAGCTTTTTGTGCCGACACAGGTGCATCAAATTCCATTGCGGGAGAGAGATTTTTTTGTTTATTGAAAGAGAAAGGTTTTAAATTTCAAAAGAAGAATATTACAATGATACTTGCTGATGGTAAAGAAAGAAATGTCCCAGCCTTGACAACAGTCGTGAATCTTAATGTAGAAGGAAAGAAAGTTCGTATGAAATTTATTGCGTTACCAAATGCTAAAGGTAATAGAACATTGCTTGGCACTGACTTTCTCCAGGCTGCTGGTATTGTGCTTAACATCCAGAATGGCACTTGGCATTTTAGTGAATATCCACACAGACATTATCCATTTTATCAGGAAACATCTGAAACCGTAAGTGCTGCAAAAGTAATAATGTCACAAAAATTAACTTCGCCTGATATGTCTGCTGAAATTTCAGGAACCTCTAATTCTGTGCAATTGAGAAGTGATGAAGGAAAACACTTGACAAGAGAACAACGTCATAAATTAAATTCATTGCTGGAAGAATTTGAAAATAACTTCAAACCAGGGGAGAACCTACTCCTTTTATTGAACACAGAATACAGACTGGAAATAGCCTACCTGTTGCTGAACCTCCATATAGAATGACACCTGCAAAGAAAGAGTTGTTGAAGAAAGAGCTAGATTCCTTACTAACTGAAGGAATAATTGAGGAATGTGAATCTCCTTATGCAAGTCCTGTGGTATTAGTGCCTAAACCGAACGGTACCATCAGATTGTGTGTTGATTACCGTAAGTTAAACTCAACGACTATTCCGGATAACTATCCACTACCTAGAATGGATGATCTATTGACTGAAGCCAAGTCGACGAAATACATGTCTACGATAGACTTAAGATCTGGTTATCATCAGGTCAAAGTTCATGAATCGGACCAAGAGAAGACTGCATTCATCTGTCCATTTGGAACTTTTAAATTTTTACGTATGCCTTTTGGGTTGCGCAACGCACCCGCAACTTTTCAACGTCTCATTGATAAATTTAGATCTGGTCTCAAAGATGTTTTTGCATTGTCATACCTTGACGATATCATTATCTTATCAGAAACTTTTGATGAACATTTATCAGATTTACGAAAAGTGTTTGAAAGACTTTCTATGTTTAAACTGAATGCTAACAGAAGCAAATGTCATTTTTCTTGTGACAGAGTGAAGTATTTAGGTCATTGGATAACTGAAAAAGGTGTGGAAGTGGATGCTGACAAAGTATCTTCTATTCAAAAAATTCCAACACCAAAATGTGCTAAAGAAGTTCAGTCCTTCCTACAGACTTGTTCCTGGTTTCGGAGATATGTTCCCCATTTTTCTGAAGTTGCTAGACCCCTTAGTGACTTAACAAAAAAGAATAAACAATGGACATGGGGTGATACCGAACAGAAAGCATTTGATGAGTTAAAAAGACGGCTGATTTCACCACCTGTGTTGTCTCAGCCAGATGGATCTAAACCATTCCTCATAAGAACTGATGCTAGTAATTACGCTCTAGGAGCAGTCCTTATCCAAGGAGAAAGGCCGGAAGAACATGTGATTGAGTATGCCAGTCGATTGCTCAGTTCAGCAGAAAGAAATTATTCAACTACTGAAAGAGAAGCACTAGCTGTGGTATGGGCACTTGAAAAGTTCCGTGGCTATGTGGAAAATCAAGAAATTATTATTGCATCTGATCACCAACCCTTGAAGTGGCTTATGAGCATTAAATCGCCATCCGGACGCTTAGCTCGATGGGCTCTTCAAATCCAGTCATATCATCCGAAAATTCTTTACACTCCAGGAAAATCTAATGTAATTGCAGATCTTCTGTCCAGACCAGTTGATAAAGAGGACAAATTTGTTTGTAACTTGAACACTATTTCCATAGATTTGCCATCCAGGAAATCTAAAGATATTCGTGAAGAACAATTGAAGGATGAGGATGTGAGAAAGATAATAGAGTGCTTTGAAAGTGGTCGGAAAGATGAAAACTATGTAAATTGGACTAGTAGAGGGTATCTGATGAATCAGGGAATACTGTATCGATATTCGCCTGAAACAGAGTCAGAAGAAGCACAGTTAGTTGTCCCTTGTCACGAGCGAGAACGTTTCCTACAGCAATATCATGATACTCCCACTGCAGGACATTGTGGAGCTGAGAACACGTATCATAAGATTGCTTTTAGGTATTTCTTTCCTGGCATGAGAAAGTTTATCGCCGAATACGTGAAAGATTGTGCTAAATGTAATCGGTACAAATCTAACAACCAGAAACCTGCTGGATTACTCAGAACGCCTATTTACTCACAAAGATTTGAGACGCTGGCAATAGACTTGTTTGGCCCTCTCCCAGAGACCCCAACTGGAAAAAAATGGATTTTTCTTGTTGAAGATACAAGTACACGATGGGTCGAACTTTTTGCCTTAAAAGATGCTACAGCTATCAATTGCTCTAAAATATTGATAGAAGAAGTCTTTTTACGCTATGGCCTACCTAGAAGGGTAATCAGTGACAATGGCGTACAGTTCGTCAGTGCTGTTATGCAACAAACTTGTAAAATCTTGGGTATTAAGCAAGATCTTATACCGTTATACCATCCTCAAGCAAACCCTGCTGAACGAAAAAATCGAGACCTAAAACCCAAATTAGCAATTCTAGTTGGTGATTCACATGATACTTGGGAGGACAAACTACCCATGATACGTTTTGCTTTAAACACTGCAAAATGTGATTCTACAGGTCATACGGCAGCTTACCTTCAGTTCGGAAGAGAGCTTCGAACCACAGATGATGTCAAGCATGATATAAGAGCTGTCATTGATAACGATAACTTCGTCGCAGAGATAACACCTTACTTGAAAGAATTTGCACGTCTTACACCCTTAATTAGAGAACGTGTAGAACAAAAACAAGATGCAAGAAAGGAGTACTTCGACAAGAAGCATAGACCCGCTTATTATCAACCAGGTGATAAAGTTTGGATCACTTTACATCCCATAAGCAAGTCTAAGACCAAAACAAGTAAAAAATTCATGCCCAAACGTGAAGGACCTTATATTATCCTAACAAATAGATCACCAAATACATATGATGTTGCAGACCCTGCTGCCCCTGATCAAGTACTCGGTACTTATCATACCAGTATGTTGATGCCTTATCAACAATCATCTAGAGATAACGGTCCCGTTTTCCCTTTGAAAAGTAGAGGAAGACCACGTCGACACCCTCAGCAGCTTCCTAATCTCAATCCTGTCTCCTTGCCGGGACGTCGGCGGAGCCAGAGGGGGAGTCTGTAGCGCCCTCTATCTGCAGCGCCACCCATGGCATCGTCAACGAGAAGGCAGTCCCTCTCCAACAACCGACGGTGTGAGACATGTCCATATGACTCTCATGTTTATTTTCTTTTCTTCAAATTTAAATGTTTTAGTTGTTATTTAGTATTATTTGTAGTATCTGTGTGTATCTGTGTTGTGCTCAAATTGTACCTAAAATTGTAATAAAATATTTTGAGCTATTTAAGGAACCTATTTCTTTGTTCCTATTAAACCAGCTACATGCTACACGCTACATTTGTTTTTTCAATACGAACTGCAATGTACGAATTAAAATTTTTTTCTCACATTGTCTATAAAATGATTTTGTTTTAAATTTTCAAAATGAAATCTAAGTACTTAAATAAATTCTTGTCTAAAATACTTCTTTGATGGGGAAAAATTATGTTATATTTTAAAGTAATTTCTTTATAGTAAATATATTTATCACGATATTTAATCAGCAAATGCTTTCAAGCTTAATCTTGATGTACAATAAAATTTGCTTTGTATCTTTAATGCCATGCTGTATGATAATATTAATATTATTTATAAGGGCAGCATCGAAATTTTTATCAATTAACTACATCATATTAAAGGAATCCATATATTATAAAGGGGAAGCTGGCAGTGGAATGGTTAATTCTGTGTTTTTCTAATTCATGGGTTCAAACCCCACATTATCAGGGATGGTTGTAGTGGTTTGAAATCAATTTTAAGCTGTACGTTTGGACTAACTAACCCTTTCGTACAAAAAAAACTGTTGGCCATGCGACAAACTAAGTATTATAAGGAGAAATAATCAATCTCACAAAAATATATGAGGAAATACTGTAATGAATTAACATATCCCATGACTAAAAAATTCAAATTATTATTTTTCTCATTTTATAGCCTTTGTTACCAATTTAGGAAAAACTATGCTTTTGATAGAATTAAATATTAACTAAGAATATTTGGAACCGCGACTCATTATATATTCAAAATTGAGGAATATTATATGATAAGAGTTTAGTTAAAATATTTGCAAAACTTTCATAGAACTATATATTTTTCTAATCAATGTAAGGCAAAAAAGTGCAAATATATATATATATATATATACATATATATATATATATATATATATATATATATATATATATATATGTATATATATATATATATATATGTATATATATATATACATATATATATATATATATACATATATATATATATACATATATATATATACATATATATATATATAATATATAATATACATATATATATATATATATTATATATCATATATATATATAATATATATATATATATATATATTATATATATATATATATATATATATATATATATATATATATATATATATATATATATATATATATATATATATATATATATATATATATATATATATATATATATATAAACTGCTGGTAATTGCGTTCTGCTTCAATGTGAACTAAATAAATTTCAATGTAATGTTAAGAAACAATGCAAATTTCAAGCGAACTCCCAAAGAAGTATTTACTTTCGGAATGGAAAACTATTTAGAACAATAATCAATACTTGGAATCGATTCCCAGTATTCGAAAACTATATTGAAACTTTAGTGAACATTGGGTAACGATGCATATACTTGTAAAAGTAACAATGAAAAATCAATTCGCTATTTTCGGATTTATTAATTGTGTACGATTATTTTTTTAAAAAATATTGATTTTTATTAAATTTAAAAAAACAATTGACCTAAGCATTTTTAAAAAAAACATTGATTGAAATTAAAAATTCGTTCACTGATTGACATTTGATAAATTTTGAATATTATATTAACGGAAAGTGTAAGAATTATTCATTGGATTTCAAATTTATTGCAACTAAATTTTATAAATGAATGAATTTTAATTTTAAAAGAAAATATAATTGCATTCTGTATATTATTAAATTTATGATTCATAAGAATTTACAGTTAATGTATAAAAAATATATCCCAACTACAGAATCTGGCTTCATTTAGTTTCATATTATAGAAATAATGCTATATATAATTAAAATATTGCTTAAGAATAATAAATTATTTCATTATTCTTTTACCCCATTCATGATTGATAGACCAAAAAAAAAAAGATCTCATTTTTCTTTTCCTTGGAGTTCCATTCATGGAAGATTAGAGAAAGAAATTTGTTGTCGGGCGGGGGAGTCATTTTCGGATATAATGAAGTATCATTCGACATCACTCGAAATCTGCATTAAGTGATGCGTAATGGATAATGAATGACTATCAATTGAAGACAGAGAGCAGGAAATCTCAAGTGGCATCTAACTTCATTAAGTCACGCATTCCATCATAATAAGCACTGAATAGGGTTGTTGATGATCTCTCCGTATGAAGAGGAGCACTCTTAGATTGTGGAGTAGGAAACTTCCTGTAATCAGTGGTGTTTCAATCATCATGTACTTGGGTATGAGTACTTCTCGAAATTTTTTTTGTGAACTGGTGAATTTCCTTTTACTTTTAACGTTACTGAACTAATGATAATTAGTTTGGAGAAAACCATCATGGTATTTTTGTGCCATGTCTTTGTTAGAAAAGATATTCACAAATAAAGTTATTTATCTTTAAAAAATCTTCACTTTAACAAATTTTTTTTTAAAAAATTAAAAAAATAAAATATGATTAATTTAATATTTAGTTTACAAATATAATCTTAATTAATGAATAAATAATTATTCATATTTAATTTATTTAATCTGTTCAAAAAATTTCAATTGTGAAATAATAATTTTTAGTGAATATAAGAAATAATAACAAACATTAGAACGCTTAGAATGTTTTTAAAGATCTTAAAATTATACCATAAATTGCTTTCATAATAAAATTCTTTAGGAAATTCAAATTGTCTTAAAACTTTTTGACTTCATTTCGTTATAATATTTTGCTACAGTACAGTTCTCGAAAAACACATTTCATAAACAATATTTTTCGAAAAAATATTATAAAATTTTCTTTCGAAGAACTCTAATGATGTACCAAGAATACAAAACTATATGCCTTTATTTTAAGCGTTTAGTATTTCGCTGCATAAGTTTAGTGAATAAACGCAGAATAATTGGTATCTGACATTCCTCTTAGGAAAAAAATCTTACTAAACAACCAATTTAAACATGAAATACAGAAGTTAACCTTTATAATTTTTATTGACATTTGAATCCAGATCTATTATTAAGGTGGAAAATATTACTGCGAAGAAGTCGATTGTTAACAATATGATTTATAAATATTTTCTGGAAATTAAGCTCAAACTCTTGATTTTTTAAAATGAAAAATTAATTAAAAACATGAATCATTTAGTAGTAAAAATATATTATTATTAAATAAATTTATTCCAGTTTATGATTCCAATTTTGTAGGATTATTTTGACATTTCCTGTTTTGTAGGATAATTTTGACTTAGTTTAGAATAGTTTTATTATTTGAAAATTGTTTTAATCTTTTATAATAAATGCAACGCATTTCTCTTTCACAAAGGCAATATTGTTTTGTATTTATGTATTAACTAATGAGACTATTTCCTGAACTGCAACGATAGAAAAAAGGAAAGAATTTGAATATTCACCATGACTGATGATTGTACAAAGTAGAAACGTTACATTTATTCATCTATCTACGCTCAACAGAATTCGTAAGTGAATCTGATTTGTGGGTCTCCATTGCATAAGGTATAAGTGTGCAATCAATCACACAGTATAGTAAATCAAGATGCTAATATATCTTTGCGTTTACTTAAGCAGACGCTGCAATGAATCATTAATTAGACTGTTCTTCATTTGCCATAGTAAATATCGCATTTTGTAAACATGAAATACTCTGGAAAATTTTCCATATTACTCGCTTTAAGAAAATATTATATTATATTAAGCCATTTGAGTTTTAAATATTATATATAAAATATGGTTTGAATTCAGTGTATGTATAAATTTTTTTTCTTACTAATTATATTTGTAATGATGAAGCAATTCAAGCAAAACTCCATTTCTTTTACATATATTTTACATTATTTTTTCTATTTTTTCAGCAAATTTATTTTTAATATTAGAAATAAACGTTGTTTTTTGTTTTTATATGTTATTTGTACAATTACGCCAATAAAAGTTGATCTGATACCTATGTTCAGGATAATATGTTGCAGTTACACATTAACTAAAACATTAATTTTTTCTGTGATTTGTTTGCTTTGTAAATAATTTTATAGGTAAAAATAAGTATTTAATATACTTTTTAATTTGAAGAAATTAATTTTGTAGTGCTTATTTTGAAAAAATTATTATATATGTCGGAGACGCTTACCTTTCACATTTTCAAAATAATATCTTTGGTGACATGGGGGACTGTTATATTTAAACAAAATTACAATGTGATGATCTGCTAAAACTTAAATAAAACAAGCAAATTTCATCAATTTTTTTCTTTCATATTTTAGAAGAAGGTTCATGAAATTATTGTTACATAAAATTTTAAAGATATGCTAATATTTAAAATAAATATTTAATAATATATAATTAATAATTTAAAATTTATATTTAAAATTAATCCATAAGTAGTGTATGCTTGTAAAAACAATTGCAATAATTCTAATCTGTATGTCACTAAATCTTAGTATCATAATTGTATACATTATGCATCTTAGAAATATTTATTTTATCACATAAAAATGTACTTGTAGAATTTTTTTGTGATATTTATAACCTTTTTATATTTTATTCTTTTTACAGGACAAACAATTTGGAAAAACTCTTACCCACTTCCCACATCATAATCCCACCGCTATACTTAGAACATCAATGAAAAGTTATGGAGACCACACACTGTCTCGTGCGTATAAAGGCGACACGTACTTCTGGGCCTTTATGCCACTAAAAGGAGATAATATAACGTTTCATTTTTCTCCACCCGTCCTAATTGAAAGGTAAGTCCAAATTTGACACTCAACAATCGACATTTAAACACCATCCAATGGCACGCTTTGACGTTAAACTCTTTTACAACAGAAGTACTATTATTTTCGTTTTCTGTCGCACCTTTCGGTTCGGAGATAAATGATCGAAACGTGAAGCAGTTAAAACCTCCCACTTGTGCCATTCTTCAGAATTCAGAATTCAGGAATTGATACTTTGGGGCTTTTTCTCTGTTTAAAGCTGTAATTTAATTTATTATCGTCAGTCGCGGACTTAGTGCTTACTGTATTATATATTTTTATGTGGGTAACAAATTTTCTTTATAAGCCTCCTAGATTTGAAGTTTGTGGACGTGACGAACTGGTGGTATTTCGGGGAAAAAGTGAATGGTAGTTAAGATTTAAGAGAAGGTTTAACCTTAAAAGTTGTTTTTTTATCCTTACCCTTTTACTATAGAGTTTTTACAAAGCACCATTAAAATGAAATATCATTTGTAATAAAAAAATCCAATAAACTTAATATTTTAATTCAACATTTAATCGCATATGATAAGTGTAATTTTGCTTACAAATATTTCCTGATTGAAACAATTTTATATAAAATAAAAGAACATCATGTTTTTACATTTTATTAAATTCTTAATTGTTTAAATGTAATCAATGTATTACAATTAAAAAAATGACTTCAAAAATTTAATATTTAACTAACTTAAAATTACTGTGAAAATAAATTTAGATGTAATTGTGCATTTAGAAATAATACATCATTAAAAATAAATGTAAAATTAATGTACTTTTAAAGAAGTGCAAGTTATAAAAATAAAATTACTATTACTCATTATTACACACTCTTAAATTCAATTGGCGGTTGCAGGAGTTCAAGGATAATCATGAAAGCTAAATTCATTTCAGGATCATATAATTATTAATAAGGAATATCACTAACAAAAAGTTACTGAAAATGCGCTGTTTATTAAGATTAATGGAATTACCTGTCAAAAGCCAGAATAAACAACTTTCACATATCGAACTGTTGCAAGACGTACAGGAAGAGAGGTTCCATAAAGTGTTTTCTGGGATGTTGAGTCACGCCGACACCAGAGCAGTAGCCAGCTGCTCTAGATTACTCGAGTGAAGATCCATATCGCGAATCATTCGATCAAGATTATCCCACAGATTTTCCATGGGGCTTAAATCATGGGAGACTGTTGATCATGGAAGAACAGTAAACAGTACTTGTGTTCTTTGAACCACGCATGTACATTGCCAGCTGTATGATACCTCTCTTTGTCATGCTCGTAGATGCCATAACTCTAAGAAAAAACAATAAGTCTATATAGCAGTCAAACAATAGTCTATAAGTCTATATTGCATAGCCAACAAAACAGGGGAGTACTTATATTAATTCACCACGCCTTCTACAATGATGAATGAACCTAGAGAATGCCAAGAAAACATTCCCCAAACCACAATGCTCCCGTTTTCAAACTGGACCGTTTCATTATGGTTGCAGAGTGTTTTATTTTAGAGGTTTCACGTCTTATACTCCAATATCCATATGTCCGATGTAGCATAAAAAGTGATTCTTTGGAAAACGCTACCTTAAGCCACTCAGTGGATGTCCAGTTGCGGTATATGCTAGCAAATTTCAACCTTCGTCACCGATAAACTGCAACTAATATAAGTGAATGAATCAGACATCTGTGTCAGAGGTGCAGCTACCTGTCATACGCAATTTACTAAAGAATAGCTCGAGAGCTCGTTGGTAGTCCCTTGGTTTATCTAGGAGGTTATTTGCTTAACGCGGTTCCTCGAATATTCGCCTGAACATCTCCGTAGTCATCGTACAACTTTCATTTATGGTCCGCAGAGTGCACCACATTTCCATCGTCATTGATTTTGGAAAGTCCCATTTTGACATGCGATTTGTACATTTACCTCGGATTTACGTCACCAGTTCATAAACTTAGACTGTTCGGACGTGCTTCTACTCTTGGCCTAAAAATAGAAGATCATGCACTTTTAAACGTCTGATAGATCATTCTGCTTCTACATTACGTCAAAGATTTTAATGTTTACTGAAGCCCACCCTTTACATACGTTCAACTGCATTGTGCAGCTACCTGTCATATGGAGTTCACTATTCAAGGAATTTAATTTTGGCCTCATTAAATTCTTATGACATACAAATGACTAAAAATTACTATGATAAATGTTGACGCTGATCAGGAGATATTACATTAGCTCAGTGAGAGCACATAAAACCAGATAAGTGCTTGCTGTTTATTCTCTGAGCTAATGAATCCCACGCGAAGAATGTAATTACAATCTTCAAATTTGCAGGTTAATTCATCTGTTTTATGAATGTAATATATTTGAAATCAGCCAAACAACTTTGAATAATCAATAGTCACATCATTAGCTATCATTGTTTAACCCTTATCAGTGGTTGTGTCTGATACGTCGACCAATTGAAACATGGGAAATTATATTTCTATTGAAGTTATAACTTTTTGACAAGTAAACACAAGAAAGTATTTTCTTAATATAGTATCAAGCTCTTTATTTTCTATGCAAGTGGAATCACTTGCATAAACAATACTTTTAACAAGTAATCTTGTGCTTTTGGTTTTAAATTAGCAATAATGTATACAATTTTTTGTCAGCTGTAGGATTATAATGTTACTTAAATAACAACTACCATTTTCAGGCTGAAGAATTTAGATCAACAACCAATAACACCTACCATTTTCAGGCTGAAAAATTTATATCAATATAAGATTTATTAAAAGTTAGTTTTCCTCTAATTTTGTAACAATCAACCTCGTTCGACATTTGGTATTTGTATGAAAAATCCAAGATCAATTTTTTTTAACATAATAAAGTATCATTTATCCTTCGAATGACTATAAGTAAGAATCATTTTAATGATAAATATTTCAAATTAGGTGAAAAGTACCCTTTTAATAAAAGACAACTTCAATTATATGTCTTGCCGTTGTACGTTCAGCAGTCATGTAACTTGTTATGGATGGATTGACAGCTTCAAAATACCCTTTGATAAGGGCATATGGTTTCCGTATCAAATGAGCACAGTAATGCAACCTAATTTAACGGTCTATCTATTTTCCTACAGTTCAATATGACGTATGTATTTGCAGTTTTTTTTATTATTTGGTTTAATATTTCTCATACTTGTATCCATTGTGCTTCAAACCCCAGGAGACTGCATTCAACACTCAACTGTCAAATTAAATGATTACAAACAAAATATTAATTTAAACAATTCCAAGAAATGCTCTTCTTCTTCAATCCGCAAATGCATCAATTTTGCTAAAATGCTGAGACATTTCATTCATTTTATTGTTTCCATTTTAGAATTTATGATGATTTTAAACTAGTCATCATAAATACAATATACCAGCTATTCTCAACCGTTAAGGCATGGCCCTCAAAGTGCCCGTGAGCTCACTAAACGGGAAGGGTGAGCATGAGAAAATATTATTAAAAAATATTTATTAACTGCTTGAAAGGAAAGTGCACGTACAAAATCAAAGATATTTCTACAAATATTTAATAGTTAATTTAATAAATTCTAATAACTTAATAAATGAAAACAAACTTAATCAAATTTTTATGATATTTCTATAAAATATTTTATAAATTACAAATTTAGAAAATATTCGTAATTTCTTTTTGCTTGTTTTGCAAAGTGCAGCTTTTACGAGGAAGGCTTAGTATTAGAAACAGTGCTTCGCAGTTATTTTTCTATATTCAACTGAGATCTATATATTTGCCTTCAACGATGGCACCACTGAAAATCCAGTTTCTCAATGGTAGGTTGTTGAAAATGGTAATAAAATATGAAATGTATTTTTTTAGCTCAGTAAACTCATCATCTACAGTAACCAAAATTCAAGGAGTGATTTATTCCTAAATTGTGTTTTAGGTTTGCTACATGACATAACGTCTATGAAGGTTTCTTTCTCGAGAACTTCTCAAAACTTCGAAAACTCCTCGATCCGTAATCCACTCGTAACTGGCTATCAGTTTGCCGTCAGCAAGCACACAAATATACATTAAAATTATTTTCCATCATGGTTACAATAACATTTTTTATAGATTTTTCTTCAGCATTGTAAGTTTTAACACTTTCACATATGCAACCATAGTTAGGTTTATCTGCATATGCAAACATAGTCAGGTTTTTCAGCTCTAAACTTCTGCTAAGAATTCTAATTTTCTACAAAAAACATTAATTGTATCGCTCGTATCCAATATATGCGCGCAATTGATCCTTGAAATTAAACTTCAAATTAATTAATTTCCTAAATATGTCCACCAAGTAGCTTAATTTCAATACAGATAAATCGCCTCAAAAATTCTCGTCTTCCATTCTGTTTTCGTCTAGGAAAATAGCGATTTCTTCTCTTAATTCATAAATCCGATGCAGAAACTTCCCACGTCATATCAATCAAGCTTTGCAGTAAAATAGTAACGCTGAATTTATCACCGTTGTCTTTACAAAGTACTGAAAATATACTTGATTTCTGGGGTCTTATTTTTTATATAAACCACTATGGTCACAACCGTAGATTCACACACTATTCATATCAAGATTCATTTCTCTGGAAGCCAGAGAATCTTTGTGGTTCATTCAATAAGCCCAGAGGCACTGTGGTGATTCGCGTCTTACAAGTGCTTATATACTTTGTTATCTTCCGGACATTGAACAAGCGCAATCATTGCATATACTTGTTCATAAAATCATTCAACATGGCAATTAATGAGAATTCTGTTGCTTTAAGCTCTATTTATTTTCAGAAAAGTAGTTCCTCTTCTACTGGTATATCATCAAAAATTCAAACACAGGCAATGAGATAAGTATCTTCATTAATATGTGTCGGCTCATTTTGATGTATTGACAATAATTTGTCATAAAACTTTGAAAAAAGGTGACACTATACATCTACAGTTATATCATAAATTCGAAGGGCAACTGAAATATTTGAAAGAGGTATGAACTGCTATTATTTTGGAAAATATCTCCAAAAATACTTTCGACAATTTCAATTGCAGCGGGCAAAATAAGCTCTTCCTCAATGGTGTGATGTTTTATGTATCGCGATATTTTATATGATTTTTTGTAAGACGTAATTAAAGATTTATCAATCACAAAAGAAATGTTTTTTAAAATAATTTTTGCTTTTCTTATGATTTCAATTTTAATTCAAAGGATTCTCTGGGTTTGTTGACGTACTCACTATGAAGCTTTTCCAAATGTCATTTTAATTTATTAGATTTCATGCTGTCTGCTACCAATATTTTTGAATAAATGATACATAGGGGCCTTTTGTCTTCATTTATTTAAGTATTATTGAACCCAGAATTTAAGTATTCTTGTCAATATTTTCTTAGTTTTGTTTTCGAAATCACGGTAGCCTGTGTACTCATTTGATTATTGCCTAATAATCACTTTCACACGCTTAAAAATTATTCCTAATTCTGCCTACATTTGCTATCGTTAATATTTAATACGTCGAACTGCAATTAACACATGAAAACATACATAACATAGTGGCTAAAGCGTAATAAAAAGTATCGAATTTTTCGTTTATCATTGCTTAAGATGCCTGCTGTA